>JAKTZD010000033.1:0-159499 GCA_030564765.1 Saccharomycopsis sp. NRRL Y-5750 | reverse complement strand
GGCGGCGTGAATTTTGTGTGACGCAGTATTCGCAAATTCATTTCTAATTATGGTACGCACAGCTGGATTTATTATTAATGAGTCAAATTTGACTCTGGACGATACTTTTGGAAGTACTTTTGGAAGTGTTGTCCTGAAACACGTCCTGCACTGAGCCCCCACCAATGATGGCACTGTACTAGGTCATTTTGATCTTGGAGTATATATACTCCTTAGAATTCCCCCTGGTTGGCTTTCTACCTGTGTGTATGTTTTTTAGGAATGGTGTGGGTTTCTAGGGAACATGATTCATTAATCAGTACTCAGGTATTAGTAAGATACGATGGACATGGATATTTGGACCAATTTCTTGAACTTCCTCCTAACGTATTTCATAATAGTTGATGTCAAACTATTGGTGGTGGTTCTTTTTCGGATTGATCCACTAAAGTACGACAAGGCGGGGCCCTTTGGGGTGGTTATAACTCTCATAAATGACGTTGTGAAGGTGATAATACATGGCGTCTTACCATATCTATCATTCAGCCATGCTCGCAAACTCAACGGCGATGAAGCCATATTTTACGTCACCAATGAATATGATAACCAACTTTTTGAAAGAGTTCGCAGTTTGCGGTTAAAAACAGGCATGTGGACCTGGAACCCAGATTATTTCAATAAGACGCTTGATGCGACTTTGAAAAAGCTCAAACAATACCACGGCCAAGACATTGCCCTTGCAAGCGTGTTGATAGTGCAAAGCAAAATATTAAGTTTTGGGGAAGATGATCTGCAAAGATATCGAGCTCTTGCTGATTTCATAACCCGTCTGATAACGATGGAGGATGCAAAGTTATTTGCAGACAAACACAAGTTGTCTCAACCACCTGAAGATCCTGAAATGGATCCACCATACTCACCATTTATTAGAACAATGTGGGCAGTACGCGAACTAACAGAGTATGCTACAAAGTTGAGCCAAGTTCATTTCAAAATTGAGACGCTCATTGATGAAAACGGAGAGGCAAAAACGACTGCTACGATGTGTAACGAAGAAATAGCATACTGCTCTCTCGATCCAGTCGATAGATCTCCAAAGTCAGAGTGCAAAGGAGTGCCAAAATTGGCTCAAAAGCTACAATTGCTGCCTGAAGAACTAACAGCCACGGGTTCTGACTTCTCTGCTGAGAGATTTCAGTCAAAATTCTCAAAATTGTTGGAACAAACAATAACCTTCTCGAACAGGGTGCAGGCAAACTATTTCGAGAAATTTGGTTGCACAGTGTCGTTTGTGAGTATGACTTCTGATAGCCCAGGTCATTGGGAGGCACGCTACGACATTCCTAAGTATGCGAAGAGGATTGTGCCGCTTTGGTGCCTCGTGTTAAGGGTGGTGCTGCGTTATCTAATGCTTATATTATTTGGGGCAGGACAAATCATAGGGGTGAGTCTCTTGGGAGCAAAGAAGTGGAACCCTTTTTCAAGTGACGGCATTTTCACATTGGGTCAGCTATTGAAGACGCACAAAAATTATACCATTTCGCTCGTCGTATGCATAGTGGTATCCATCGCCCTTATATTGATAAAAAGAACAGAGTTTTACGCAAAGAAAATCGGTGCAATAGTCTATAGATGCGAGGAGGAGGCTTTCTTTGGTGGAGACAACCAGAGTGTCCTCTTTGACAAGATATCACTTCCTGTGTCGAGAGTTCTCGCGATGATCTATATCTCTCTAGCAGATATTTGGCAAGATCCTTCTAGGCGTTGGTTTCTCGTATTAAAATGCAAAGATTGCGAGTATCCCGTATTCGCCACATCACATGCAAGGCTAAGCTGGCTGATTGGTGCTCAAGAAGGCTTGATTATACCAACCATTGTGCAGGAAAGATTATCCGGGGTGGAGATACCTTACGTGGTGGAGTTACTTTACCCGGAAGAGAGATTCTACGTAGAGTATGGCACGCTCTCGGATTTTATTCCTGACTTTCCTAAAGTAGTAAAGGCAATATTTAATCGCGAAGCTGCGCGGCACTGCTATGCTTACGCAGGGAAATAGCGGTATTACTTTCAGGCAATAGGCAAACGATTACAGAATAGAGCTAGATTGTTGTTTGCCTCCCGATACCAACGTTATGTAGTTATCTTTCTGCTTGCGGCAGCATGTGTAAAGTCCCCCGAGATACAACAAATCATACAGATACAACGTAGCACCAGTTTATACAGATAAAATGTAGCACCAGTTTATACAGATAAAACGTAGCACCAGTTTAAACAGATAAAACGTAGCACCTGCCATTTTTATCCACTACTTGTCTGTATCAGCAGCTGGTGTTTGTCACAAACAATAATACAGCATCAGTTCACGCAAAGACAATGTAGCAATATCAACAACACGTACAAACACACTACAGCTCCATACAAATACATCATATCAATATCAACAACACGTACAAACACACTACAGCTCCATACAAATACATCATATCAATATCAACAACACGTACAAACACACTACAGCTCCATACAAATACATCATATCAATATCAACAACACGTACAAACACACTACAGCTCCATACAAATACATCATATCAATATCAACAACACGTACAAACACACTACAGCTCCATACAAATACATCATATCAATATCAACAACATGTACAAACACATTACAGCTCCATACAAACACATCATATCACTACCACAACTCATAGGATGCGGTCTCACGACCTGCTGTCCGGTCCGTGCTCTTGCCTTGTGACGCTCCAGCTCCCAAAAGATGCCTGGCCATTTTGATGCTTCGGTTCCCTCATAAAGAGAGCGAAGTGCGCAAAGGCAAAATAGGAGTACAAAAGAGATGTCTAGTAATAACCAATGACAAACCTCAACTGTGAAAGTATCGTATAATCTGCTCACAATTACAAGAGCTTGAGTCATACGTTAATGCAGAATGAAAGTTACGCAGAAATTGAGTACAAAGGCACGAGGCAGCCTATTTGACGTTCCCCAAAAAAGCAGTCGCATCGCTTCACTACCTTGAGACTCTACCACGTGAACAATATATGCTCCATAGTGTCAGGTTTGCTTCTATGTTGGTCTTGCATCCCATAAGACGGCATGTTGAATTGTGAAATCCCCGTGCATGCATCACGTGACCATCTACTTCAGCAAAGATCGTCCTCCTCACAGACTCTCCACGTTAACCCCTTCCATCAGACGTCCCATTCATGTATGAGCTTACCATACAACAAGAGAACATCCACAAGGAGCCTTATTTGAATGACAACCACATACAACGCACAAAAATGTGCTGCTGTGCTGTACGAACTCGTCCAAGCATAGCGCTTTAAAAGGATACAGAACATAAAGTGGTATCGATCGTGGAATTGTTGTTCCGATAATGACGAAAATTAGCATAGCACATGGGGAGGAAATAAGCCCTGATACTCTTCAAGGTGAAGCGACGAGCCTTGGTACTACACGGGGAGCAAATATACCCCCGATAAACTTCCAGGCGAGGTTTTTATGCCATGCAGCTTTTCCATCTTTGACGCTAATATATCTCCAAATGCGCATGACAGACTCTGCTCAGTAGTTTGGAATGCTAGAGTAGAATACATGTTTTCTATCTACCTGTAAAATGATATCCAGCTATGTATGACAAGGCCATCCCAAAGGTCAAACGGGTCTTTCAAATACCCGACATCTTGGTAAACTTCCCTCTTTCGCACTCCCCCCGACTCAACTGGGATATCACCTAAGTACAATCTACACACCTGGGTCCAAGAATCAACACACGCTTAGCAATCCACACATCATGCATTGAATCACTGTAAACAAAAACACAAACAAACAAAGATAACGTTAACAAAACACACCATCTCAACTAATCCTCAGAGACCTCCAACAAAACAGACGCATTCTTAAGCCCCGCTTCTTCAATAGTCTGGTCGAGTTTGAGAATAAGATTGGCTCTCTGACTGGTAAGGGTGAACACCTTGTCTCGCACAGAATCAAAGGTTGCCTTGATCACCTCGTAAATCGCCCTAACCTTGTCGTTGCTGTTGAATCTACGCACAACACGCTGGCCGTTTCCGGAGCGTATTTGGATACGGGTGGTATTCGGCCCGCTAGCAGGCTCAGGGTGGTCTACAGGCAAAATAACTGCAAACAAGTCGTCCTCGGTGAGATCCTCCTCCGGTGTGTCTTCAACTTTTACAGGCTCCTTTTCGGCGGCAGAGGCGTTTCTTTTGCTCACAGCGTTGTGTTCACTTGTAAGATCAATCAAATCGCCAGCCTGTCCGTTTTCGTCGTCCTCAAACTCGGGAATAGACTCATCGTCGTCCTCGTCGGAGTCCAAACTGATTGCATTATAGTAGTTTTCTCTACGGATGTTACTTGCGCCCCCTACGTCGTTTCTACGCGAGGATCCTGCGTTGTCTGCGCCTGTACTGCTGCTGACAAGGTTCTGGCCCGGCGAGGCCGAGTACCGGTCGATGAAATCGTAAATCTGCTCAAGCCACTTGGCCTTATCAGGCACACAGTTCCACTCCTTCAATTTTTCGCCGGTGAACGGATCAAGGATCGCAATGTGCGGGTAGTCGGACACATTGTTGTATCTGGAGTACATTTCGGCCTCGTGGGTGTCCTTGTTGTACTGGAGGAAGATAAAATACTCTTTGACTGCACTTTTGACCTCGCTGTCCAGCCAGAAGTCTCTGTTGAGGATCTGGCACTGGAAATCAGTGGTGTCCTGGACGTTCAAAAGAATCCAGCGTCCTTCCACCTGGCCCTTCCGCTTGGCCGCGTCCAAAGTCAATCTTTCGATCAACTCAAAAGGGGGCCTGAAAAGCTTTGCCAATCTTCTCTGGTGCTCAGAGACGATTTCGTCCGGATCGTCGTTGGCGTCGTCAAAAGACGCTCTGTGGCCGTCCTCAAGGTTCACGGAGTCCGCAAACTGGTTGAAAACCCCCCTTCTGGCCCTTGAGCTGCCCACACTCACGTGGCGGTCTGTCAAGTGGCCTCCAGCGAAGGGGTGGGGAAACGCACCGTTATTGAACGCAGGTATGAAGTCGTCGACTAGGCGCTGATGGGTAGGCGCAATGGGAGCCCGGGCGGTCAATTGGTCGCCGCTGGAGGTCCCTAGGGCCGCTACGTTGCCGTTGTTGATCTTGGACTGGTCTGGGTCTTCGTAGAAAAAGGTGATGGCAGTCTCGAGGTTTCCTCCACTGAACTCAAGGTATTTTTTGGCGGTGTCTGCGTCTACGTTGGCAATAGACATGAAACTGGCAATATTTTCCTCTGACATGGTAATTGCGTGCTGTAGGGGTTGTGTAGCTAGTTGCAACGGGATGAAGGAACAAAAAACGGGGGGATCAACACGGCTTTCGCTGTCAGGATTGTCCAGAAAGTAAAAATAGGAAGAGGGTGGTGCTAATGGTTCCTGTTGGGTCAGCGAGGTATGTTTGGAGTGTTCTGTGCCCTGTATGGTTGTGATCTGTCTGCTTTGCTTGAGGGAGCCATAATTTTGAGACACTGGATTTTATTAGCTTTTCTGCAATTTTGCGGTGCAACGTTACCCGGCGGGGGAGTGGCATATGATTACTAGGGGCACATGTTGGCATACGGAGGGGCTTCAAGGGGTGGAGTATCAAAGGCGGACCAAGGGCGGGACATCAAGAAGCGGGGTTGATAGACATTGTATTGATACTGCTACTGCAGGAGATAGTGACGTCAAATATGTCACAGTAAATGCAATATTAGTGCGGCCGTATTTTGGAGATACAACTACAAAAGTTCGACACTATAACAAACGTACTACTGTTGGCCTGGCAGCCGTGACGTCTGTTGAACCAGTAGAAAATAGCCCATTATGTAAGCTGACAATCCTCCATACTGCTAGAATCACACACATTTGCCAGTACCATACCTCTGCTGCTCTCGAACTGAGGCTCTCCGTACAATTTGCATCTCCATCCAGTGCTCGTAACGCGATGAGTATACCCTAAAAAAATATCAAGAAAATTTTTCATAGTGAAAAATCCATCAATACCCTAATGGAGAACCACTGGCATCCCTCGCAACATCCAAACCGAACAACCCAGGCCCCCCAAATATCCAAAAATGACTTCCAAAACAAAATCATCAAAAACTGGAAGCTTGGCGTGGAAGAAAATCAATTGCGATCTAGAGCCATGGATCATAGACACCGTTGATGCATTAGGCTTTGCCAACATGACTCCAGTGCAGGCCTCCACGATCCCCCTTTTGTCAGGAAACAAAGACGTGGTAGTTGAGGCTGTTACAGGGTCCGGAAAAACCGCAGCTTTTGTGATTCCCGTGCTTCAAAGACTCTGTAAAGCCTTTGCAGAGTCCGAATACAAAAACGGTGATCTTTTCGGGATTGTCATCTCGCCTACTAGAGAACTAGCCAATCAGATCAACAACGTTTTCAAGAGTTTTCTTGAGTTTTACCCAGATAATGAGTCTACAGAAGGCAGCACCAAGAAATTGCCCTCGAAAATCACCACACAGCTTGTTGTGGGGTCGTTGACCACGTTGCATCAAGACATTCAAGATTTCGTCGAGTACAAACCCCAAATTGTCGTAGCAACTCCAGGAAAGCTTCTCGAGTTTTTGCAGCAAACATATATCAAAACCAAGACGAAAAATTTTGATTGCCTTATTCTTGATGAAGCTGATAGACTTTTGGATGTCAGTTTTGCAAGCACGATAAGAGAAATCATATCTCACTTGCCTAGACAAAAAAGAGTGGGCCTTTTTTCTGCAACTCTCTCTAGTGCCTCTCCAGATATGCTTTTCAAGCTTGGGATGTCCAATCCCGTCAAAGTGACCGTCAAGTCTTCACTAAACGCCCTCAATGCAGCCCCAAAGACTCTCACAATCAACTACATGGTGGTTGAGTCTGAATTAAAATTGAAAATGCTTTTGCATTTGATTGCATCTGAGGACTTTAAAAAGGCAATTGTATACTTCCCAACATGCACATCTGTTACGTATTTCTACGATTTGATAAGAAACCTTTTGACATCGTCAGGAAGCACTGATTTGGCCAAAAGCTTGAAGGTTTTTTCGATCCACGGGAAATTGATTCTCAAGTCAAGAATCAAAACCTTGGATAACTTTATCAGTTCTGCGGTCACTGACAACACGAAATCGGTTCTTCTTGCTACCGATGTTGCCGCAAGAGGTATAGATATCCCAGATGTGGATCTTGTGGTGCAAATTGACCCTCCTACGGATCCAGACATGTTTCTTCACAGATGTGGACGTACCGGACGTGCAAACAGGGTCGGAAAAGCCATTGTTATGCTCAATAAAGGCCGTGAGGAAGATTATGTCGATTTTCTTCAGGTGAAAAGGGTTGATATTTCCGAATATGACGTCGAGGTGAGCCAAGAGAATATTGACAGCACTTTATCAGTGGAGTATGGATTCAAAAGAAAAATAGAGGCTATAGTAAAGAAGTGGATACTTCAGGATAGAGCAAGATACGATCATTCGGTGAGATCGTTTGTTTCTTTTATTAGATACTACTCGAAACACTCTGCCCTTTCTATCTTTAGATTACCTTCATTGGACTACATAGGATTGGCTAAGATGTACGGTTTGATAAGACTTCCTAGAATGCCGGAAACAAAGTATATAGCCGAAGAGGATATGCCCAAAGACGGATGGTTGATTGATGAGATCGATTTGGACAAGTATGCGTATTTGAATGCTGAGAAGGAGAAGAGCAGACTTGCTGAGTTGGAGAATGCCAAACAGCTTCAGTTAAAAAAGGAAGAAAAGCAGAAGCTTAAGCAGAAAAACGAGGCGTGGTCGTTCCAGGTAGCTACCAAGGAGGGGAAGGCAGTGAGAAGAGAGAAGAATAAGAGAATCAGAGAGGCGCTTGAAAAGCAGATCATCGAGGGAGAGGACGACTCGCAGGACAAGGATAGCGTGCAAGAGGACTGGAAGCAGATAGTTTCGCAGAGGAAGAAACAAAAGAAGAAGTCGAAGGGTGCGGTGATGGGCAGTTTTGATGATTTGTGAGTGTATTGATTGAAGTGTGTGAGAGGAAGTACCTCTGTAATGTCACAATTCAGGAATAGATGAGTATTTGATAGACACTGGTAGTCAATATCGATTGTAGTAGGTTTGCGAAGGAATAATAGATTCTTAGTTCAGCCGTAATGGATGAGGGTTTGCTCCCAATGGATAACAGTTTGCTTGCAATGGTTGATGGTTCACTTGCAATGAACAAAAGTTGCCCTCTTGTGAGTGATAGTTTTCTTCCAAGGGATTACTTTCATTGATTGATACTTTACTTGTAACGAATAATAGCTTACATGCAGTATGTTCATAGCCTGCTTGTGGCAAACTGATAGCTCACGTGTAATATGACTCTTTCGACAATAATTGATGTCTATATTTTCTCTTGCTGGTGTTAGATGAGCATTCAACAGGCCATTATAGTTAGTCGAATGTGACACTATTGGCAGGTACTTATTCTTTTTAGTTTAGTTAAACAGATATTGGCGTACTTCTAATGTGTGACAGCCTACATGTGATAGACAAATAAAACATGATAATTAAAAGATGCATTAACTGACTAAAAAATTCAACATCAAAGGTAAATGATTTTTGAGTATCCAATTTCTTGAACGCTGATTGCAATCCTAAATCACCTCCTCATAGT
The DNA here is from genome assembly GCA_030564765.1 of Saccharomycopsis sp. NRRL Y-5750. Classification (NCBI taxonomy): domain Eukaryota; kingdom Fungi; phylum Ascomycota; class Saccharomycetes; order Ascoideales; family Saccharomycopsidaceae; genus Saccharomycopsis; species Saccharomycopsis sp. NRRL Y-5750. The sequence continues at coordinate 150,818 of JAKTZD010000033.1, read as the reverse complement.
TCAATCAACATGCCCTCTGTTGGACTTGATTCCTGCTGCGGAGCTGCAGGCGCCAGAGGCTGAGATTCAACAAAAGCAGCATGAGGGGCGCTCGGAAACATGTTTGAAAAGGCCTGAAGGTTTCCCGTAGGCGTTGGATATTGATATTGCGCCTGAGGTTGGAAGGGGGTGGATTTTTGGGCTCCCGGGAAACTATTGAGGGGCGATGGAGCCGATGGGGCAATAGCACTATTAGGGTGGCCGACAGGGGTGTTAAAGTGGCCAATAATAGCACCAGCTTGGCCCAATGGGGTGTTAGACTGTCCCAATGGGGCTGAAGGCTGATTTGAAGGCGCAGGAGGCTCGCTCTCGAAAAGATTTGGTTGAGGCTGGGTTTGTGGCTGAGACTGTGGCGGTGCCTGGGCTTGTGGCGGTGCCTGGGTTTGTGGCGGTGCCTGGGTTTGTGGCGGTGCCTGGGTTTGTGGCTGGGTCTGGGCCTGTGGCGAAGCTTGCGGCAATTGTGGCGATTGTGGCAATTCACTTTTAACCACCGCTTCTTCCGGAACTGGGCCAATGACACCCCCATTCGTAACCTGGGGTGCACCCACCTGCCCAAAACCGGTATATTGCTGCTGCAAGCCAGTGTATTGCGGTGGCAAGCCGGTATTTTGGGGTGGCAAGCCGGTATATTGGGGTGGCAAACCGGTGAATTGCGGGGTAATGCCATTGAATGCGGGTTGTGGAAATCCAGAACCTTGGCCGAATCCCGTAGCTTGGCCCGGAATGCCGATATACGATCGTCTATTATATCCCCGCAAACTTAATCTTTTTTCCAACAAATTATCATACAATCTGACAATCGTGCCGATTTTTTGCTGAATATCCAAGAATTCATCATACTTATTAAGATCCTCGTTCAAATTCCGGGCCACTTTGGTTTTAAGTTTGATGATGTCAACATAAAGGCTCTGCAACTCGGGGTTCTGGAGCACCTGATCGGGAGATGAGCCCTGATTGATCGATTGCTGTTTAAGGTTGTTCATAAGCTGCAGGAAAAGATGTATGGAGTTTTCCTCGTTGGCCGAGACGCTCGACTGGACTTCTTTATTTAAAAGGGCTTCATAGACGGGGTTTGTGGCTGAGGTGGCTGGTGCTGGGGCCTGCCCCTGTAGCTGCCCCTGTGGCTGGCGCGCCTTCTGCGCTTCAAGTTCCTTCAAACTGGCGGCTATTGCCTGCTTCATCTGCTCATCTTCGTCGTCTTCGTCAACATACGCGTTGATGGCGTCGCCGGAGGCCGGTTTGGCCGCCGTAGAGGCCGGTTGCGGCTGCTGCGCCTCCTTCAAGCTGAGCTCAAGTACGCGCTGTAAAATGGCGTCTTCCTCGGCGCTTGCAGGGGGAACAGCACGTGCCACAGTTTGGTGGGACACTTTTCCCGGTTTTTTCCGCCGCTCGGTAAGCTGGTCGAAGCACGAGTCGCATACCCGTACAGGTTCAATGAGCCCGATGTCGGGGATGCTTGCGGTTTTCGAGGAATGTTGCTGGCAAAATACGCCCCCGCAGTTGCGGCAATGGTGTTTCCGGTTGATCATTGTGAAGTCCTCAAAGCCAATCATGCACGCTGAAGAGTCGACCCACGCAGGTGGCACCTTGGACTCCAAAAAGCGGTCGTTTAAAATGAGTTTATCTTCAAGAGGAGGGAACTTAAAATGCTCGTTTTGCAAGTTTGTGTAGATGAGGTTGATGTTGTGGTTGAGATTGGCGTTTTTCGAGAACAAAAAGTGCCAGATCTGAATAAGAGAGAGAATCTTGTCTTTAACAAGCTGATTAGTCTTGGAATTATGGAAAACAAAGAGAAGCTTGTCAAGGAACTGGTTGTGGACCTCTGAATAAGAACTACTAAAGCTGGTGGCGCCCACAGACGCATTGCCGTTCAGGCTGGCGTTTCCGGAGGCGCCGGCAAACACTTCAAGTGAAAAGTTCACCCCTGCATTTTTGATACATAAGTCAATCAAGTTCAAAAGCTTTATCTGCATGTTAGGGTTTCTGCTATCGACAATTTTGGCCTCCCAGCTGCGTAGGAAGTCTTTTGTTTTTATCAGCTTGACCTTGAGCATGTCTATAAGCTCAAAAGCTTTTGAAAAGTCGATTTCGCCTGCAGGAATGGCCTCCGAGCATATTTGAGTAATAAGAGCGTCGATGTCGACAGCTGAAGCAAACCAGCTCATGTTGGTACTGATCGGTGTTACTGCTGTAGGATATGCTAGAAAAGATATCGGAGGGATATCAGAAGGGTGATTGGGTATGCTATTAGGGTTATGGAAGAAGGAGCGATATTGTAGTGTTGTGCCTGTGTTATTAATGTTGTTGTCGTATCAATGTTGTAAGTAATGGATATGTACCAGAAATACTAGTAGATGCTGTTGTACCCTGTCTTATATGTACTATTTTGTGGTTGATAGTGATAATGTTACCAATGAATCAAAGGTGCTTTTAGTATTTGAAGGTTTTGGGTAGTACAAGCAACTGTCGCTCGATGATTGCCACTGGTCAGAGAAGTACCGGTGATTGCACTGAGGAAGGAATTGCTACTGTGCAATGGATATGGTTTCGTAGAATCAAGAATCAGTCGTTATTGATTGACCTCGCAAATACGTCTTGATGAGCAATAGCAGAACAAAAATGAATTGCCTATGAACAACAGTGAATTTTATCGCTTATATCTTTCAAACTATCTAGTCAGTAACAACGTACAATCAAAAACCACCTCATTCCTTTTCTAAGAAACTGTCGCTTTATCAAACGATGGCAAATCGCATCAAAAAAATACCACCGAGGTGCGCATAGCAGCTACCCGTCTCCTTGGTATATTCCATCTATGCAGTGTCTCTGGCCCTATTCTTCGTTGTACACTTACTTACCTGTGAAACGTAACCATTTGTTCAACAAGCTGTTTCTCCGCCTCCATTAGGCCTCGACTCTACACTTTTATTGATTGTACAAATAGCATAATCTTACATCCTTTGTCGACGAATATTTATTGGACATGAATTATAACACCCTAACACTTATATACATCTCAATTGATAAAGTTACCAACCCTCGAGTATAATTCTATGCTGCTTTTCTTCAAGAATCTCCGATAATCTCCGATAGTCTCTGAATATCTTCAACAATCTCTGATAACCAACTTATAATTCTATGTCATTCTTCTTCAAGTAGTCTTTGATGAACTTCTCCTCTTCAGGGCTGGAAGCATTGATAGCTGGAACAGTTGGGGCCTTGTTCCATGGCTTTGGAACGGTGAGCAAAACAACAGCACCAATGGTGGCGGCAGATAACTACTGAGTTAGTGTCTGTTCTCAAGACAAGTGGTACTAATGAAATTATCTTTCGAAAATTAAACCACAATACTTACTTGCCATGGGAGAACTTTTCTTCCTAATATAACGTAAGCTGGACCACTCATTATGTCTTTATGATTATTTTGTGTGTTTGTGTGTATGTTGTACTCAAGCAGACCAATACTACGCTAACTATGGTAAAGCCATTAACTTGAAGATTTCACTCGGTTAATTTTTCAATCTCACAGAAAAAACTTCAAATTTTTTAGACTGCGTTCATTGGGTGGAAACAGGCAGTGCTCAGAACCACATCTCTTGCTCCAGTCACGTGGAGCTTATATGGCTTGGCAACTATGCAGTGGATCAGCATGAGTTACGCAAACATACGTAGAAAGAAGGAACTATTGAATATTGAACTGATTGGCTACAAAGACATTCTAATAGTAGTCTGCTTTGGCCCATTTATTCCGTTAGAACAATTTTGAATCTATCACCTACAATCAGGAATTAGCCTAACCATTCATAAATAACGTTTATTTTTTAATAAGTCTCAACCGTTTTCATCATACAGATATACCTGCTATATAAAGAACACTCACCAATTACATCAATCGCTGCCTTTTGCTACTTGCATCCAACCTAGGCTTCGGCATAATAAGCTTCTTTTTCTCTTTCATAAGAAGATTTATTTTGTGCAAGTCTTCGCCAATTTCATCTGGCGAGGCTGAATTGACTATTTCCGATGCTGACGTCAAAGTTTCAGGCTCAGTAGGTAGCACCCAATGGTTAGCTTCTTCAGGAATCCCTAATGACTCATAATGCCTGTCTTTAGCCTCAATGCGGAAGTAATCTTCATCAACTTCCTGTTCTTCTTTGGACATAGGGTGTTCTTTCAAATCCTTTAAGCGATAATATCTGTTATCCTTTTCGATTTTCTGCTCGTAAGGATTGACATTGTAGATCATCCTTTCAAGTGATGATATTTCTGAGCCGATATCGTTGATAAACTTTTCTTTTAAGTCTCTCTTGCTATTATAGTACTGCTGCCATATAATGCGGCTGTTTCCCTCCAACATTTTCTGTGCATTTGCCTCCCTGTAACGGAACTGGTTCTCTATTACCTTTAGCTTATGCATATATGGTTCCAAAACGTCCAGGAAAATCTCTGTGTAGATAGGCATTTCGAAGTTCATTTTAGGTATTATTATATGTGTCTCATCATTTACCTTCAGTGGATCGTTATCCAAAGTGAATCTCTTGGAAAGATTCACTTCCGTCGAGTACTCTTTGTCAATCTTGGGCACAATGGCCCTGAGGTCTTTCTCTATCTTTTGAAAATCTTCTTGTAGTTTCACTTTCAATTCACGTATTGTTCGCAAGTATTCTCCAGTGCGCTGTAATCGCGAGTGGTTGTATTCCTGGGCCAACCGATTGTACTTTGCAAGCAAATTGGCCTCCAACCCCTCAAGCTCGCTCACCGATTGTGCATTGTTGATTTCAAACAGAAGCGATTTTTCTTTGCTGTCCTTCTTGTCCTCCTCCGTTTCTTGTTTGATTTCAGCCGTCTGTCTTTCCTTATCCTCAGGAGATGCTGAGGGAGACTTTCTATCTTCAATCGGGCTCGATAAGGGGCTCTTTTGCTCAAGGTCACTCATGGTTACTTTCACCGCCACTTTTGGTCGCTTATGTGTGGATTTCCACCAATTGTTTGTACTTCTTTCGCAAATAAGGGCCGTGTCGCTATCACTTCCTGAGTCTAACTGCGAGAATTTTCATTTTATAAACCGTATGCATCGACAACAAAAAACACAGTTTTCTGGAACAGCGAAAAAAAGCTGCATAGATACATACACTCTGGGGCTACAAAAACGGAAAAATTTTCTTGCTCATCACGGTTATAGTGTTAACTGTTGATGGATATATCTATGAATTGAATGAGCGAGTAGACAGGAAGGACACAAAATGGACGAAAAGCAGGTGAACACATTAGTGGGCGAAATCAACCAGACTTTGACCTCTTTGGAGGCCCAAATGAAGCTGTTGAGCAAGAAAAACATGAACGAAAGAGTCGTTGCTAGTGAGGACGAAAAGGCTGGACTGCTGGGAAAAGCTGAGGCCGTAAAGATTATAAATAGCTACACATACAGTTTGGTGAGGTTGACTGAGTCATACATGAATCTTATGGGCATGAAAGTTCAGGGCTCGCCGTTGGAAGCTGAGCTAGAAAGAATTGCCAGTTACGAAGAAAAATTCCAGAAGTTTGACCAGAGAAACAGTGCAAATAAGGCCACTAAATTTGAAGAGGCTAAGAAGTTTCTTGATTCTGCGATTTCAACTTCAAATCCTGTTGTTTCCGCCTCAGCATCAAGCAGCGAAAGCGAGGCTTCAGGAAGGGTTGGAAAATCAAAGAAGGGAAAGAAGTTAAAGAAATCAAAGAGTAAACTCAGAAGTTCGCTGACGCCGAAATGAGATACAGCAATAAGTGGTTATTGGTTACCTGAATGTAATATACGAAAAGTCAAGGAAGTACTGTTTGGTAGAGAGATGTTGCTGTAGGCCTGGTCTGCAATATAAAATTGTCGTACTTGACATATGTAAAGATATTTAAATGATGTTAATTTTGAAGTGTGTGCGACAATGAGGCTGCTACGAGAAAACCGAATCTGGGAATCGCCGATATAGACACCACTAAAAGCTGATTTGTGAATAGAAAGATGTACTATAGCGAGAGGCATCGTAGAACTATGTAAACTGTAGGCTATGCAGCATAAACCCAGCTAGCTGAAATGAAGACCTCATTTCCATATATACATCAAATCTGAACATATTGTTCAGTCAAGAATGTATCACTTTTCCCAAAATATCAACTGACAGGACATAAAGCCTCTTTGAACACCATCATGTCACCTCATCGACTCACATACCATGTGCTATTTTTAAGTATGGCCTACAATAGCGATCTGCATGGTTATGATTCAATGTTTTGGATTTTTCACTTGCAAAAAATAAAAGTTGAAAAAATCGATAATGCCATATAACCTTGAAAGTACCACTGTATGCAAACACCTGCCAGAATGTATTTGTGCCAAACAGAATGTCTGTTATAGTGTCACCGATAAGAAAGCAATCATCGATTGTGAAATCGTTATATTTTCCGTATATTTCGGCAGAAGACTCCCTAATTATTGCCAAGTCACACTCGGTCGAAGTCTATTCTGTTGATGCGGACGGAATAACTCTTGACAGCAGCTTGCCTATCATAGATACCATTGTTGACATTGCTTACTATTATCCACAGTCTCTCAAGGACGCTGTAAACTACTATGCATGGCTATTTGTGTTGACCGAACAGGCAAACCTATATATCATCGCTTACGACTTTGTTTCATCAAGCCATGTTGCGGTACACCATATAACATTCAAGACGCTTCTCAGCAAAAGCGAGAATTTGCTGCTCACTGTTGATTCTCACACAGGCGTGATCTTGGTCTATGCAAACATCGGGTGTATGTATTTGATGAACATCAACAAAACTGATCGTAAAAGTTTGATAAACTACGTCTCACTTCGTTCTTCTGTGAGGAAATCCAAGTCTGCACTCGTATCTTCCCCGAAGGTGATTCCGTTAGCCAATAACAGGTCAGTGATTTTACAAGCAGAAATTATCTCGTCATTGAGCAGTGGAAGCTGCTTTATTGTGCTTTTGTCACGAGAAAATTACCATGTATTGTCGAGAACAAGTATTGAGGTATACCAGGTCAATCTCAAATCCTTGCAGGCCTCCTCTTTGCAATCCATAACTGATTTTGGCAATAACGATACACCCAACTGCATGGTAAGCATGGCGGCAGAAAACAGTCCTCAGCTCTCTGGACTTTTATTACTCAGCTTCGATAAACATCAATGCATTCTCAATCTAAACAACATATCTCCGCTTCATTTTACAGAGTCGCACACTCTCATCGCAAATTGCTCGAAAATTGCGGATAAAAACAGCCACTCCATCATCAAAAAAGGATTCACCTTATCTCGAGACTCTCCCTTGCTTGCTATAACGAGCTGCGAAACTATTGTCGACGTGTCAGAGTCAAGCGGCGAGGACGACAGCAGGAAAGTAGACATTTTGCATCGTACAGTCTTTTCAGTCGACGATGGTCATTATTTTTTGAGTGCGTTATCTTTGAGTATCAACAATAGTACAGAATTGAGCATCCAATCGTGGGATTTGCTTCCCTTAGGTTCGCTATATCACTCTTCCTCGTTACATCACATAGACGGGAAGTACTTTCTCTCAACCAGTGGCACCTCTACCTCGCTAATTTTTGAGATATCCGACAAAGGTACGCATTTAGTGCCCACCCAACTACTAAATGAGTTTAATAGTGGACCTTTGTTGGATATCGATATCAACAGTGCAATTTCCGCGAACGTAAATATGGAATTTGACCCCTTAAGACAACACAGTTTGCCTGTTATTTACACAACTTCTGGAGACTTATATAGGGGCCGATTGACGGTTCAAACTCGAGGTATAGAGGCCGTTTTGGTAGACTGTCTTGAAACCTTTTTAGCCTCTAAAAGAGTGAAAGACGCCTGGTTATCTATCTGCGCCAACAAGCATCTTTTGAGTGTGCTCTATTCTGACGGAACTTTCAAAAAGGCTGAGCTTTCATTATCAAACGCGCATAATGACATAATACCCTCGATCTATGAGCATAAAGGCCAGTTCAGCGCAACTTGGTCAGACCAGAACGAAGAGACACCGAAGGTCAAACAAATTCTCCATTCCGGTAGCGAGCATGATGAACCATCGTATATTGATCACAATGATCGTTTAGCGCATCATTCTAGGACTGTAGACTTACCATCGCACTCTTCAGTGTGTCTTTTGGGCAATCTGAGACTCTTAGTTTTACTAGGCGTTTCGACTTCTGAGCTTGAGTTTGAGATTTTTGACATATCTCCAGCGGGAAATACTCCTAGCTCATTCAAGGTGCCAATTTCAAGAGGCTTCCTCGGTGAAATTGCAGTATTCGAAACATTTAAGCCCAGAGATGAAGACGGCTTTTCTGTTTTCGTTTCTGATTGGCAAGGACATTGTTTAGTCTATGAGTTATTGACTGGCGATGATAAAGGCTCAAGTTATGAGTTTATTATTGAGCAGCAGGTTATTCAGACAGCTCTTTTTGAAAGAGTCGATGATGAAAAGCTATTGATGTGCACTACTGTTTCTGGCAATATCATATTGCTTCCATTAAGCAATTGCTATTCTACAGGAAATGCACCCTTGACTATCACAAAAAAGATGTACCAAGAATTCAATACGCATGAATCGTCTCAGACTATTAGAAAGTCACTTCTTGGCCCTCAAATGTACTATATAGAATGTTCAGGACTGTGCGTATATCTATTGAGGATCGCAGCTATTAAAGAGATTAAGTCACCTGTGCATTCTGACTATAAATGCGATTACGAGCTTGGGAAATTAAATATCGCCGGTAATCTTGATAATCCCAACATCATCAGAGACTTCAAGATTGGAAACGATCTGTATATCATGATCATCTCTATCACAAACAAGCTTTATATCTTCAAGCCTGAGGTCAAAAAGAGCGATGCGGCCCCAACACATAGGCCAAAGCTTATCTCCAATGCTAAAAAAAACGTAGTTGAAGACGAAGACGATCGTGAAGAGTCGGTTAAACTTAATTCCTTATCCGCCGTTAACACCAGGACTGTTTTCCGGCAGATTCTCAACCACATTCCATTTCGAGGTCTTGTAAGAAAAACTTTGGTGGTTGGCAAGTTGAAACGTATAGTTGTGGTGACCAATCACTTTTATCACGGGGAAGACTTTCTACACCTCAGATGTAATGGAAGCAGACTCTACTTGCTAGATTCGGTCTCGCTCAGAATACTCGACAGTATACGGCTCGATGGATACGAGATCGTGGATCTAGAATACAGTAGCTATCGAAAACCGGTCACATCCGGTGAGAAAATAAACATCGATAATGTTTTGGACTTTGAGGACAGAACCTCAGTCGATTTGCAGGACATGCTTATCAACAAGTTCTGTGTTTTATCGAAAAGAGCAATTCCGACCACCAACACAGACGGTTCGTATTTACATCTATACTCGATAGATCTTGAGAGTGATAGGTTGGTTGAGGAGTGCAAATATCAAGAAGACGCCTCAGCAGGTTTAGCGTCTCTTTACAATTTTGGATATAGGGTTATGGTAGCTACAGGGAAACTCACGGCCATGTACAGAATAAACTTCAAGCCGTCTTCCAAGAAGTTCTACTTCAAAGAAGTGTTCAAAGAGAGGATATCACTCAATTTCACCAACAGAGTATCAAGCATCAACAACCGTCTATTGTTGAACGATGTAATCGAAGGCCCTATCAGTTTAAGAGTGGCTTCCTTGAAGTACTCCGTCGCAAACAGCACGGATAAGAAGATCTACACTGTGGATGACTATGTGGCTGCAAACAACTACCAGGACTATGAAATGGACGTCGCAATTATATTCTTTTTTGATATCAAATACGATATGAGAACTATCAGCAAGGACGCATGTATTGTGGATCCTTCTGCAGAGCTTGTTGTTGATTACCGCAACAATATATATGGAATTTTCAAGAAGATGAGCCTCGAAAACAGAGAAATTGTCTACCACAACCACACCTTCACCAAGTTCCATGTTCTGGACGGCATTAACTTTATTCAGCCGGTTCCAACAAATTGGGACATTCCATTGAGCAAAGTTATTGATACCGAATTTTTAGCAGAGAGCGACTCGGAGGATTCCCAAGATGACGGAGACGAGCCACTGTATAGGATTCTTAAGGCATCGCTTTCAAAGTTTGTGAGCCCAATTGCAATTATGGGCTCTGTTAGTGGGTCTTTATACGCTTTGAATGTGGTTAAATCACGAAAGGTATCTAAAAGACTTGCTGAGATTCAAAATCATATGATTACGCACTTGTTGACCACCATTGACACGGTGGAAAACGTTGCCGAAGACAAATTGGAGACATACTATCAGTTGCGGACTACATGTGCTGCACACGACAGAGGAGTTTTAAATTACATTGACGGGACTCTCTTGTCCTACTGCCTTGAGACATTCTCTAACACTGCCCTTCGGCTGGTTATGAGCGATAAGGAAATCACGACTTTACGAGGGATTCTTTTGAGGAGTACAATGGGGATGCAAATATGATATACACAACTCTATTCACTGTTAGAAACGGCTGGATATAGTCAATATAAGGACTTTTTAAATCATGATTCGTGATGAAAGTGTTGTAAATCCTCAACACAGAAAGTAAGTTTTATCCTTCCATTAATGGTGAGCCTGCTTTGTGTAAAGTCTAGAACACAGAACAGTTGAGATAATTGGATAGTAAGGTTGATACTTTTTCAATTATGACGAAGGGTAGCTGTGATTTTATCACGGCCAATACATTAATCCAAACGGTAATGGTGCCCTTTTCTTTGGTTTATTGCAAGTATACTAATAAGAGAATTTTACTGCCAGACGGGTCCTGATTGAGAGGTCCTGAGCGAAGCGAAAAAAGCAAAGCTGCCTGGAGGTACGAAGATTAGAGAGCCCGATGACGCCTGGAGGTGCAGCTAGAGCCCCAAAGCCGCCTGGAGGCATCCATCATGCATCAACTCAATTATGCAATAATCAGTCCAACACCCTCTATTACACAACTACAATTATTGGACTGATCATTATCAAATACTGGAATAATCACACTGCGTAGTCTCAATCTCCGTATTGACAACCCCTACGATGCTTACTATGTTATCAACGTCAAGAGCGACAGTCAATCTATCTTACAAACTTTCTTCACGCTTGCTTAGAATTAAAGTTAACTTAGTTTTGACACCCTTGAATTGAAGATTACTACTTCTACCTACACAATTGCAAAACATTATGTGAGCTGAGTCTCTATCTACCCACTTTCGTTAATGCGAGTCGTCCTGGGGGCGAATCTCGGAAGAATGACTGCAATCACTCCTTTGGAACCATTAACTGGAATAGTACCGTACCGTTACATCTACTAGAATCATTATGCTAATTTCATTAATTTTGAAAATCAATCTACTTGAATCGTTGCAAGGTCACTCTGATAAATTCGTTCTATAAGGTGATAAGCAGTCAAAAATGCAGTCAGGATTGTCAATCCAAATGTATTAACTAAAAGTACAAAGCTTAGATCAAAAGAGTGTCAATCTTGTCCTTGATGGCGTAGATTTGAGGTTTGATGGAAGAACTGTCGTTGGTGGTCACAGAGGCAGCAATAACTGGTCTGGAAACACCACATGCTCTACCCAAAGCTGTCTTGGATGGCACGAAGACGTATGGAACGTTCTTATCTTCACACAACAATGGCAAGTGCAAGAGAATCTCGATTGGCTCAGCGTCAGCAGCCATGATAATGAACTCAGAAATACCTCTGTTCAAGGTCTTGGTGGCTTCGTTAGCACCCTTCTTCAATTGTCTCAAGTTTTGGGCTTGTTGGACAACATCCAAGATTTGCTGACTCAAACTGGAGTCAGCCAAAGGAAAGGCTTTTGGGTTTGGAGCAGACATTTTAATGGTTGAAATGGTTGGTGGATAGTGGGTTTTGATCAAGGTTCCTTGCAATAGCTCGCCCGATGTTCGTTGATTGTGATGATGGTGTATCTCAGTGTGAAGATGCGATGGGAACATTGTTTGGAGACTTGAAATATAAAAAATTTTCAAGCTGAAAAGATCGGGAAAAATTTTTTCCTCATCGGAGTCTGCAGGTGCGTGTAGCACATAGTGTGAGCTGTATGCGTGTGCATAGCATATAATGCACAATAACCCCGCTCGTAACCATCTCCCCGATTTCTGGCTGAAATTTCAGGTTTCACTGATGGAGCCAGCTGTCAGCAATGGGCTACATTGAAGCTGCTTGACAAACACAGATATTGAGCTCACTGAAGTCGCACGGCCACATTCTGACCGGACTATAGTTTCTTGAGCCCTTTTGTGCTTATCAACACCATGAAAGGAATCACAGGACAATTGTTTGTGATCTTTTTGCTTTTCAGCTCTGCCTTTGCGCTCAAGAAGGAGTTGTTCAAACTATGTGCGGATTCGGGGTTCTGCCACAGAAACAGACACTTTGCCGGCGAGGTCGCGAAGACCGGGGACTTTGTGTCTCCCTACGGCGTTTCGCCGGACTCAATTGCCGTGAGTGAGAAATTGGCAGAGGTGAAAGGGAACATTGAGAAAGTGCTTCCGAATGGTAAGAAAATCAACTTGCCATTCATCATGAATGTTTTGGAGGACGACAACTTGAGATTGCGCATTGATGAGGAGGAAAGACAGGCTCCGAAAACCATGCGCGTCTCCAACAGCCGGTTGAAGACCCAGAGATACAACGAGGCCTGGAGGTATGCACTCCAAAAAGCGCCCTCGAAGAGCAGCAACGCGAAATTTGAGGTTTCGGAGGGACAGTTGGCCATCACCTACGGAAAGTCCCTGGAATACAGGGCAGTCGTTGAGTATGCGCCCTTCAAAGTGACGGTTTTCTTCCACGGACACCCCGAAATCGTGCTCAATGACCGCGGTTTCTTGAACATCGAGCACTGGAGAAGGGCGGAGGAGCAGGCGGAGAACCTTTTGCCGCAGGAAACCGACTTCCGGGCCTTCAGGGACGAGTTCCGCGACTCCAGCAGCGACAAGATGCCGTTTGGACCGGAATCGGTGGCGTTGGACGTCTCCTTCAACGAGTACACCCATGCGTACGGCATCCCCGAGCACTCGGACTCGCTTTCGCTCAGGGACACCTCGGGGGACGAGCCGTACCGGCTTTTCAACGTCGACATCTTTGAGTACGAAACAGAGAGCAGATACCCGATGTACGGGGCCATTCCCTTCATGGTTGTGCAGAAAAAGAACGCCAGCGCGGGGATGTTGTGGCTCAACGGCGCAGACACGTTTGTGGACATCGCAAAGACGCGGCGCGCGGTGAAAACGCACTGGATCTCCGAAACCGGCATTGTCGACGTGGTTCTCATTGCGGACAGCAGCCCTGCCGCGGTGAGCAGAAAGTACGGCCGGTTGTCCGGAAACCCGCAGCTTCCGCAGATGTTTGCCTTGGGGTACCACCAGTGCAGGTGGAACTACAACGACGAGGACGACGTGTTGGATGTGCACAGAAACTTCGACAAACACGCAATTCCCTACGACACCATCTGGTTGGACATCGAGTACACCGAAAACAAAAAGTACTTCACCTGGAAAAAGCAGGCGTTCGACCACCACGTGGAGATGAACAAGAAGCTTGCCGAAACCGGCCGCAACTTGGTGGCGATCATCGACCCCCACATCAAGACGGGGTACTCCGTGGCGGACGAAATGGTCAAACGCAGGCTTGCCGTGGAAAACCCCGACGGCGAGGCCTACAAGGGCCACTGCTGGCCCGGCGAGTCTCTCTGGATCGACACCTTCAACCCCGCGGCCCAGGCCTTGTGGGACCTGCTTCTAGCCAACAACACGGGGTTTTCCGGGGACGAAACCAACCTCCACATATGGAACGACATGAACGAGCCCTCGGTCTTTTCCGGCGCGGAAACAACCGCGCCGAAGGACCTCCTCCACCACGGCGGCTGGGAGCACCGCGCGGTGCACAACATCTACGGATTGACCGTCCACGAGGCAACCTACACGGCAATGAAGAAAAGATACGCCGGCCACAAAAGACCGTTTGTTTTGACCCGGGCCTTCTTCGCAGGGTCCCAGAGGTCCGCAGCCATGTGGACCGGCGACAACATGAGCAAGTGGGCGTATTTGAAGCTCTCGCTCCCCATGGTGTTGACGCAGCAGGTCGCAGGAATGCCGTTTGCCGGCGCAGACGTGGGGGGCTTTTTCGGCGACCCCTCCAGCGAGCTTTTGGCCAGATGGTACCAGGCGGGCATCTGGTATCCGTTCTTCCGCGGCCATGCCCATATAGACTCCAAACGGCGCGAGCCGTATGTTGCGCAGGAGCCGTACATGTCCGTCATGAGAGACGCCATCAAAATGCGCTACCGGTTGCTTCCGGAGTTCTACACCGCCTTCCACCGCTCCTCCGTCGACAACCGGCCGATTCTCGTGCCTTTGTTTTACGCCTATCCCCACGACGAGGCCACGTACGACATAGAGGACCAGTTCTTCCTCGGAAGCAACAGCGGGTTGCTTGTGAAGCCCGTCACCGACGAGGCCGCGCAAAGCGTGGAAATCTACCTCCCGTCGGCCGAAAAGCTCTACTACGACTTCCACACCTTCCAGGCTCATTCCGGCAAGGGATACACCCGGGTTGAGGCGCCCTTGTCCAAGATCCCTGTTCTCATTGAGTCTGGCCATATTGTTGTCTCCAAAGAGAGATACAGAAGATCGTCCAAATTGATGAAGTACGACCCGTACACCTTGACGATTGCCTTGGACTCCTCCGGAACCGCCACGGGGAAGTTGTATGTGGACGACGGCGAGACGTTCAACTACGAACACGGAGACTACCTCGAGGTGGACTTTGAGTATAAGGACAACCATTTGGTGAGCAAGTTGGCCCACGAAAGCCGTTCGAAGGACCTCAACAAGCTTTTGTCTAAGGTTACTGTTGAAAAGATTGTCGTTGTTGGCCACGACGAGCTTGCGGCGGACAGCGTTGCCCAGGTTTCGCAGGGAGGCGCTGAATGGACAGCCGAGATTCTTGCTGATGGAAAAACAGAGGCGAAGATTATTAGAAATCCAAATGTCAAGATCAATGCGGCTTTCGATATTGCTTTCTGATTTCCTAGGGGTGATCACTTTATAGGCAGAAATATACAGTGATTAATGAAAGTGTCTTTGTAGGCGACTAGATTATGGCTGAACAGAGGCGAAGATTGTTAGAAACCCAAATGTCAAGATCAATGCGGCTTTCGATATTGCTTTCTGATTTCCTAGGGGTGATCACTTTATAGGCAGAAATATACAGTGATTAATGAAAGTGTCTTTGTAGGCGACTAGATTATGGCTGAACAGAGGCGAAGATTGTTAGAAACCCAAATGTCAAGATCAATGCGGCTTTCGATATTGCTTTCTGATTTCCTAGGGGTGATCACTTTATAGGCAGAAATATACAGTGATTAATGAAAGTGTCTTTGTAGGCGACTAGATTATGGCTGAACAGAGGCGAAGATTGTTAGAAACCCAAATGTCAAGATCAATGCGGCTTTCGATATTGCTTTCTGATTTCCTAGGGGTGATCACTTTATAGGCAGAAATATACAGTGATTAATGAAAGTGTCTTTGTAGGCGACTAGATTATGGCTGAACAGAGGCGAAGATTGTTAGAAATCCAAATGTCAAGATCAATGCGGCTTTCGATATTGCTTTCTGATTTCCTAGGGGTGATCACTTTATAGGCATGGAATTTAGTAGAGAAATATACAGTGATTAATGAAAGTGTCTTTGTAGGCGACTAGATTATGGCTGAACTGAGGCGAAGATTGTTAGAAACCCAAATGTCAAGATCAATGCGGCTTTCGATATTGCTTTCTGATTTCCTGGGGGTGATCACTTTATAGGCAGAAATATACAGTGATTAATGAAAGTGTCTTTGTAGGCGACTAGATTATGGCTGAACAGAGGCGAAGATTGTTAGAAATCCAAATGTCAAGATCAATGCGGCTTTCGATATTGCTTTCTGATTTCCTAGGGGTGATCACTTTATAGGTATGGAATTTGGTAGAGAAATATACAGTGATTAATGAAAGTGGCTTTGATGCCAATGGCTAGAGACTGCGAGAAAAAAAATTTTCACCGCTTTTTAAATCCATAATAATATCACATTGATCGACGAGATAATTAAGCCCCGAGTAGTTTCAATGCTGGACTTTTTGAAGCAGACGAGAAAGTAACGCATCAAGGGAAAGTATCATTCCAATTGCTTACCAGCCTACGACGACGCAAGGTTTTCAACATCAATTGTATATATTTGTTTTTTTTTGATTTTTTAAATGAAATATGTATATAAGTCCGTTGGAACACCTGATTCACGCAGTGATCTGGCCCTTATCAAATTCCAACCGGTGAGCGTACGCGTGCATGGTCTTCTTTCGCCGAATGACTGCCATGACCAAACTAGGGAAGTTTACAAAGAAGCTCTCCACCGTCCCCATTCGCATGAAGATTCCCGTTGCATCATTGACAGGAATTATCAAGCCTCTCTGGGTTCCCGTCTTCCATGTTAAGCTTGCGGCTAATCTACTGGACAACATAATGTTATACTCACTGTTCAATGCTATCAATCGGTCAGTGCGCGTCCAGTCACCTGCCAATGAGTAGTAAAGCATTGCAAGACTGTTCCAAAGGGGACTCGGGTAGGGCACGTCCGGTCTGATGTTTTGCGGACTGCTACTCAGGTATAACAAGAGCACCCACTCGCATCTATGGTTTACTGCTCCAGCAAATTTTTTGCTTAGCCCTGTGGTCTGTATCAAGATCAAAGCAATAGTTAGCAAAATGCACACACACAACATCGCGGTGTAATTGCGGTGGTTTCTTAATAGTTGACCCACGGTGTGGCTCCCCTCACTTGAAAATGGGCTCCACCTTCTTGCTCCCAAAATACTTATCCCAATGACTTGCCCCATCCCAAATAATACAAGGAACACATAAGACATTACCACCCTTAAAACGAAACACCAGACTGGTACAATTCTTACCTCCTCTTCACAGGTTAGAAGGTCAAACAGTGCTTTCTGCTGCTCGTATCTGCCTTTATCAGTTGCAAAGTAAACCCAACAACCATATCTCAAGAAACATTTGGATTGTATAGAGTTCACCCTCAGAACAATTGCTGTCAATTTCGATGAAAGGGTGGACAGAAAGGCAATAAGATCAGCACCGCTGTCAGCGAACTCATCAGTTGGTATGTTGAGACTGAGGATTGACACTCTTTTGCACTTTTCATCATGTTTAGATCCAAATAAAAAGTGGCTTGACTGCCCTAACACTTCTTCTTGGCGTAGCTTAACAGCAGTTCTCACGATCTTGCCGCGAGCTAAGTAGGAGGTGATTGTGAATTCCATTTCGGTTAACTTGGTAGCATAGTAGTTAAGTTCGTGCATTACCCACATGATTACAAGATAGCGAATGTAAGCAGGCTCTTCTCGAGGTAGCTCAGATGGCGGAGGTAGCCCATGATATGCTGCAACAGCCGTGGCTTCTTCGTGCGAGATTAGGTCGTTTACAATATTGTCTATAGATTGTATGACCTGTCTGTGGGTCAAAAATATGACTTCTATTTTTGACTCAACAATCAGCGCACTGAAAGTTGCAATTGGGTGGCCGTACTTGCTTGCGAGCTTCTCTAATGCCTCCTTTATTAGCTCTGCGTGGCTACCAAAGCCCATATCGATGCCAGCTAGGTCTCTGTTCAACAACTCTTCATGAAAGAGAAGAATTCGCCGGTGCATTTCGGTGGAAAAGGCCAAGGCTTCTTTCTTATTATACTCCAAAGCATGCCGGGGAGACACATACGGTAAAATGCCGTTGATGAGGATTTTTGAAACATCATTCGTGAGAGATATAACAACACCAAAAGGGCCGGCAAAATCGTAGCGTCGAGGGTCAATCTGGAAAAGTAGCAGGATCAGTCGCTTAATGAAGACGATTAGGAAGTACATGAGGAGGAAGTTGAAAAAATTTGTCCAAACATAGATTTGCATTTTGGCAGTAGTTTCTATCTTGTTTGGAGTGAAGAACAAGAGTATATAGAATAAAGAGACGATGGAAAGCAGCAGGAAGAAAATACGAGAAAACGTGCCCTTATATAGCTGTGAATTGTTGTTTTCTGGTGATAGCATAGTGGTTGACATTGCAAAAGAGATGTGTATTATTGATGATTAGGTGCATTTACTTGAGGCCGGTGGAGTGAAAATAATTATTGGTTATGTAGGAAGCGGACCTTATGGATCGCTTTTAGGCAAGTGTCAAGATGTATCGAGTTTCAAAGAGATACCGATGATGCTATTGGTTGTTGCAAAAGGCCTGGTGGGAGTTTGAAACATTTGAAGAGGCAGATGGCTTCAGAACTAGGCGTGGGTAGGTGCGGATACGCAAAGAAGCTGCGTCCCTGAATTAGACGAGCCGCAGAGCTTTCTCAAGAGAAAGGGCTGCAATATAGACCAGAATTGTCAGAGGAAGAAAGTAATGGAGTGACCAGAGATATTGGTTGTGACGAGGAGGAGTATTTCATGCATCTGTTCAAGCAACTGCACAAGGTGTTTCTTACGAATCTGTTTGAGCACGTATACAAGGTGCATCTTATTAATATGAGTAGTCAGGACGTAACTTACGAATCGGATATTGGTGAATACAGGAGATATCATTAGTGGTTGCATGAGCAAGTAGAAAGGCATGCTATATGTGGGTTTGGTTTCGGAGACCGAATGAGGCTGTTAATTGCAAAAAAGCTATAAATAAAACAGTCGCTGAAAAGGATGTTTATTTACGAAGAAAGCGCAGTTGAAAGTGGCACCATTGTATTGCAGAATGAGACATATTAAGAACCAGCCATAATGAGCAGTGAATTATTACAGAGCGAGAACCTCCTAAAGAGGACCATAGAAGTCCGTAGAAAGAAGGACCGTGTAGAATAGACGACCAAGGTATTCCAAAAAAAGAACTGGCTGAAAAGAGGGCCATTGTATTACAAAACAAGAATATGCGAGAAAAAAGGAGCATGTTGAGAAAGGGAAGTGCCAGGCGAAAGTTGCAGCACTGCGTTATTGGATCTAAAGCATGGGCGATTTGCATACTGATACATAGGGAACGATGGATACGAGATTTATGCCTATGCAGAGCAGTCTGTAGGTTGAATACGGAATATTTGTCCAGCGAAAGTAGACCATTGGCGTTGGCTCTACAGGAAATCACAAGGTACACTGAATATTTGAAAAGATCTTCTGCGTTGTAATGTTAACTGCACCGACACCGAGGCTGCGTGGTACAAGACGGTTCGGCTATTACATGGCACTAAATGTATTGCTATTCTACAGGTCGACGAAGGGGAGGTTTCTTTCAAAAGATGGGAATTAAATGTCTTTCAGTCCTTTCAATACTTACTATGGAGTGTCTACACAAATACATATGGGCAGTGTCTACAAAGATACAGATATCTCACAGGTAGAAAGTTACAGTCTAAATAGCACTTTCAACGTTTCTTCTAGTGGCCTAGCACATCCAGCACAACACCGACAACATGCTGAAAGAAATCTACAAAAGTCTATGGATGTGACTAGAAGGCAACTTCACCAACAATTGTATCTACATAACACCACCAACATCTAGTATCCACACAACATCCACCAACATTCAGAATCTACACAACTCCGCCATCATTCAGAATCTCCACAAATACAGATATACAGTCTTCATAACACGTCTACAAAACGCCAAGAAATGGCCTAATACATAACAACATCGACAATATTCTAAGTCGGCATTCTAAGATAAATTATATAAGTCCATATCAATGTCTAAAAAGTGATGATCGTTACAGTAAGTCTAAGATATCTAATTCACTGGGCTACAGTAAACATTCAAACGCCACCTACTACTGTCCTTCGCCTGCACCTGCTGCGCGGGCCTGCATTCCATTTCCAGAAGCCGCACCCCCATTGTTCCCAGGGGGTGCACCCCCATTATTCCCAGAGGCTGCACCCCCGTTATTCCCAGAGGCTGCACCCCCCGTAGTGCCACTGCTCGATGAGCTACCAGCGGGCTGGCACCAGAACTTATGGAACACCCAGGCCTCCTCTTGGCACTTCCGCGAGCAGTATTTCGCCCGCCGGCACCGCCGGCACTTGGAAAACTTCCGCAGAGTCTCCCATTTGCCACACTTGGTGTATGCACACTGCCGGATGCCCCCACGCAGTTCGTCTTTGCGGCAGGAGTTCCGCATAATCACCCCGACCCATTTGTGCACTTCTGGAGAGTACTGGTTGCTCGTGAACTGCTCCACAAGCCCAAAAATATTGACATAGTCCAAGGGCACCGCCGAGTAGTCGAAATCGTGCTTGCTGACAAGCGTCGACTGGGAAGCGGCAAACAGCTGTTTGTATTCGCGTTCTACGGGATCAAAGTTCACGTGGCTTATCTGCGGAAGGTCCTTGTGGTAGTTTTCCACAAGCAGCACGATCACGGGGGACTTGCAGAAGTTGAGGGGAAGGTGTATGTACTTGTCGGTGAGATTGCAAAGAGGGGGTGCCTGGCCTGGGGTCTGGTCACGTGATGACTCAAAAGCCGGGTCACGTGATGACTCAAAAGCCGGGTCACGTGACTGACCAGGGGCCGGGTCACGTGACAGGGCGACGTCGCGCGGCACGAGCAACTCCTGGTAGCTGCAGTCGTCAAAGTCGTAGCTGTCGTAGTCCCACTTGCTGGCAAGCTGGGCGCGCACCAGCGCGCACTGGCGGATACGGCGCATCTTTTCCGCGAGGCGGATGTTGCAGTTTGTGATCTTGTTGAACTTCTTGCTGATCTGGGTCACCAAGATTGCCTTTTCGATCCTGAGAGCGAGGCGCTCGCCGGCGATATCGGCGATATCGGAGATATCGGAGTCGTCGGAGTCGTCGGAGTTGTCGTCATGCGCCTCGGGGTCCTCGGCGGGGTCCATCTCCGAGGCCGCCGCCCCGGCGTCTAGCTCGCCCCCCGCCCCGGCGTCTAGCTCACCCCCCGCAAAATTCAAGTACTTGATGTTGAACTTGGACATGTCCAAAGCCCTGGTTTCGAGCCCGGGGTCCGCCGACAGGCTGCAGGCTTCGGCTCGGCCGTGCCGCGCCACGCCGGGGTCCGCTCTCTCGAGATCAAGCGCGACATCGCCCTCGGAAAACGCGAAAACCAACTTTTTGTACTTGAGAATGAGGTAGAACAACTCCTGGACGTCGTCCTTGTGGGCGCTGTCCAAGCAGTCGATGTCGTCGTCCAAAGTGTGCATTTGCTGCTGGATGCGCGCAAGCATCTGCACCTCCGTGTCCAGGGCGCTGGATCCGTCCAAGTCGAGGCGGTTCATGATGTCAAAGATGTTTTTCGAAATAAGCGCCGAGTAACTTCCGGCCGACCGGAAGTACTGCCCCGGCGCCGGGCCGGCGCCCGGCCCGGCCGTGGGGCTTGCGTGCGCATAGTCGTTCTGGAACAACAACGTCCCGTCCCGCTGGACCCCGCCCAACTTGGCCGCAAACGTCTCGTACTCCAGCCCGGAGGCGTTCCAGCCCGCCCGGAAGTGTGCTTCGACCTGCCGGACGTTTTCCGGGGGGAGGTAGTGCGCCCCACGTGCGCTGAACCCTGCGGAAGCCTTGTGCAGGTTGCCGAGGGCCACTGTGTCGTTGGGGAAGTTTCTTAAGGAGAGTTTGGGCACTATATAGGTGAACTGGAGGTAGTCCTTCATATATATGTATTTGGAGATAAAGGCAAGAAGCTGGAGAACCCAGATCATGTCATCGTCCTTGGGGACGATTTTCCCGCGGAGAAACTCGCGCGGGGGGTTGAAAAAGTACCTGTCGTTGAAGGGGTTGTTGAGGTTGGTGTTGGCTGGAATATCTGGGATGTTGGGGGGATTAACTGTATTGGCTGTATTGGTGGTATTATTGGCTGTATTGGTGGTATTATTGGCTGTATTATTGGCTGTATTATTGGCTCTATTGGCCATATTGGCCGTATTGGCCGTATTGATGCCCGTATTGATGCCCATATTGGCCACATTGGCCATATTGCCCGTAATGCCCGTGCCCATATTGTTATCCATATTATTCCCATCATTATTGCCATTATTGTTCCCCTCATTGTTCCCATTGCCGTTGGCCCTCGCGGCGGCCATTGCGGCCGCCAAATGGTCCACATTCGGCGCGGTGTTGGCCGCAGCAGCCCCAAAATGGTTGTTGAGAATGTTGTTGGTGTTTCCGAGGGCATTGCTGACAAGCTGGCTGATGAGCTCTTCCACAGACTGGCCTGGGGCGTTTTCGGGGGCATTGTCGATGTTGTTGTTGATAAAAGTGTTGTTGGCGATATTTTGGTGGCTGTCGACGAGATTTCCCTCGGAATTGGCTGTAGGATTGCCCTCGCTCATTGTCGAGTCCTCAAGGTCAGCCAAGGAGCCCACAGACTCGCGCAAATCGGCAAAGCGGCCCAGAAAACGGGCGGCGGCTTCGTTATTGCCACTTTCATTATTTCCGATTGCATTGCCAATGGCACTGCCAGTTCCACTATTTCCATCTTCTCCACCACTGCCATTTCCAGTCAAATTGCCAATTCCGCAGATCCGCCCCCCCAAGTCCCGGAAAAACACGTTTTTCACCATACTGGCAACAATATCAAAGTACCGCGGGTGTGTGAGCAACCGGCCGGCCCAATCGTCGTCGCTGGGGCCGCATCCGGCAACGCACACGGAAATCCGCCCCGAAAACCGGCCAAAACCGTTTGCAGCCCCGGCGGTCTTTGGGACGGTCCGCTCGAGCTTCCGCACCAACATCTGGATGTCCTGGGCCACGGTGCGGTCCGGCGGCCGCCCCAGGCCCTCCGGAGCGCCCCGGAGGACCACATGGAGGTCTCCGTCGCCGGAAAGCGCCACGGAAACCGCGTCCGCCGCGCACGAAACCGTCCAGAAAAACCGGCGCCCGTCCTGGGCGATTTCCGTCGGTTTGAGCGCCACCAAGGGCTCCGCCGCGCCGCGCGCCACGCGGTCAAACGCCGCACCCAACTTGACCATCCGCCGGATCGCGTCCTTGAACGGATTGCGCACCGCGGGGCTCTCGCATCCGTCGAGGGTGGCGCTGCCGCGGCTCACCGGAATTCCCGATTGGGAAACCGGTCCGGCACCCCCTATTTCCGGACCGTCGGCCCCGTTGCGGCTCCGCAAGAAGCCGATCTCGAGCAAGTGGAGCCCGCGGGTGATGTCCGCGGCCGCGGCGCGGCCGCGCGGCGGAAAATTCCGCATGTTGCCGAGCCCCGCGTCGCCGTGCAACGCGTTGGTCGTGCTGATCAAGTCGGAAATCTCCTCGCGGCTGATGTTGGCCGGTCCCGCCGGAACCGGCGCCGCCTGGAGGTTGTGGAGGAGCACCGTGACGGCGCGCATGTTGTCGCGGATGGACGCCGCCGCGGCGCGGTTGCCTGGGGTGCGCCTAGCAAAAGTGTGCGCAAGGAGTGCGAGTAGCACAAAAAGAAGACTCGCGAGTGTGTGTAGCTGCTGCGGGGCGGCGCCGTGCGCCGCCGGGCTTTCGAAGGACGCGCGCACAATGGCGCGGATCTGCGCCTGGAGGCCGGATATCTGGGCCGCCACCGAGCCCGGGGCGGGCCCGGCAGCCGCCGGCGCGGTTTCGGGGCGGTTTTCGAGCCGGTTGAGCGTCTGCCGGATCGCCGCGAAGATCTCCAGGAAGTCCCGCGCCGTTTGGGGGAATTCCGCGCCGTTTCCGTCCTCCGCAGGGGCGTCCCACGCGCATGGCACCTCCTCGTCGCTGTCGTCGCTGTCGTCGCTGCCGACATTCACCATTCCCTTTTTCACCAACAAGTAGTTGTCCAACACAGTGGCTACGATCTGGATTATGCCGCTTTCGACGATCTTCTGGCGGATCATGGGGTTCCCACGCGTCCCGCAGAGCACCAACGCCTGGAGGGTCAACGTCCATTTCCAGGAAACCAACATCTCGCGCTCGTTCTTGTCCTTGACCCTGTTGAAGTCCTGCTTGATTGCATAGTCGCGGAGGTACTGCTGGAACATTCCAAAGTTGCGCTGGACGTTTTCCTGGATGTCTACAAGGCGTGCGCAGTCCTCGGGGCCCCCCAGGCTGCCCGGGGACTCCATTCGCGCGGTTTCCTGGAGAAGGTCGCTCAAGCACTCGAGGAAGACGTTCTGGAACTCGTAGTACACCCGCGAGAAGGGATCGCGGTCCCCCAGGGCCCCCGGGGCCGCGAGGGGCGTCTCGGGGGCCTCGTTGTCGTTGCTGAGGCAGCATTCCTCCAAAATCGCCACAAGACGCGCAATGCCCCCGTCCGAAGCAAGGGTTTCGCGCACCTTGGGCAGGCTGTTGGCAAGAAACGTGAGGTTGTTCAAGGAGTTTACAAGAGGGCGGTCTGCAGAGCAGTCCAACGCCCTGCGGTCGTATATTGAGGCGGTGATGGACAAGGCCGCCTTGTTCAGGGCGATCTCTTTGAAGTTGGAAAGTCTCATGGAGAAAGGCCGCGGGCCAGATATATAAGAGGGAAAAGCAGCTTCACAAAGACAGCTGGGATCAGTGGATGTGCGGATATATAGGGAGGTATATAGCGATGCAGAGGATGGAGGACCAGATGTGAGGGGGTTGTGCATGTTTGTGATAGTTGGGAGGCAAAAAATATTTGAAAATGGCTTTTTTGTGGATCTCCGCGGTCACGTGGGCGCGCATTCTGTGGGTCGTTGGCACATTCCCTTAGGCTTTTGCTTGGCTGAAGCTAGCTGTCCAATGAGGTTTGGTGTTGCCTGGGGGGATCAGTAGATAGTTCCTGGAGAGATGGGAAACCGCAGCACCCATAATTCGATAGAGTGGTGGGTGTTGTTATGCGGTGGGTCGTATTTTGAGCGGGCAAAAATGCGATCGTCCTACCTCATCGATACATGCAGGGGATCTGACCTCGAGGTGATGATTATAGATGAATATATTTGTATGGAAAGTGGGGACTGTCAATAAGCGACCAGACTATTATATAGGAGAGCAAGCAGGCAAACAGGAAATCTGTGATACAGATAGCCATGACGCTTGTAATACAGTGAACGTGCGAAGAGTAGGAAATCGTCTCTCAAAGTAGATACAGTGCTTGCTTTCTCTACGTAAAAAGTTCAAAGGTAGCTTCGACCACCGCCACTACGCCCTCTTTGCTCTCTCATTACCACCTTTTGTAGCCACCTCTTCAACTCAAACACACCCAAAATGCCTAGTGCATGTCATCGAAGTGCACCTCACATCGCTCACAACCACATTCTATTATTAACCTCCTGGAGTCGACTCGTCCCACTCCTTTGTGACTCCTGCTATTAATACATGCATGTCTCTGCTCCGAGGGTCCTGCTGCGACACACATTCCTCAAAAGATTCCACGCATAGCTCGCAAACATGAAACCCGCTTGGCGTCCCTTCCCCAGGAGAGACATTTGCGTCGTGTTTCCCCTCGCACGTGACCTGCGCGTCGCATTTAGCGTGATCTGCATTGTCTTCACTGACAAATTTTTCTCAGCCTACACTACCAAAGTTACAGGTAACAAATGCTGATCTATCCAGCTGTCATCAAACAGACAGTCGACGTTGGAAGCCTGAAGCCTGTCCAGCTTGTTGATTCTGGTTTGCATTTGCCGCATTTTGTTCGCTTCACAAAAAGAGATCCGTCTTTTTGCACCGCGTGTCAACAGCAGACTCTTTTTCCATTGTCCCACACCTTCAGAAAGCCAAGACGGAACAAGCGAGGGCCATAAAGACAGCATCGAGAGCAAGTAAAAATCCAGGCAGCAAACACCGGATATTTATAGCCCATCTTTTGTATCTCTGTCCTATTTTCGTCCCCAGACACTTTATATATCATGGCAAGTCGGTGATCGCACCCATAAGCTCAGCTAAACCTACTGTGCTCTTTTCGTAACTCTCTATCACCATGTTTGGCCAAAATTCCCTCAATTGGCAGTGGGAAATCGACAACAACACCTTCGATCTTGTCAATGTTGCGCAGTTCAAAAACCACAACCTCTCCACCGTGCTAGCTCTTATTCTCATGATCTCCCAGATCCTTCTTACCATCACCCTCTATGCGTTTGACTGCTACACGTGTGTGAAGCTTTTGGCCTACAACAGATGGGGCTCAGAGATCGAGCCTGCGATTCCTTTCCGCATCCTGCGCTGGATCTTCTCCGGATGCATCTTGTTGTCGATTGTGCTATTGATTTACGAGTGGATTGCCGGAATAAAGATCTACTTCACAAGAAACATCTCCTTGACGTACACCAACTACATTTCGAGGTGTTTGTGGTCTGCAAAGGGGTACTCGTACTTCTGCTTGTACGACCGCATCACCCCAAAGACGTTTTTCGACTACTGTGCCTTTTTTATCTATTTCACCCTCAAGGGCTGTTTGAAATTGCTTCTTGCAGACTCCCCCAGACAGGTCATCAACGCAATCACTATATACTCCGCAGTGCGGAACGACTCGGGCCGGATTGTCACGGCCTTCCAGAACTTCAAGAAGGACGGCATCAGAGAAACATACGCCATTGTTTTCATAGTCATGGGTCTTTCGCTTGTGATTTGGTTTATTTTCGTTGTTCAGTTTCTTGTAGCAGTGCTTTTGTCGCTCTGTGTAGTCACCAAGGTCCACCAGGAAAAACAGAACCTCAAGCAGTTTGTGTGCTTGAAAATCAACGACAGGGTCCGCGAATTGGCCAGCCAGTACCACAAGGAGTCCTTGGCTCTTGTCAAGGAGGAAAACTACAAGCTTGGCTACAAACCAACCTTGCCTGTTTTCGACGACGACAACGACGGCTTGGACTTGTCTCGGTCCAGAACGATGGCCCAGCGGTTCAGAAAGTCGCTCCGCAAGTCCGGGGTTGATTTGCTTCCCCTCAACAGAAACGCAGGGCCTCCGGGCTCCGAGGGGATCCCCCAGCTTCCCCAAATGCCCCAGGCTTACGGCGGAGGCTTATCTAATAAGAGTTCCTATAATAACATGAACTCGGCGCCTGCACAGGACCCTATGTCGCCTATATATGGCATGCAGAAGCCGGGAAACG
This sequence comes from Saccharomycopsis sp. NRRL Y-5750, assembly GCA_030564765.1. Classification (NCBI taxonomy): domain Eukaryota; kingdom Fungi; phylum Ascomycota; class Saccharomycetes; order Ascoideales; family Saccharomycopsidaceae; genus Saccharomycopsis; species Saccharomycopsis sp. NRRL Y-5750. The sequence goes on along the minus strand of JAKTZD010000033.1, from coordinate 123,676 downwards.
CCTTTGACAAGTCGTTGATTTCCAAGGACTCGTATTCGTCGCTCCGGAGCAACAATTCGACTCTTGTGGGGAGTTCGACGCAGGGGGGGATGAGCAGATACAACAATAGTGGGGGGAGTAGCCAAAGAACGGGCGGGGTGATGAGAAACCAAATGACTGGGGTGACTGGCCAAATGACAGGACAAGTATCTCATCAGATGAGTGGACAAAGGACTGGACAAGTATCTAATCAGATGACAGGACAAGTATCTCATCAAATGAGTGGACAAAGGACTGGACAAGTATCTAATCAGATGACAGGCCAAATGAGTGGCCAAATGACAGGAATGCCTAATCAAATGAGTGGCCAAATGACTGGACAAGTATCTAATCAAATGACTGGCCAAATGACAGGAATGCCTAATCAAATGACTGGCCAAATGACAGGAATGCCTAATCAAATGAGTGGACAAATGACCGGCATGACTGGACAGGGATCTAATCAAATGACTGGCCAAATGACAGGCCAGATGTCCAATCAAATGACTGGCCAAATGACTGGCCAGATGTCCAATCAAATGACTGGAATGCCTAATCAAATGACTGGAATGCCTAATCAAATGACTGGAATGCCTAATCAAATGACTGGCCAAATAGCTAATCAAATGACTAATCAAATGACTGGAATGTCTTATCAAATACCCAATCAAATGACCGGAATGACCAATCAAATGACTGGAATGCCTAATCAAATGACGACCGGAGCCCGCTCTTTAACTGGAAATACCCCCCAACAGGCATCCCAAACAGCCACAGCTCGCCAAATGTACTCCCAGCACACCGGAAACACCTCAAATTCGAGCATGTACACCCCTGCAATGACCAACAAAACAGGAGGTATCAGTAGATTTGGTTCTCCGGCTAACGGACCCTCTGGATTCTCCCCTATCCAAGAAGGAAGCCCCTACCTCACCAACCAGACCAATTCAGACTTTTTCAACTCCAAAGACAACTTGCTAGGCAGTCTGCCTCAAACATCACCCCCTGCTAACATAATACAACCAATCAGGGAAATGCCAAAGGCATATCCCCTCCAATACTCTGGCACTGGTGGATCCAGCCCTGGAAACAATGTTCTGCCCTACCCAGGCTCGCAAGCAGCCCCGTACCCTGTCACAGGATACTCCGGAGAGCCCTCTATGGCTCCTTATCCTACTGGCGGAGCTAGAAGCCCTCCCGCGGCTGTCAACAACAATTCTAGACTTTTATTGATCAACAACTTGTTCGGTGAAGACAACAATGGCGATTCAGGCCCTGAATACCCCGATCTGTCCTACAACAGATCGAGATCAGGTAGATAGCCTGCTAAGGGGGCGCATGCCAATATTCCGACAGTTGCATGTCTCTGGAGTCTAGAGATTAACGATTTTTTTTGACTTGTTTTATGTTTGTTTCTTTATTATACACATGTCCTGCATCACCGATGCACAGAATGCACATTGCACCTTGCAATCATTGATCGCTTTACTGATTGCACATTGTACTCCTGCTTGCTTTACTGATTGCACTCTTTTGTTTTTGATTATTTTAGGATTAGTGCCACACGTTTTTATTTGTTTTATTTAAATCTTTATATACGTGCCATGTGTATACATGGCCACCGGCTTTCACTCATATTTAGCAATGTTAAGATATATAAATATATACATGGCTCCTGGCTTTCTGGCTTTTGCTAGTAACTGTCCCATTCTTGGGTGTGGTAGCTGCAGTGAGAATACACGCACATATGGAACTCTTATACAACAATTCATGACTCTTTTATTCAATACCAAGTATAAACAAAGCAACTATTTACAAATAACAGTGTTCTCAGCGTTTTCATTGCTTAGCCTTCTCAGCTTCGTACTCCGCTTTCAATTTCTTCAAATCCTCGTCGCTGATAGGTGGAATAGGAATATCGTCAAACTCGTCCTTGGCCAAAAAGTGGTATGTGTAGACGTAGATGGAAAGACTGACCCCACTCAACACAACAAAGGTCAAGGCGTTTTTCCAGAAGTATGGCTGTCTGGCTCTAAGCATGGAAGGGGTCATTTTCCATGTTTGGTGGTTTTGATATGGGGACGTTGGGAACCTGTGGATGTTAGTACAGAGTTATCTCCATAGGCGATGCTTTTGGAAGTGGAGCAATACATACGTCGATCTTCTCAAAGGAAAAAAAGATCTCATTTTGGTGATTATTGACTGTGATTATGTTGCTTATTGAGCCAGTTTCTCTTTCCTTTGATAGATCAAGGTTGGCTAACATCGGCTGTATGATTTTATTTCTCAGTCGAATTTGGCCTTCAAAAGTGCAGAAATTTGCAACTTCCAATGCTTACCTAACTTCACGCATAAGTTACGTAATCGATGGGATAATGTGAAAAAAAAATTTTTCACTATGAAATTTTTTTTTGTTACTGATTCTCTTAAGGTGCTAGTAGTTCAGCATGTGGGTAAATCACGATAGAACCCATCCAAGGCCTGCAATTCACACAATTTTCAACGACATAGTCACAGACCAAGATATGGCAAGAAAAACGGCAAAAAAACAAGCCCAGGAGCCGGTGGTGATAACCAGTCTGGAGGACAAAGCTGTGGAGATACCCGAAAAAGATGAGGAAGAGCTTCAGCTTGAAAAGCTCGTCTTTGGAGATGCCCAGGGGTTTGAAACCAACTTGAAGGAGATCGAGAACCTCATGGTGGATTCCTCTGAGGACGAGGAATCTGGATTCGAAGGGCTGGACGAAAGCAGTGATGAGGATAGCGATGGGCCTGACAGCACCGGTGCAGGGAACATCGAGGCAGTCAACGATGATCTTTTATTCTTTATTGACGACGAAAAGGACAGCAACACACAGGATAACACCAAAATGGAGATAGATGGCGAGGAGGACGAGAGCCAGACCGAGGACGAAGATGACGGCGATTCTGCTGCGTGGGTGGACAGCGATGACGAACAATTGCAAGTGAATCTTTTAGAGTCGGCCAAAGTCAAGAAATTGAGAAACTCGTACGAAGAAAACCTAATAGACTCCAAGAAATTCATCAGCAGACTCAGAGCACAGTTCGAGAAAATATATCCAAGACCCCAATGGGCAGACCAGCAGGAGGAAATAGAAAGCGATGCCTATGATAGCGATGCAAACGAAAGCGACGCGGACGGTGGTTTCGATGTAGAAAACAGCCAGGCGCTTCTGAAATTGATAGAGTCCAATGTCAGCTACACCCGGAACTCCACTCGGAGTACTCTGGGCATGAGACTCATTGCTCCACGAACCATCAACATAGCAAGAGTCAAAGACGCAAATTTCAAGCATCTTTCGAAGGCAGCAATCCAGGCCCTTCAGTTTCACGACACTTTGCCAATATTATTGACGGGTGGGTACGACAAAACCCTCAGACTCTACTATATAGACGGGAAAAACAACAATCTCATCAACAGTCTCCATTTGACAAACACGCCTATCCAAACAGCCAAGTTTATTGGAAACCTGATATATCTTGCCGGCAGACGTAAGTACATGCACAAATACGACATGGTCACGGGCGAGGTGTCCAAGATAAGCAATTTGTACGGATTGAGGGCGTACCAGAAAACGTACGAAAACTTCAAACAGTCGCCTACTCTGAAGGCCTGGTTGGCGTTTGTGGGGAACAACGGGTATTTGAACTTGATGTCCACTGCTAGCGGTGCTTTTGTGAATCAGTTCAAGGTCAATGGAGTCATTGCTGATTTCTGCTGGACACGAGACGAAAGCAGGTTGATTGTAGTCACTACAAGTGGCGAAGTGTTTGAGTTTGACTTTGCAAGCTTTGTCAAGTTCAACAGTGTGAAGGTGTTGAGCAAATGGAATGACGAAAATGGACTTGGCATTACCAAGATTGCCGTTGGTGGATTGAGCAGTCGTTATTTGGCTATTGGATGCCAGAATGGTATTGTGAACGTCTACGACAGATTGAAGGGCACTGCAAAGCCGTTGGGAACTGTGGACAACTTGGTAACAAGCATATCGAGTCTTGAATTCAATTTCGATGGACAGCTACTTTGTATAGCATCCAGAGCCAAGAAGGATGCCTTGAGACTTGTGCATATTCCTAGCTGTACCGTCTACAGCAACTGGCCTACGAGTTTGACGCCTTTGGGAAAGGTTACTAGTGTGGCTTTCAGTCCTAACTCGGAGATGTTGTGCGCGGGGAATGAAGCAGGGAAGGCAAGATTGTGGCAGCTCAATGATTATTAGATGCATGTAGAATTATACGATTATCAGCGCTAGTTTAATAGAGACATTGATCCAGCGGTTGTAGTGGAAGCTTGTACAGGAAGATGTAATATTATTCAACAAACGTACCTGAAACAAGTGTACGATTACGTAAAGCAAAAAAGGCTGAAAGGGGCTGAAAGGGGCAGCCCAGTGGCATCTACCACATATACACGGCCGACAGCTAAAGTCTACAAACATGCCTGAGATTACCAAATTTTCAATCTAAAATATTGACATACAGCCATATGTACCTAAATACCCAAACATCCCAAATATACCCCGAAATACCAAACATCCCATATTTGTATATACACCTGAAAACCACAGGTGGCCCACAAAAAAATCGCCCAAAATGCCAATCCAAGGCTAACGAGAACTGCTGAAATTATTAATCAAGCTTATCTGAAAATCGCTAAAACGCCAATCCAAGGCTAACGAGAACTGCTGAAATTATTAATCAAGCTTATCTGCTCACAAAACGACGTCCAGCTCATCTGGCGCAACCACGAAGCTGTTCTGTCCCGTCCTGCCCCATTGCCCCCTGGCAAACTGTCCGTCTTCTGCCTTTTCACCAATAGGTCCTCCTCCGAGTACAAAGTGCTGCCTTTGTGTTTTGTCAATCCGCAATCAACAGAGTCCTCCTCAATAGCAATCTCGTTTGACGACGACGATAGCACAGTAAGTGAGCTGACAACAGAAGACGCATTGGACTGCTCTCTTCCTCTCAGGAAGATAGATTTATCGCCTGATTCAACAGACGACACCTGCGCCTCGTTTGAGGAGACACTCATTTTTGCGCCTGCATTGCTCTCCAAACCACCGGCAGTTTCAATGGCAGCACCGCTGTCGCGTAGAAACATCTCCGTCAACGTCCCATAACTAGAGCTACTGTTTCTGTTGTCGTCCTTCAAAATGCTGTTGAACTGGTCGATGTTGCCCGCAGATATCTCCTGTGGATCCGCAGCACCCCGAAAGCGCGACTTCTCCCAGTTCCAGTGGTCCTGGAGCCTGAAGAGCTCGTAGAACAACCGCAAGTTGGGCTGGATAACAACATTCAACCGCCTGACCCGCACATAGAGATACGCCTTTTCTACAGAAAGATTGAGAAACCTCATCATATAGGCAATGACAACCGACGCAGAACGACTCACGCCGACCTGGCAGTGCACAAGAACCGCGTCGTCGCTGCTACGGGAGGTTATGGCTTCAAAGCTGGTGTCGGTGTACTCCTCAAAGAAATCAAGCGCAACGTTGATGGTATCCGAGATGGAATCGATGCCGTTGTCCTTGATATTGTCAATGCAAAGCACGTGCTTCACGTGGCAGTTGAACCGCGCGGTGTCTATCTGGATCAAGTCGCAGAAGCCGCTGATCTTCTTCACCTTGAAGCTGCCAAAGGGGAGCAAGGCCAACCAGGAAAGCTTCTCGCCTACAGAGATAATCGTGGTGATTTTGAGCCGGAAAAGCACCGCGAGGTTCTCTCCGTCGGTTGCCGAGCCCAAATACAAGTTAGGAAGGATTCTCGACGGCAACATCGAGCTGGTGCATGTTTTGACGGCTTCGTCAAACCAGTCGCCGACCTCGCTGCGAAACGCCCGGAATCTGCTACCTCCACTGCAGTTTTCCCCACTACTGGCCTCCTCGTCGCTGCTGTTGTCGCTGCTGGACCCGTTTTGGGAGGAGCTCACCAAAAGGCCCGAAATAGGGCTTTCGCTGGGCAGCTCGAGCTTCATCTCGACGTGGGCCTTGTTTGCCGGCGAAAACATCATCAAAATCGGCTCCAACGCCTTCAACACCTTGAAGTCCCAGGGGAACAAGTAGAAGGGTCTCCCCCTGCGGCAGAGCACGTCAAAAAGCACGTCTTTGAGCCTTTTGCCCAGGGAGTACATCGCCACGCACATCAAAAGCAACGACGTCTCTGTGTAGCCCTCGGGACAGTACACGAGGGCCGGAAACCGCACATGGTCTTTGAAATGGAGGATCTTGCACACATTGACGATTCTGAAGATGTCTTCCGTGGAAAGGTCCCCTATGCCCTGGACAGTCCCTGCGGAGAGAAACGTCAAGTTTATTGCCGCCCCCTGTGCGCCAGAGGCCTCCCTGCCAAGCACCGTCTTGTCAAACACATAGCTCAATGCCGCATCCGTAGGAAGCGGACATCCGGCCGAAACATGCACAAAAATCGTCCATTTTGCCAGCGGCTTGTTGACAACATGGCCAGAATCAAAGGAGAGGCCCGCCCCGAGGCCCCTGTAGAAATCGTACTTTGTTTGGCTGTTGGCCGATCTGTCGTTGATTACGAGGCTGTTTTCTAGAGAACAGTACTGCGGAACCGGCCGTTCCAGCCCGCGGGAGCCTCCAAACTGGAGCCCGCTACGTTTGATAAGACTACACATGCCATAATCCGCCTCGTTTCCAAACCAAACCCCGCCAAACACCTCTGTGGCCGCGCTCATCTTCCAGATCTCGAATTTTTCCTTGAAAGAGTAGTTGGAGTCCCAGTCAAAGAGCCTGGAAAGACTGTACTGGTCCACAATGGCCTTGCAGAACGTCTCGAGCTTCCCTGCGGCCGGTTCCTCCTGCGCCGTTTTGTTTTTGCGCATTTCCAGGGCCTGCTTGCTGTACTCAGGGTCCGCCATCCAGTCCAGAGGGAACAACACGCTCCCGTGGTCGCCATAAACCCTCACCAGCACCAATTGCAGGTACTTTTCGAGCTCAAGAAAGATATCTGCTGGGCTTTCAAGCACCATGGTGTTGTAGAACTTGACAAGGCCTATTTCGCCCGAGCGGGGGTCCCCAGAGCCGCCGCCGCCGCTGTTTCCGTACGGAGCGAGTCTGAGAAAGGACGGCGACGGACTGAAACACATGGAGGTGAGTTTGGGCGAAATAGGCGACAACTGGTCGTTTATCACAATACTGTGGTTTTTCAACTTCTCTAGAACCACCTCAAACACAATCTCCTCGTCCTCCTGGTCCTGGTGCTCGTTTTCCGCCTTGGGGGCCGCAGGCCGGCTCTCCAGCGACTCCTCCAGCGAAACCAGCACAAACAGCACCTGTTCGTTACTGTCTACATCTTCTTTACTAAAAGACGCCGCCGCAGGTGCCGTAGGGGCTGCAGCAGTCACGATTTCGTCGCTGGTGCCTGTAAAGGAGGGAAAAGAGGCGATCGACTCGTCGTGTCCTTTCTCTGAGTAGAAATGTCTGATCAACTCCGGGTTGTCTTTCTGGAAACGTATTTGGGCTATGGAAAGAAGACGCGCAACGCTGGGACAGCCACACAGGCCGTCGCCTTTGACAGCATGGTTTTTGTTGAAACAGTACACTATAAAATCACTTATTGACGCGATGCGTTTGCTTTGCGACCCAAACGATCTGATGGAAAAACGCGGCTCTCTCCCGTCCTGGAAGCACGGGAGAACCCCCAAAGAGTCTATATCCTGCGCAACACGACCCACCAACGGGTCGTCGCGACTTCTGACCAACTCCAAGTCCATTAGCAACTGCGCAACTTTACTGGGAGACACGTTGGGGCGAAAAGGCCCTTCGGAGGACCCATTCGCACGAGGCTCTGGTGCTACTGAACTATCTACACTAACTAACACATCTGCATAGTCAACGGAGTCTTTTAGCTTCCCCGAGTCCGGCAACGCCCGTTCGTCCAAGATTGGCAGAGAACGCACGGTCTGAATAAAGTTCTTGATGTTTGTAGGGACCTGGAAGTCATCAAACTCGCGAAACTGCTCGCCATAAAGCCACGGAAACATCACGCGCAGATCGGGCAACGGATTGGTGTATATAAAGTCAAAAAGGTCGGCCATCTGGCCTAGCGAGATGGCAATGATTGAGTCTTCCAACCGGTTGGTGCTGGACCTGAACGTGTCAGGCTTGCTATTTTTGGGCTTGTCCATAGGAATTGTATGCAGTAACGTCGTTTTTTATTTAGCTATGAATATCGCGAAGCTTTATTAGTGATGTTGAACACGGATATGGGTCAAACGCGTAAGCGATGCTAGCTGTATGCGTGTGTATCGCGAGATTCCGAAGGGCACTTTAGGTTTTCCAACTTTGTGTCTCTCTTTTCTTATCGCGAAAGATTTCCAGAAAAAAGGAAATAAAGTAAGGAGGTGCGTGGGATTGGCACTAATTGCGTCAACGTTGCAGATCCGGGGCTCGTAACGAAGGTGTGGGGGTGTGCTGCTTAGACGGAAATGTAATTTGGGGCGATGTTTTAGTGAGCAAGTATTGGGGACAATCATATTGTAGCTGATTGATGTTTGAGTAATGACTGAATTTTGACTGATTACAACATAGTTCTTAAAATGGTTGTCGATTATGTTACGAACGCAACCACCAGATGAGTCACTTCTGCTGAGTGTAGGCCTATCATTAGGTCTGAGGACCTAATGATGCGTCATTTATCTACATAGACAAGTTGTATGCACTGACGTATGTCCGTGGGCCATGGCAAACAAGTGTACACACTTTAGTAGTAAGCGGTTGAAAAAGAGTGTTTTCTGATCAGAAAAGACTCTTTTTTCTTAGTGACAGAGTGTCTTAACGTCCGTGATGGTTAAATATGCCCAGAAAACGTATCTCTGGTAATAGTAGTCGCTGATCATCAAGTAAGAGGTGAGCTTCGCAAGATCACCGCGGTGCAGAGTGTAAAACAACACTGTTTTATGATCAGATACTCGTTTCAAAATGCGGAATTCAATATTTGCAGATCGCCCGTTTTACAGAATTGTATCATCTGTATACCAGGAATATAGTTTCACAATGTTTCCCTTTCTCAAGGCCACTAACTTCTCGTTTATTACACATGTATGTAGCCACACATCCTGTTATCCAGCTTCGAGTATTCTTCCATACATGGTACCTGTAAAAATCCGTGTTTGATGGATTATTTCAATGATCCCAAAGATTAGTACAGTACCATTTTTTCTTAGTCTGAGGTACGCCGCATCAAGGCGGATTTTCGTCAACATGCCTGGATTTCGATGCAATGGCATATTATAAATAGGTGGAAGTTCGCGGTTCTTCGAGATTATAGCGTAAAGATGCTGAACCAAAAAAGTCAACTAGCTTGGAATCAGTTACATAATCAAAGAATCCAGAAATTGCAATGTTGGCGCTCATATATTTGTCATTTCTATTGACGGTAATCGGTGCCTTTCCAATATCAACAGAAGACTCAGAACTCTATCACTCGCTACAGAAAAGAAGCCTGAAATGCACGCTCGCAATGTTTTCAGTAAGCAACCAGTTGAGAATGCACGGACTTTGGAGATCCGGTCACAGTCACGTCGACTTTGAACAAAATGAGAGATCTAATGCTAAAGATTACTGCCTGACTAAAGCACCGACGACATCTAAAGTCAATAGCCACAAGCTTAAAGTCAGAAGAAAACAGTGCCAACAAATCAATCAAGCGTTTGACAGAACAGACAATGGCTGTGCAAAATGGGGTCCATCTCACTTGAAATCTACGCTGCTGTGCCACGAGTTCCGGTTCAAAGAAGTTTTGAAACACATGAATGAATTCCCAGCTTACGGCAAGATAGATCTCAACGACTTAACAGAAACTGCTGTGAAAACTTTCATAGACCAAGGTATACTTTACGGAAGAACAATCATAAGTATGTACGATAGTATTGCAGAACCAATAAGCAAAAGTAATTCCTACTCAATTCTGGCAAGTACCAGCCAGATAGCTGCAATAGTGAAAAGTGTCTTTGCCATGAAAACAACCCCTCTGGGTGTCCGATACGAAAAAAAAGAAATCAGAATCAAGCTTGAGGACTGCAATAGTGTGCTCAAAACCAGCAGCAATGCCTGGAATCACGTACTCGTGCCAATTTGAAATCAATGACCGTGATTCTCCTTTCCTTACTATATAGAATAGCTTCTCACCAATTTATAGACGTTAACTCAACAGACTTTGGCACCTGTAGATTATTGGAGATACTAAGGGAATCATGAAGCACAGCTGTCAGCTCCTGATGCACTGGTGTACCAGCTCGAGATGTACGGGTGTACATGTACACTCAAATGAGTACCCTGCAAGAAAGGATCTTCCCCTGGCACCCACTGATTGATGCATCAAAGAGCATTGGCAGATACCACTAGTCTTTTACTGTGGTTTTTGGGACTGGCGTGTTTGCTGTTTCGATATTCACATTCCCTGATGATCCCGTCTCCAAACATCTAATCTACATAGGCATTGGATGTAACATGCCCCCTATGAAGAACAATGCCCCCTCTCTTTTTCCCTACCGGAAAATTTTTTCTATGCAACTCCTTTTCTCTCTGTATTGATAAACCAAGCGAATAATAAGCAAGACTCTCTTCTTCCTTTTCACATACTACAGCCGCTGTTTTCAGCGAACTAAATCATCAAAGTAATCCCAGTCATGTTCAAATCTGTTCCAGCTTTTCTTGTTTTGTTCTTGTACTTCGCTGCGTCTGTTTTCTCGGCAGTCGTTACAAGCACAGAAACAGCCACAGCCACCTCTGACACCAGCGTATCTACTTCAGATTCATCCTCAACAACCTCACAAAGTATCACTTTGGTCTGGGCCACGGGTACTTTGAATGGTGTCCTCACAACCTATCAATCTACGTGGTCGCAAACCTTCATGTCTACTTACACTAGTGGGGAGATGCTTTCTGAGTCTCTGTCGGTGACTTATAATGTTACTGCCAAATTGGAATCAAAGTCTTCCTCGGCCAGTGCTTCTGCGACTGCCTCGTCCTCCAAAAATGCGGGAACTCCAGCATACCACAGTGGCCGCAGTGCTGTAGTTAGTGCCTTGGGCATGATTATTGTTTCCGTTATGGTTGGTTCCTTGGCAGTACTTTAGATTAACATGACTGACCGACTGGTCTTATTGGAGAAGTACTGCTCGTCGATGCCATAATTTAGATACTATAGGACATTGGTATGATCAGCGTGGCATATCAGCTACATAAACTCGATAAAGATTTTGAATGAATCAGGCCGTAGCCATTACATCAAACCTGTCCAAACCGTAGCCGTTTTATTATTCCTATAAAAGAGTTTCATGCCTACTGCACTCATCGTAAGAACATTTTCAATGACGATTGCCTTATTCAAAAAGACCGTAGCGATTACATCAAACCTGTCCAAACCGTAGCCGTTTTATTATCTCTATAGAAGAGTTACATGCCTACTGCACTCATCGTAAGAACATTTTCATTGACAATTACCTCATTCAAAAAAACCGTAGCCATTACATCAAACCCGTCCAAACCGTGGCCGTTTTATTATTCCTATAGAAGAGTTACAAGCCTACTACTAAAGAACATTTTCAATGACGATTACCTCATTCAAAAAGACCGTAGCCATTCCATCAAACCTGTCCAAACCGTAGCCGTTTTATTATCCCTATAAAAGAGTTACAAGCCTACTACTAAAGAACATTTTCAATGACGACTGCCTCATTCAAAAAGACCGTAGCCATTACATCAAACCCGTCCAAACCCTAGCCGTTTTATTATCCCTATAAAAGAGTTTCATGCCTACTGCACTCATCGTAAGTAGCAAACGCTAGAATTTCAAATACTCCTGGTCGTTTTCAAGACTCTCCTCGTACTTGGCCCTGCTGTTGCTGTTTGCAGAAAATGTATTTGGAAGCACGCCATTATGGTAATCGTAGTGCTCAAACTCGTCAAAAGCACCACTGAAAGCCATTTTGGTCCACCATATAATCTTATTGGCCATGATCACTGCCCCGTTGTGGTAACGCACCCCGTGATCGCTGTCCGGGAAAATCATCAAATCGAAGTTGTTCTCCACATTGTTGAGATTCAACTTATCAATGAACTTGTAGAGATTCTGGATGTGCACGTTATCATCGCCAGTTCCGTGGATCATCAAAAATCTCTTGTGGTTCTGGAAATTCGTGATGTTTTCGTTTCCAACTTCGCTGCTTTTGTATCCCTCGGGATTGGTGCTTGGAGTGTGCATGTATCTTTCGGTATAGATGCTGTCGTACAATCTCCAGCTTGTCACCGGAGCTCCGGATATCCCGTACTTGTAAACCTGCTCCACGTCGTTTTCAAGCGTTTTGAGAGTAAGATATCCACCGTAACTGTGTCCGTAAATCAAGGTTCTTTCGCTATCGATGTAGGGATAGGTTTCAGCCATGTGTTTCGCCAAATGGATCTGGTCCTGGGCCTCATAGTGAGAGAGTCTGTCATGAACGAGTGAGCGGAATTTACGGCCCTTGAATCCGGTTCCTCTACCGTCCAAAGTGACGACAACCGCATCCAAAGTGGAGGCAATAACCTGGAGCAATCCAACACCAAATTGCGTGCTGATCATTTGTGAGTTTGGTCCGCCGTAAACGTACACAAACAATGGGTATTTCTTCTTCTCGTCGAAATCAAAGGGTCTGACAATTCTCAAGTTTCCGTATAGCTGCTCCGCTTCGTCTAGCAAGAGCTGGGTGTATTCAGTAGTTGGAATTTGGTAGCTTTCCAACACTTTGCTGAGTTTTTCGTTGCTGGTGATCACTCTCCCGAGGTTTTTGGAGTCGACTTTCTGGTTCAAGTTGACAATACGCTGGTATGGAACGTTGGGGCCCAAATAGCTGATCAACACGTTCTTTGAGTCTGTGGAAAAAGACGCACTGTAGTATCCTCTTTCGGAATCATCGGTTATTGCCGCGATTGAATTGGAATCCAACAAGTTGACAGAGTACAAATGTCTGTCGATGGAGGAGTGGTTGGTGGAGATAAAATAAACGGTGTTTGTGTCCAAATCAACGGCCTGGACACCGTCCACAACCTCATATTCACCCTGGGTAAGGATGACTTTCGGCTCGGTGGCAGTTATTGGCGTGAAATACGCCAAATGGTTGTACCCTTTGTAGACAATGGTGTCGATATATCCGTCCTCCGGACGCCCCTTGCTGGGATCCCTGGGAATATAGACGGTATCGAGGGTTATTTCGAACCAGCCGTTGTCCTCGGCATTGGTTTCGTATCTACTGATTTTGGAAGTCACCTTGTAGGCGTCGATTATCACGATTTTCATGATATCAGAGACTCTGTCGGTGACTCTGAGCAAAAACTTGTCGTTTCCGACCCATAGCACCTCGGTGATCAAGATGTCCTCGATTTCAGGGTTCGAGAACTGGTTGTTGTTTATTTCTTCGGTGAAATGCTCCCTCAAGGAGTGGATAACCATCGAGACATTGGGGTTGATCTCCCCGGAGTTCGGGTATTTGATGTTGACTAGTGTAGGGTACACCGGATCGGTGTGCTTGGTGTCTTGCACAAAGTAGTTTATTGGGAAGTTTTTCACTCTGGAGTCGTCCATCTTCAAAAAGGTGATAAAGCTACTGTCTGGAGACCACCAGAGCGCAGAATCACTGGCAAAGACCTCCTCTTCGTACACCCAGTCGGGCTTTCCATTGAACACGTTTTCGTTGCCGTCGGTGGTGATCTGTTCGATGCTTTCCTTCTCTGCACCAAGATGCTTGATGTAGACGTTATTCTTGTGCACAAAGGCAATATGCTGGGAGTTTGGAGCCCATTTGCAGAAGGCGATCATGGTGTCCTTCCATAGCGGCTGGATCGCCTTCGTTTTGAGGTCGAGGATCCAGTAGTATCCATCAAAAGAGTGCCTCCACATTTTGGTTCTGTTGGTAAGAAGCAACGCATACTGCAAGTTGGGAGAAGCCACCAAATCGTCGATTGAGTAGTGGGTTCCCTCGTAGTCGAAAAAGTTGCTGTGGTAGAGCACATTGCTGTAGTTGGAATCCCCGATCTTGTTAACAATGTAGTGTGATTTGATGTGGGTCAAATAGGTGCCCGAGTCTTCTGAGGGAATCCACTGGATTTCCTTTCTTTCTGGATGGAACTTCCCGGATCTGAGATCCTGAATGGTGACCTTTTTTTTGTCGAGAACGGCGATGCTGTCCCCGTTGTGACACCGCATGGTTGCACTATCTTTGGCCATTATCGATTGCGCGAGGTGCATGCTTGAATACATCAAAATACCCACCAAAAACAAGGCCAGGTGTATCTTCCATTTCTTGAGGAGGATGTGTTGCTTCTTGTGGCTGCTGGCCGCAAGAGGCCCTGCCTTTCTGTACAAACCTAGGGGTTCATTTTGACTCGGCAATGCGAACTTTTCGTCCAAAAGACTATCTGCACCGGACATACTGATGATCTTTTCACAAAAACGTACCCAGTGATCTTCTGTCTTATGATTTGAAACAGAGGTAGGCCTGATGGGGCGCGAGTGGTATATATGGGATTTGCGAGATATTTGGGAGTTATGAAAGTTCCGCAATTATTATATTAGTACTACGTCCTTCGGGCTGTACAGCCAGCCTAATTTATGGATGAATTGGGCATGCAAAAAGACAAGCAGGGTCGGCCAAAAAGGGGAAAAACAAGCAATATCCATCCAGTTTGGAACTCTAAATGTCCAGGGGAAATACACTAGTGGACCACCTGTGGTGGTTGCGCTGTACGGCAACTGGGTTGGGAAATCTGTGATAATCCATGGCACTTGCATTGGCAAACGGTTTGTTTGCATGTCTTAAGACACAGATTTGTGCTGTGACAAGGGTGAATGAATGCACTTGCGATAAGGATGACTGATCGCAGAAACCCGCATGTGATAACCCCAACACCACACCCGTACACCAATATGGTACAGTGCATCGCAGAAACCCGCATGCGATAAACCCAACACCACACCCGTACACCAATAGTACCGAACGTATCGCCCCCCAGAGAAACGCAATTACGGGGAGACCGAGGGACTCGCCAATTGGGGAGTTTAGCGCGAGGCCCTAGAGCAAATGGCGGTGCGACAGTCAAGGCTTTCTAGTGGTGCAATGGTAACGTCTATTGGAGAAAGTGCGGTAAAACAAACTGTATAGTAAATGATAAAAGTAACTTTTGAGTAGTGTTGGTCACTCTTTGAAGAAATAGCCAACCACAAGCGGGATGAGCATTCCGAAGAGATTGACAAAGATGCCCCTGCGCTGTTCCTGGCTGTTCTCTTCAGGGCTGGTTTCCTGGGTGTTTTTGTCGCCAGAGTCCTGGAAATGGCCGTGGTCCTGGTTGATCACATGCACGGCGACGTACAAGAAGCTCCCCCCGCTGAAGAGGAGGCACAAAGAGGTGAAATAGAGCATGTTTTCCTCGCTGACAAAGAGCTTGATGACAAGATAGGTCACAACCGCCAGGACAGACGCAGACAAGGCGAAAAGGAAAAGCTCGAACTTGACCAAGTTGTTGACAAATCCTACGGAGTAGCCCGGTCTGCCTGAGTACTTTTCAATTAAAATGCACGAAAGCGCAAATGCGGTGGGAAATTTGTGGGCAATGATCGAGATGTATATAAGAAACTTGAAATTGTAGTTGCTGAGAAGGAGGGACGATCCAAAGGCCACGCCGTCGGAAAGCGAATGGATGAGAAGCCCCAAAAGCAATGTTTCCCTGAGGATGATCTGTTTTCCGCCTCTGTCGGTCCAGGTGTTTCGCAAGTCCGGCAACACGGAGAATTTCAGCGATGTCGGGCCGTCGGCAATGGCTGCGCTGCTGGCATCGAGAAACTCGTAGTAGGCGGCCGGCACAGACGCCAATTGAGGCTCCTGCAGGGGTTTTCCCAATATGACGTTCAAGTTGTCGACAGCATAGATGAACACGAATCCCAAGAGGATCATGAAGCCAATCATGCCGCTGTATGCTTCGAGCTTTTCGATTCCGCCGTCGGTGTCCCTGAAGGACGCGTAGAAGCTGCTGATGCCCTCGGGGATGATGATGCTGAGGGCGGTGCTGATGAGAATCCCGTTGCTGAGCCTTGTGAAGGTTGCAAGGATTCCGCTGTGTCGGCTGTTGGCTTTGTGGATGTAGAAGGGAATGCTTCCGAAAAGATACGTGAAGAGCATCATTGTGGCGGAGAGCGCCACCAACGTGACGAGGGTGTTTAGCGAGAAGCTCATGCTGGCTGGCCAATGCTAGGATACAGTACTGAATGCTCCGATACACACGGCTATATAGAGCATGTTTGATTAATTTTCCAGTTTTCTCGATATTATTTTTTCTGCCAAATATATTTCCGTGCTACGGACGTCGCTATAGTAAAACGGCCGAGGCCACATTTATTTGCCTAACCTAAGGGACAACAATATAATATACTGAACGAAGCATCAAACCATAAACTAGGAAGCGGAAGAGCGGGTGGATTTGGATTGCCGGGGCTGCAGGGAGTTGGATTGGGGGATTAGGAGGAGCGCGACTATCAGCACTGTCTGGAATGTTCCAGAGCTCCAGACGTACAATGGGACACCACTGAAGGGCAATGGGGTCACCAAACAGGGAATTCGAGGAGCCTACAGAATTCAGGGAAGAACAGCGGTCTTTGCAATGGAATTCCAGACGGAGAAGCGATGCGCCGTTGATACGGGATGCCTACTCATCTAGGCACTCACAAGCAAGTTCTGCTCGCTTTTGAAGATCTCCCCGATAGCCTGGCTGTGGAGAACGTCTCCAATGGGTCCTTTCTCGCTGAAAGTCGCAGGCTGGGCAAAAATGCCCACCTTTTCGTTCACAGAGCTCTCTGAACTGACTTTCGGGATATCCGGCGAGGAGGAGGCCGTGGGAGGCGGAGTTACGTCGGACGCAGGCTCTACAAGCTCTGGAAGAGCCGGGGCGTCGCTATATGCGGGGAAATCGTGATAACTGCCGGCGGTGGGGATTGTCTGTGCGTCGTTTTGGGTGCTGAACGAGTTGGTGATGAAACGCAAAAAACGCTCGCCGTATTCGTGCGACGGCACCGCGCTGATCTGTTTGCGGTTCTGGTAGAACCCTTTGACAAAAGTCTCAAGCCGTTTGACGCACGAGTAGTTTGTGAGGCAGTCGATGATTCCTAGATAGTATATTTGGTCGAGGGGGCGGTTGTTTTGGTCCGATGCTCTGAATCCGCCGTTGTCGCTGTAGAAGTAGCCGGGCAGGGCGGGCTGGCCGGGGGAGGGAGGGAACAGGGGCACGTGGATGGAATCCAGCGCAATGGGGTCTTCCGGGGCATTTTGGCCATTCTGGCCGCCATTTTGGCCATTCGGGCCGCCATTGGGGCCGCCACGGCCCACACCCAATAACAACGAGTAATCCATGATGTTCCCCTCCTGGAGAAACCGCACGTCCCGCTCAAGCTGCTGCACAAAAATCTCCCTCTTTTCCGGCCCCAATTCAATCTTCTCGCCGAGCTGGAGCCAATTGCAGTCCTTGAGGATCGGCCTCAGCCCCCCACGGCCCCCCACGGCCTCCCGGCCTTTTCCGGCCGCCTCAGGGCCTCCCCCGGCCGCCTGGTCCCCCGGAAGCTCCGCCTCGCGCTTCCAGAGCGACCCCTTGAGGTCGTAGGTGCGGTCCATGCGCACGTTTGCCGGGAAAAGGTTGTTCATCACCACAAAGTATATTTTGCGCCGCAGCCCGTACGTGAGGGGCATTTTGAGGCGGTGGAGCCCGTAGAACTGCGACACAAGCGTGTTGGGGTTGCTGCGCACGTGGTTGTAGTAGCTCTTCAAAAGCCGCCGGAGGGTTTTGTGTTCTGCGTAGTGGATCGTCTTGATGATAAAGCGGTAGTCGCGCGAGTAGTAGAAGAACGAGCCGGACTTCCCGGGCGAATTGAGCTCCGAAAGCGTGTATTTGGCGGTCAAGGACACAAGATAATCGGCGGGATCGAGCCCAAAAAGCTCGCGGAGCTCGCGGAACACGTCTGGCGAGTAGTCCTTGAACTTGAAGTCGTATTTGGAGGACGGAGTGAGCTCGTTTCCGGTCATGTCGAAGGTGAGCTTCTTGGAGGACCGGAAATCCTGCTCCTTGAGGGGCTTCATGATGCCGGAGCAGCGGGAGACGGCCACGCGGATGCCGGTGAGCATGTTGTAGGCCAAAATGAAGTTGCTGTGGCCCTCGGAGACGCGGTTGCCAAGGGGCTCGTCTACGGAGTTTTTTTTGCGTTTTGAGTCTCTGCTGTCGAGGATGGAGCGGGTCATGCGTGCGATTTCGATGTTTGCGGCCTGTCCGGGGCCCAAGGCCTGGCCGGAGGCCGGGGCGGGGCCAAAAGAGGACGTGTGGCTCTGTCCGGGGCCAAAAGAGGACGTGTGGCTCTGGCCAGTGGCCTGGCCAGTGGCCTGGACACCGGACAGGGGCCCTGGGAAGGTCCTGCGGCGGCCGTAGACCGGTTTCGGCCCCCCCTGGCCCCCCTGGCCCCCCCGGCCCTCTTTACCCAAACTGCTATACACGTCAATATGGCCCACACTCAGGGCATGTACCATGCCCAGTGTGTGCTGTACAGTGCCCAGCGTGTGTGCCGGACCCTGGGCAACGCCCAGGCTACGCTTATTTACTTCACTGGCCGCAGTGTGCATCTTGGCCAATTCTACAGGGCCCGCCAACGGGTCCACGGGCTGCGGCTCGCCCGCACCCCCCACAACGCCCATCACAAACGCCTCGTTGCGGTTCACCAAAAGCGTCGACGTCAAGGACGTGGCCACCGTGTTCACCGACATGTTGTTGGAGACTAGATCGGAGGAGCTGGAGTTGGTGACGCCATTGATGTTCATGCCGTCCATGCAGGACTGTTTTGTAAAGAGTGACTTTTGTGCGGTGTTCGCTATGAGATTGCTCTATGCTAGCGGTCTATATAAGGCTGTGGAAAGCAGGGTGGTTGTGTGTGGAGCGATCTTTTGTTGGCGGAGTGACTGACAAGGAGGTTTGCGGGTTATTGGTGGTTCGTTGCTGGGATTTTTTCATGAAATGGATGTGGTGTTACAAAGAGAAAAAAATGCTAAGGGCACGCAGATGTCCAGGCAGGCCTGGCAGATGAGGCCTGGCAGATGTCCAGACAGGCCTGGCAGCCGTAGGGGTGGACAATGCAGGCCTGGCGACATAAGGCCATCAATATGGCCATCAATATGAGAATCAATATGGCCATCAATATGAGAATCAATATGACAATCAATATGGCCATCAATATGGCCACCAATATGGCCATCAATATGGCCACCAATATGGCCATCAATTAGATTCAATGTCTTTCAAATGCCATTCGATTGGATATTCAGTCACATTCATTACGGGCATTCCCATTCATTAGGGACATAGGGACATTCCCAATTCCATTGAGCCATGCGTGACAGATACTTGTCCACCTCTTGTAATGCTGCTAGCTTACGTATTTTATGGCCTCCTTACTACTTCAGTGTCGTCCATGCAGCACGACAATTCCTCCCGAATATACTGCTATTTCGTACCATTGGATCCCTTGGGTTCTACCTACAACTACAGCTTCTCTACATAGGCTCACTCGTATACAAACACACATCGTATATAGCACACACACTCACATACTCTGCCCAACCAAAATCTTTTCGTATAACTAAATCTGAAAAATAAAATCCGAAATTTCAAATTTATGTCCCACCATCCACCCCACCACTACAACTGTACCCGATCAACCATTCAACCATTCCGCCGGTTTTGTACCTCCCCCAAAATGAGCTCCCTGTGGAACCTGTTCTCCATATTCCAGGTCCAGCTTTCCGTCTCCTTCTTTGTAACCGTCGTCCTCCCTGTAGCCTACTACGTCTACACCAGACACATCTCCTCCAAACGCAACGAAAAGGCCATCAAGATCGAGCTTTCCATCCCCGATGAAGCAAAGCCTCACTGGAAAGGAAAACGCTTGACCCCGGCCACCATCATCGACCAGCAGAACCCAAACTACATCCAATGCTACTGTCCTGCCACCAGCCAGTTTTTGGGCCGCTTTGAGTGCTCTTCGAGAGAAGACATGGACCAGGCGATCAAGGCGGCCAAAAAGGCCCAGAACACGTGGAAAAAAACCTCGTTTTCGCAGAGAAGACAGGTCTTGCGCACCATCAGCGAGTACATCCTCAAAAACCAGTTGGAGATCGCCAGGGTGGCTGCCCGCGACACAGGAAAGACCGCCTTGTGTGCAGCCATGGGCGAAATCTTGGTGACGGTGGAAAAACTCAACTGGATCATCAAACACGGCGAAAAGGCCCTCAAGCCGTCCAAAAGACCGGGGCCGGCCAACCTTTTGATGTCCTACAAGGGCGCAGAAGTCCGCTACGAGCCTTTGCCGGGGGTCTGCGCAGCCTTGATCAGCTGGAACTACCCCTTCCACAACCTCATGGGCCCGTTGATCGCCTCCATCTTCACCGGGAACGCTATTGTCATCAAATGCTCCGAATACGTTGTCTGGAGCTCGCGTTTCTTCCTTGATGTCGCCAGAAGTGCCCTCCAGGCCTGCGGACACGACCCAAACTTGGTCCAGTTGGTCTACTGCTGGCCCAACGACGCAGACTACTTCACGTCGCACCCGGGGCTCTCGCACATCACGTTTATAGGCTCCAGACCAGTGGCACACCACGTGGTCAAGGCGGCTTCTGCTTCGCTCACCCCTGTGGTTGTTGAGCTTGGCGGAAAAGACCCCTTTATCGTGCTCGACGACGTAAAAGACGTGCATGCCGTTGCCAGCATTATCATGCGCGGAACGTTCCAGAGCAGCGGCCAGAACTGCATCGGAATCGAGCGTGTTATTGCCATGCCCAAAGTGTACGCCCAGTTGGTGGCCTTGTTGCAGGAAAGAGTCAAGCAGTTGAGACTTGGCTCCGACATTGACCAGTTGGAGGCCATAGACATGGGGGGGATGATCACCGACACCCGTTTTGACCAGTTGGAAAACGTCATTGCCACGTCTGTAGAACAGGGGGCGGTTTTGTTGCACGGAGGCAAGCGGTACGTCCACCCCAACTACCCGCAGGGCCACTATTTCACCCCTACGTTGCTTGTAGATGTCGAGCCGCACATGGACATTGCCAAGGAGGAGTGTTTTGCCCCTGTCTTGACCCTCATGAAGGCCAACTCCGTAGACCATGCCATAGAGCTTGCCAACTCCACAGAGTACGGCTTGGGGGCCTCTGTGTTTGGCAGCAGCTGGAAACAGTGCAACTACGTTGCGGACAACTTGCAGGCGGGGAACGTCGCCATTAATGACTTTGCCACCTTCTACGTGTGCCAGTTGCCTTTTGGCGGGGTCAAGGGCTCTGGATACGGCAAGTTTGGCGGCGAGGAGGGTCTTCGGGGCCTCTGCACCGAGAAGTCTGTCTGCTACGATAAGTATCCGTTTGTTTCCACCAAGATTCCCAAGCCGTTGGACTATCCTATTGCGGACACCAAAAAGGCATGGGACTTTGTGGAGGCGTTGAATATCAGTGGGTACAGCAGCAGCATGTGGAAGAGAGTAAAGGGGGTGGTGACGTTGGCCAAGAATGCTTGAGGAATATATAGTGTCGGCGAATAACATCGTTTACTTTGAGAGATTGTAGTGTATCTAATTTGTACGATTGCTGTGGGTGGATAATGTGCATCATTTTGCCTGTGAGTTAATTCTGGCGTTTCAAAGTACTGAGTAGAGTTGGCTGTAGATGGATGGATAGAGTATTTCATCCTAGCCTTCTGAAGTACAGTGTAGAGTTTACAACCCGTCGCTGGCAAGAATCGGCAGCATGTCGCGATAATCAAAATACATTTATATATATATAAATATCCACTGGCCTATGCCCCGATTAGTATTGAGCCGTCTCCTTCTCGAGATATTCCCATAGCTTGTCCCCATTCCCGTTTGTGATCCCCTCCTGGACATCTTCTCTCAAAGGCGCAACTTTCCCCCACGGAATAATGTAATCCCCATTCTTGACTTCCTTACTAAGGGCACCATACAACTCCGTATACGCTCCATACACAGGCGGGTGGGTAAGCATGGTGATTATGCTTTTCTGCACCAGACCCATGGCTCTGGCCAAGTTTGTCTTGAGGAACCCTGGATGAACAGAAACAGAAACAATGTCCAATTTCTCAACAGCTTCCTTGTGGTATTTAGGCCATAAAGCTGCCAAATAAGCGTCACCAGCTTTGGACTGTCCATAACGGGTCTGCTCAGAGACTCTATGCTTTCTCAAGTTGATGTCGTCCCATTGGATACCCCCATTAGCTGGCGCATTGGCATGAGACAAAGAACTCACAAACACGAGACGTTTTAGCCCACCTGAATCAGTCAAAAACAATGGATCAAGCTTCTTTTGAAACAAATACGTGCCAATCACATTGGATCCCCATTCTAGGTCGTATCCCTGTTTGGTAACAGACCCTGCAGGTGGTGACATGACACCTGCATTGTGGATAATGATGTTGAGTTTATTGGTCTTAGCAGCAATTTGTTTGGCACCGCCTTCAATCAGAGTGAGATCTGACAAATCAAAGAAAACTCCGTCAATATGTCCAACGGGTTTTCCCTTATTGTCTCCGATCTCTTTCTTGATGCTTTCAATGGCTCCTTTGATTTTGGCTTCGGTTCTTCCACATGCAAACACGTGTGCATTTTTCGAGGCCAAAAGCTTGACAACTTCATATCCAACTCCACTTGTGGTTCCTGTGACAACTGCTACTTCTCCGGTGAGATCAGGATAGTCAGCCTCGGTGAATTCGGCCTTTCCGGGGAAAACCCCTTGGTAAAGTCCTTTGAGTTGATATAGCATGATATTTGATAACAGATAATGATTGGTGATAATTCCAATTCTCTCTAGTGTGAAAAGACAATTGAGTATTGAATGTTGGTCATATGGGGACTTTCTTGCCTTTATATAGTGCGGCTGCTAATTGTCACGTCAAAACTGAAAGATAATATGGCCTCTTGTTATAATATGATAAACTCCGTTAAAAACGAGCCGGAAAAGTGTGTTTTAATCTGGAAGGCGAACCATAAAGAGGGGTATCCCAAGCAATTTTGTCTGAGTTGGGTCTGAAAAGATGTCTGCTTGATTGTGTAATGACATGCGGCTGTATTAGTAAGCCCCGTTAATCCCCTATGGGCAGTGCTGAAGTTATGGAAGGACTTATTGATGAAAAGGAGTCTTCGATGCGGAAATTTAACAATGCGGGATTTCGATTTTCAGTTATACTGGGGTAATTGTTTGAAGTGTGTTATTGCTGATGTGTAGCTTGTTCAATTATTGGAAAAGAGTCGGGCATGAATATTGAGGGTGCATGCTATGATTCAAATCAATTGAAGCTTCCCACCGCAGTAATACACTGAAATGATACATAAACTGGCTTTTTGACTCTTGTATCCCAAGTTGGCGATTGCATACAATAAATACATAACGATGACGTCCATCAATTAAATACAACATATATTAATTGCAACAGATATGCATTCCATTTATTAGCACAAATCACTAGCTGTGACAAATCTACAACACCGGATAATTGCCCAATATCCACCGATTATCCTCCCATTATCCACCTCCGATTGAATATCTACAAGCACAAATCTCTATATAACAAGTACTCGATCCATCATCACATTTGTACATGATGTTTTCAATCATTTGTACAAAAATGACAACCATCCTGATTTCTTTTGTTCTCTTTGGTCCTTAGGAATGAACGAATCAACGTGCTCCTTGATCTTTTGCACCGCTGAGTTCTCGTCGTATTGTCTTCCTAAAGCATCAATGAATTGTCCCTCTGGGTCCATCAAATAGAAGAAGATGGAATGATCGACCAAGTAGTCCTGGCCAGCCTTCACGTTCTTTGGTGTAGAGAAATACACTCTGTATTTCTTGCATACGTTTTTGATATCATCATAGGATCCAGTAACACCGATCATTTTCTCGTGGAACTCCGAAAGGTACTCCTTCATAACCTCCGGAGAGTCTCTGGCTGGATCGCATGTGATGAACACCGGCTGGATGTCGATATTGTGTTTTTTCTTGAGGTCATCGATCATAATGGCCATTTTATCCAACTCGTCAGGACAAATATCTGGACAATGGGTGAATCCAAAGTATATAAGCGACCATTTGCCCAACAAGTCCTTATCGGTGAATTGGTTTCCGTTATGGTCAATGAGATCAAAAGGGCCTCCAATAAGCGGCTTTCCGTACCCTCTGTTGGCCTCTGCTTCACGTTGTCTGTCTAATCTGACCTTTTCTTTCTTGAAATAGTACACCATACCGGTACCCACTAGCAACAAAAGAACTCCAGCTTTCCAGGACGAAAATTCAATGGCTTTGCTGTCTTTCATGACTTCTCTATTGGCCTGGGACCCGCCTATTACGACCCTGCTGAGTGGCTTTCTCTTTGGTGGTGTATTTGGAGCTGGTGCTGCTTTAGGTTCTTGGGTAGGTTCCGCTTGTTGGTTTCTCAAAGCAACAACCCGAGAAAAAGGCCGTACTGCAGTGCGACAACCAGCAAGGTTGCTAGCCCTCAAGGGCGTTAATAGATATCTTGATTGTCTTAACATTTTCAGGCGTGCAACTGATATGGATCAATCCTCCAAATCAACTTAGACAGGCTTTATGTCATCCCAGCTTTGACCATATCATCTGCTTTTTATGCTTGAAAAATTACGCTTGAAAAATTAGTTCACCAAAAAGAATTGTAGGCCTTTGAAAAATTAGCAGCTACATGCGTTTGCAAGTGCGGGGGTTACCCGTTTGTGGCGATTGATGGGGCAAATCCTCTCGTTTATTGCAGTGTGGGGTCGCTTCCAGAAATGTGGATCAACACTTTGAGTTGAGCAAAAGGTGTTTGTATAAGTCAATAACTTGGCTGGAAATGCCAGAGTGCTTTCGGCTAATAATTGGTAGTTGAAAGATGGCACCCAGTGTTTCTATAGGTACAATCACCTAATAATGCTCGTCTATCTGATGCATCACTAAACGGAGAAGATCAGCTACAGATGTGGTCATAGAAACCTATGGTACTCACTCCATTGGTGTCTTTGTCTATAGATATATATATTTACAGCAGTACATTCGAATTTGTCTGATTGAGATGCATGCAGATAATCTAGTAACCTCTCTCCATATTTGCCGACAATTATTTGATCGACTTTTCAAACTCCTTGAACTGAGACGTCAATTGTTGAAGGTATTTCTTGTAGATCTGCTCCGCATCCTTTGTGGTTTTGGCAATGGCGTCGGTCTTCTTCAAGGACTTCAATTCCTTCATGGCAGCAGCTCTAACGGAGGTCAAAGACTCTTTAGATGCGGAACTCTTGAAGTCTTCGAAAACCTGCTTTAGCTGTTTTGCGATCTCGTTCTTGACCTCCGCAGTTGGAGAAGGTAATGGCACCTTCAAAAGCTGAGGATTTTTAGGGTCTACCTGTGGGTTCAAATTGAGGTTTGATCCAATGACGGCAGAAACAATACTTTTGACATCGCTTGGATCATACACAGTAATCATAAGGTTTCTGCCCTTTACAGTGGTTTGAGCAACGTCTGTGAATTTGGCAGTCTGTTGGTGAGTCAATTTGATTGTGAGATTGTCAAAAACTTGTGGGTTGGCCTTACCAAGCTTGCTTTCGTTGGACTTCTTTTTATGCGACTCAAGACTGGCCTTAAATCTGTTTTCAAGGTCAGTCAAAAACTTCGCGTCATCGAACTGAACGATTTCCTCTTCCTCCGCGGAGTCGGAACCTTTCTTGCCCTTCTTTGCTCCGCCTTGCTTCCCTCCAGCTTTTTTGAATGTCACTGTACTGGTACTGAACTGTCTAGCGGAATTAATGTCATAACGTGCAACGGAAATAATTGAGGATATTCTAGTGCGGGAAATTGGTGCAACTTTGGCACCGCAATTAAGCGCAAAACGAGAAATTATTCTGGTAGCCATGTTGTCTGTACATAAAAGTTTCAGATACCCCCTAATTCATCCCTTCTGACTTATACCTATAAGCTTTCCTTTCCGCCTAAAGCCAATCATATCCTCGAAGATTTTTCAGCTGTCTTTTCACATACTGCAGTTTTTCGCACTTTTGTCTGGCAAATGGTATATCCGAGGATGTGAGAAAAAGCCGGTACTATTCACACACGTGACATGTTTATGAACGCTCATAATCTTTCATTGACCTCGACAATCACCTAAACGCATCACATGAATGCTGTTCGGGGAAAACGGACTATATTGCCTAGAACTCGGGGAAGGAAAATACGCCCAGTGACGGCTTTCGGGCCATGTCCTGACGGTTCCCAGCCCTCTGTGATAAGATGGACGTAGTCTTCATGGGTTTCCGATTATCTCTTTGTTATCTTTGTGATTTCAACATGCAGCTCTGAGGATTTTTGTGAATTTTTTAACTCAAAGAATATACCACCTCAGCTTGGAAATGTCTTGACACAGCTGCCTGGATTTAACTATTTTTATTTTAATTACCTGGTGACGACCATATACGAATGACATGATATAAAAAACTAAAAAAAAAGGGGGTAAAAGAACAAACCGATTAGAGTATAAAAAGATAAAAGAATACCATCATAAAACACAGTTGCGTATAGCTAACTCGATACAAATACACCCAAAAACACCAAAGAAACAAAAGAGTCGCTAGGGAATGATCCTGAAGGAACCGGTGCTACTGGAGTTTTCTGCAACTTCTGGTGAATACTTCAAAAGCGTTGTGAATTTTGAGCCTGACCTCGATACCGATTCAAGTGAGTACAGCGAATCAATCTCCTCCTCCATACTATCTCCATCCCCCATCCCCTCCCCAATACCTTCCCCAAAACCCGTGCAGATATCATCCCCTACGCAATCGCAAAAACAATTGTCGGTTTGCGCCGATCAGTCTCTTGGCAGCGCATTCACCATTGAGACAATACACTATGGCAATGATCCCATACCCTCAGATGAATCAATTGATAGTGAGAGCAGCCGGCAAAATAGCCCAGAAACAATCAGAACAAAGAACAGTGGAAATCAAGTGCATCTAGACATTCCAGCCAATATGTCCGTGGTAGAGCTGTTTAAGGCCCATTCCGACCCGGTGACAGTTTTTTCTGACATAACTTTAGATCCACCCAGCATGATTAGGTCCGCTTTGATTAGACGGATTTATGAAGAGGTTGTGGAAAGTGAAACCAATTATATCAACTTTCTCTCGGTGTTGTCTAAATACTTCGACAAGCTGATTGATCTCGCCAAAGTGCGTCCCAATTTAGGCATTCCCCTCACGTATTACTTATCCCTAACAATCAGGATCCATAAAGACGTACTCAAACAGCTAAAGAATTTGCCCTATGTGTATCAGCAGAAGACCCGCGATATCTTGCCCAATGAAAGCCTCAAGGAATCTCCAGCCTTGGCCTTGATGATTGCCCGACTTTTATGCAAATCCATCTCTGTGTTCGTATATCAGCAATTGATATCTTTCAACGATATCACGCGGCTTTTGATGCAGCGATTAAATCTAGACAGATATCTAAAGGGAGACAGTCTGCGACGCTTTTTGTTGGAGAGTTTTCCTGACACAGATGTCAAATATGATCTCTCGTTTGGATCCTTGATTCAAAAGCCCGTATTCCGATTGGCAAAATACACAGTGTTTATCATGTCGCTCAAACAGGCTTGTTCTGCCCCACGGCTAGTGAAATACGAGTCTAGAATCAACGAGTATTTGAACCAAACAAAGAAGAAGATCAATACAATTGACAGCTATCTAGGGATAGTGGATTCCAAATGCTTCCTGAAGACGCTATTTTCTATGGCAAGTTTTCCTCAGCTAAAGTTTCATCCGGAACTATTGGGTCTCCCACTTCTATGCGGTGCTCTAGAATGTATCTGGATTGACATGCCGAGCGGCGAGAGAGTGTATCGGCATTTGACTGCTTTCTTGTTCAAGAGCTACCTAATGCTTTGCGATTTAAGCTTTCAGAATGACTTGGTCTTGAAGTATATGATTCCTTTGGCTAGTAGTGGCATACGATACTCCGCAACAGAAGTCAGTAAGAATACGTTTAGAATACTTTTTGAGAAAGACTTCCACATCTACGGCATGCTTTTCCGCTGCATCAACAAGACGGAATTCGATATATGGACCGAAAAGTTGTGCCTACTGATAAACTTTGTCAACGGGCCATATAAATTTGACTA
Source organism: Saccharomycopsis sp. NRRL Y-5750 (assembly GCA_030564765.1). Classification (NCBI taxonomy): domain Eukaryota; kingdom Fungi; phylum Ascomycota; class Saccharomycetes; order Ascoideales; family Saccharomycopsidaceae; genus Saccharomycopsis; species Saccharomycopsis sp. NRRL Y-5750. Next base: position 95,396 of record JAKTZD010000033.1, on the reverse strand, counting down.
CACCTCATCCATAACCGAATGTGAAGGTGGCTTGACGGTTATTGCCAACTCTCAAATCGAGCCGTTGAATTGCTCTGGTCAAAGCTTCCAATTGATCACCAATCGGGAGATGAAAATAGATTTTGTCTACGATGAGGAAATACTTCTTGGGCGTGGCAAAAACACAAAGAGTAATCCAAGCAATTACCTCTACTATCGACGAAGAATCGAGGATTACTTGGGCAATCTCTGGAGCTTTGAGATTCCAAAACTTGAAAGCGACTTCACGGGGTATTCTAAAATCGGAAGCATTCGTTCCAACTCTATCAGTAAAGGTTTGTTTAGAACTATCAAAAGGCATTCCAGTATCTACAGCAAAAAGACTTTGAGGCCTTTGAGTACCGATATATTTGATTTGAAGGATAAAATGTCTAACATCACCACCTCCGTTACCACCACCGATACACAAAAGAGACAACACTCTTGGTCTACCAAGAAAATTCAGAAAGCCCTTAGGGATTTGATAAAAGCCTGAGGCACATTTTAGTTTAGATATCTGTTCAAATAAGATTTAAATATATTGAGCTATAGTGAATATAGCGATTGATACTTCTACTAGTAGTAATTCAAGAAAAGAAACTCATGTTTCAAATGTAAGAATCAAAAACTAATCAAACTCCAAAACACCCTTCGTATCGTTGGTAGAAGTCCAACCCTTCTTGTTGATGTTGGCCTGCTTCACAGATCCTTTTTCGAGGATGATCTTTATCACATCCTCGGTTTTGTGAGTGCCAAACTCGTTATCAAGAGCCTGATTAGAGGCCTCTTGTAACAATCCCGAATTACCCCTTCCCTCGTGTATGTAAATGGTGAATTTTGACACCACTGATGCAAGAGGAGTGGCTTTAGGGTCCTTCAAGTAGCTTTTGTAGTCATCGATAGAATCGGCGAACACAAAAAAAACGTCTTTTTGGCCTTGGTATGCAACTCTGATATCTTGAGACATATTGTAGTGATTATGGCAATAAATGGTTGGCTTCAACACACGTAATGATAGTTTGTGATCAATTTAGCCCAAGTACTCTTCTACCCGAGGAATTGTGGGTTTATTTATAGTTAAGGCATATTTGCGTTCCCCCGGGAACACGTTAATTCTATGATTGCTAAAAACACAGGGATCAGCAAGAAATCCGTGCTCGCCTGACGATAGCAAACAAGCTTGCTGTGCAAACCCAAGCAAAAAAGACTTATTGTGTCATACCTCATGAATACTTCTATTAACAGAAACCTCCTTTAAATATATGCGTTTTGGATACAGGAAAATTAATCGCATCTATTATAGTATTAGTAAACCATTTGCTATTACTATGCATACATACAAGAGGGGGCTACAACAATAAGTCATGCAGGGGGTCGTGTGATTCTAACGATTTGACCAGATCTCGTCTTCATACTTCTCCAATGCCAGCTGGAAATTGGCTTCATTGGCTTCCCCTGTAGCTCTGCCATCGGTTCCGAAATTTTTGATAAATAAATCGTCAGCAAGGCCCTGTATATATTTGGCTTCCTCTATGGACGAGGCTGCTTCATAGCCTAAAGTTTTTAGCGACTTCTTTTGATGCTCAATGCAATTGAACATGGCTCTTGTTCTCTCGTTACACATTGTCACCTTCTCTGAATAGCTCCCGTTTTTCAAGCAGTTCATCAATAGCATTTGAATCTCAGAGCAGTTTTCCAATATCACGGTCTTTTGTGAGTTGATGTGTTTATAGTTTTCGAGTTCTCTTTCGTTGTGTATCTGGTTCAAGGACTTCTTTGATTTACTGCCAGTAGTTGTGGAGTCATTTTTGTTGTTCTCCTCAAATGCCTGCTGTTGTCTTTCGATGCTCTCTGCTTTTTTGTTCTCTATGTCGAGCTTTCTATTTTCCTTGAGAAAGAAGTTCTTTTCCTCTTCGTTTAAGTCAGAAAGAAGCTCGTTCTCCTTCTTGCTAGATCCAAAAGGCCAAACCATTGTTGTTGAATGTTTTGAAGGCTTACGTTAGCAGATTGTAAGACTTTGTCAAGTGGATATTGGGGTATTGTTCGCAACAGTCTGAGCTTATGATTCGTACCATTCTCTTTTAGTGAATGAAAATTCGTTTTCAGGCGACCGTAATTGATATTTATGCGCAGCTTTTTGATGTATCACATGATAAGCGTGCAGTTTGGGGTCGGAATATGTTAGGGACTGCGGTATACTAAGGGCGACTCTTGAATTGAAAGCAAAAGATGTATAGATCTAAATAGAGGATTTGGGAGTTTGAATTTCGCTATATTGTCTATGGCTGCGGCTTGTATTTGTGTATGTTGTGCTGTATTTACTATTTTATCAGAGTGGTGCTTCGATGTGCAGCGCACCCCCTATTTAGGGGGTCTGCAATTTGAACATCACAAATCCACTCTTTGTGTTAGCAGGAAGTAATACTGCTTGAAACGAAAGCTGTGCAGCTTTGTAAATGTAATAACCTTTTATGTATTACAATAGCATGCTCTGAACCTGTTATCAAGCTATCTTGAGAGCTCCTCTTTTTTTTTCTATATTTTTATTTACCTTTTTGTCTGATCACTTAGCTCCAGTCTTTCAAGAAGTAATATTCTTTACTACATGAAGATTTGCATTGATAATAAAAGCAAGCAAAATGGACAAAGAAAACTACAGAGTGTTTGAGAAAGCCAACTTTCTTGTTAACTCACGCTATAAAATTGTTAAGGTGCTAGGGAAAGGATCTTATGGAACAGTCTGTTCGGCAATCGACTCCCAGACAAGTAAAGGAAAACCAAGAGAGATAGCAATCAAGAAAATCTCCAACATCTTCAACCGGGAGGTGTTGATGAAAAGAGCCATTCGTGAACTTCGGCTCATGAAACACTTCCAGGGCCACAAAAACATTGTGAACTTGATTGACCTGGACATCATCTATGCAAAGCCGTTTGATGGACTGTACTGCTTTCAAGAGCTCATCGAGTACGATTTGGCAAGAGTGATCCAGTCACCAGTTCAGTTCTCCGAGTACCACATCAAAAGCTTTCTATACCAAATTCTTTGTGGGGTTAAATACATCCACTCTGCGGAAGTTATTCATCGAGACCTTAAACCAGGAAATATCTTGTGCACGTCTCAAGGTGTACTCAAAATCTGTGACTTTGGGCTTGCAAGAGGGCTCTCGCCTAAATACATTCCAAATGTAACTACAGCTGATGGCGGAGTGACTGCTAACGCTAACGTAGAAACTGAGCCAACAATCACAAACTATGTGGCAACTAGATGGTACAGAGCACCGGAATTGATTTTGAGTAAGCGCAACTACTCTAAAGAAGTTGATCTCTGGGCTGTGGGGTGTATTTTTGCCGAGTTCTTCGGACGCAAGCCGGTATTTATGGGTAACAACCAGATGAATCAGATAATCGAGATCATAAAAATAGCAGGAACGCCTCCACAAAATGTTATCAGCCAGTATAATTCTCGGTCTATAGGCGACTTTCTGTTGTCAGTTGGCTTGACAGACTATCCCCCGGTGCCTTGGAATAAGATATACCCTACTGCATCTGACGATGCCTGTCAGTTGTTGTCAAGTTTGATCTGCTGGGATTTCAATAAGAGATTTACAGTAGAAGAGGCGTTGAGTGCCAATTATCTCAAGACAGTGAGAAATCTTCAAGATGAGCCGGTTTGTAAAGAGACCTTCGATTTCAGTTTTGAGGCCGTTGCTAAAAGTATTCAGGAATTGAAGCTGGTGATTTCCAAAGAGATCATGAATTTTAAAGTGAGCTGATGCATAGTGTAATATATATTTTGTGAGCTGTTTAAACTTCCGGAGAAGCGTGCTTAAGAAACCTTTCAACATGCAAGAAATTTTCATGCTTGTGAGTGTTGTGTAGTCTGCGTGCTCAAGAAGCCTTTTAACATGCGAGAAAGTCTTCTGCTTACGAGTGTTGTGTAGTATCTCATCGCAGTAAGTCGGGGCAGTTACAAGAGTGTATCTACAATTTCGTAGGTGATATATTCACCGGAAAAAACAAACATAAAGACAAGAAGGCACTTACAGGAAATTGCAGCCCTGATTCATCAACAAAGGTATCCCCATCGCAATGCCCTGCCTTATCATAGACCCTTATCATAGGCCAACCCTCCCCGAGAAAATCGACCACTTAAAAAGCCTAAAAAATTTTCCATCGCTCCAGAGAAAAAAACCCAAATCAAAGATATGGGTCATAAAATACTACAGCCGTACAGCATAAACAACTATCGACAAAGGAAGCCAAGCACTAGTTGAAAAGACTCTCCAAACCATCAATTGCAGGATGTCCGACGTTGCAGATATTATAGAGTTTCCTGACCATCAGAAACCCACAGACAAGAATAGAGTCTTCAAGGACATATTCTCCGGGACTGTTGCAGGAATCGTGCAAGTGCTAGTAGCCCAACCATTTGATACCACAAAGGTTCGGCTACAATCGGCAAGCCCGGGCACGTACAACGGCCCTGTGGATGTAGTGAAGCAATTGGTGAAGAACGAAGGGTTGCGGGGCTTCTATAAAGGGACATTGACTCCATTGGTCGGTATTGGTGCATGTGTTTCAATTCAGTTTGCAGTCAATGAGTACATGAAGCGTCACTTCCGGGAGAAAAACAATGGTTCTCCTTTGAGTCTTTGGCAGTACTACCAATGTGGGTTTGCTGCTGGGTTTTCGAATGGGTTTTTGGCTTCTCCTATCGAGCATATCAGAATACGGCTTCAAACGCAGACCTCCTCAGTAGGACAGATGTACAATGGGCCCCTTGATTGTATTGGGCAGATATTCAGATCCCACGGAATTACAGGCATCATGAGAGGTCTTGGGCCTACGCTTGTCAGAGAGGGATTAGGAACTGGCTCGTATTTCTTAGGATACGAGGCCATGGTCAAATACGACTGCGAGAAAAACCAGTTGAGTAGACAGGAAATCCCGGGATATAGACTCTGTCTCTACGGAGCTTGTGCGGGATACTCTATGTGGCTATCTGTGTACCCAACAGATGTGATAAAGACCAAGATGCAAACCGACAAGTTGTCCAACAAAATGTTCCGTAACTCATGGCAGTGTGTAAAGCATACTTTTAGAACCGGGGGAGTCAAGGCGTTCTACAGTGGGTTTGTCCCGGCCATTTTGAGGGCTGGGCCGGTCAATGCTGCCACCTTTTACGCGTTTGAGCTCACCATGAGAATGTTAGACTAAAGGTGGGGTGATGCTTCTATTTACGCAACAATTGGCCATGCACTTATCACAAATATGCCAAGCACCAATGTGATGAATACCTTGAGTTACTTTTGGCGAAAATTGTCAGATATAGAATAGATGGATGTCATTAAGTGGATTTCTTTTTTGAGGCTGTCAGGTAAAACCGTAGACTAGTAAGTTACTACATAGCCATGCCCATGTCAGATGTTATCTCAGGTCGGTATAAATGTACGCTGCTTTGCGGGGCGAAAATTATCACACACATAGTAAGCATGGTTAGTTTGAGTGTACAATGAACTACGCCTTCTAAGACAGTACTCATATCAAGTTTCTGACTTGCAACACCATTAAATTTACACCTAATTATGTAATTTACACCGAAAGGTTTCATCTGCCCCACACTATCGGCATCTAATCATCTTCCCAAAGCACACGTGAATCGTGCTGAAAATCTCCTGCGGAATTTTTTCTCCGAAGTTTTTCTGATGCATTGTTTCGCCCTTTTGTTGCACCGTAGATGATCATGTATAGCGATGGTATGTGCAGCGAACAAAGGCACAAACAAAACTAAGTAATCGATATACACATTCTCACTGAGTCTGGCTACCCAGCGGCACGCGTGCCTGCAATTTTAAGCTCTTTTTTATACAAATCGACCCACCAACAAGGTTTACCTACATACCGTACCATTGAGGCAGCGATTCCTTACATGAAGCATGCCTACATCACAGATAGCGTCGCTAGAGCCTTCTCTGGCTAATTCCAGCGATACCCTAGACACACAATACTCGGATAGCGACGAATGTTCTGAAGCTGAGCGCATTAAGGTGAATAACAGCCGCGAGTTTTCCAAAAAGTCGCATAAAAATCACGAACTGGCACTTATCAACCTTCTTGACACACAGAATCCCACATGCGACTACAGGGCATGTCCAACTGGGCTTACTCTTGATATGCTAAGACCCGGTGCACAATTTACAGGCAAACAGCGATACTCCGGCGCGGGAAACGATGCTACAGTGGAGTTCAAGCATATAGATTTGAATCTGTGCACCATCAACGGCTACTTAACCATAGAGCAGTTGACGGAGGATGATCCCAAAATCACGACTTTTTTTGAGGGCGAGATTATCAGCGAGCGTTATAACTTCTTGAGCCGCAAGATCCTGCCCAACCTCTTCTTGCACGACTCCATCGACATTGCCAGCTGGCTCCGTTTCCCTTCGTGGGAGCGTGAGATTTTCCCACGAGTAATGGACTGTTTGAGGGCAAAAACAAGCATAAACGACCTCGACTCCAAACTTTATGTGCATCGGAACTACTTGGCCCACAGGTACATTTATATGCGGTGGAAAGAGATGTTTTTAGTCCCTGATGCACGCCTGTCGTTACTGTCCGCCTCTTTCGACGGGTTGTATTATGTGTGCTTTGACCAGGTCACAGGCACGATATCTGGTTACTATTTTCACGAGAAGTTTGTCGACCAATACTTACATTTGAGCCACGTTCCCGATGGCGGAAGCTCAAGCACTTTTGAGTTTGCATAACATTCAAGGCACTCTCCTAAACCCTTCTGGGAAAATAGCTTCGGCTGTGCCTGCTCCCTAAAGTCGTTCCTGCTATTAATAAGAATGAGATATTCTTAGGCTCCATGCCCATGCTTCTCTCTATGTTCAAACAACACTTAATAAGTTCATTTTAAAGCCACATGCGAGGACCACGCATATAAAAACAAAGTCTTGATTGACTTATGCTCTGTCCTGCTCTCCAGAATCAGGTACACATGAGTAGGATCTCCTTTGTGCTCTGCGCCCTTGATAAGCAGCCATGAAGGCCAGTGACTTCGCTTTGGTTCAGGCCCTGTCAAAAAGAAAAGAGAGTCAAAACTCTATGAACAAATGATTCGCTATCCAAGTGCTTTCGGAAAGGCAGTTTAGAGTTACTCACTGGATTTTCCTCTTTCAGATAAAAAACATAACCACAGAAAGAGCAACCCATTACAGGTCTGCCTCTTTTTTGTCTCAAAAGCTCTTTTAAATTGTATCGAAAGTTCTATAATCTTTAGCTCGCTCTACGTATCTGTGAATAAAAGCTCATTCAAATTGTATCAAAATCTTTATTGTCTCTAAAATGTGTTCGACGTATCCAATGAATGAAAAACTCATTCAAATCGTATCAAAGTCTCTATAGCCATTGTATCAAAGTTTCTATGTCTCTATAGCCATTGCTTGCAATGCATATCTGAATAGAAATATTGATTCCTACTTGGTAACTACTATGGCCAGATCAAAGACCTGTCATTTTGAAGCTTCAAACGTACAATACACCCTTACCACTGGCAGTTCCCCCTACCAACCAGTTTTCTGTTGGATGAAAGGTGCACACTGCCGGTACAGCTGTCATGCTTGGATCGCTGATATGCGCTATCTGAACACCCGAGGATGTATAGACATCAAAGAACTTTTTCATGTTTCCAATAACAAACTTCTCATATCCGTCTTTTGGATTCTGCTGCCATCTGGCTTTCAAAATCGAGACCCATTTACCAGTTCTGCAATTGTGTTTCAAAACTGTGTTTGGTTCTAGATTTACTGGAATTCCAGGCTCCGTAGCTTCTTCACCAGGCTCCACTTTGACAGCTCTCTTGCGCTTCAAAGATGGTTTTTGCTGCTGGGGATCCCCTATTTTGACGGGCTGGTAGTCACTTGCCCACAGGCTTGTATCGCCTAGATTGAAGATATTGATGGTGTCAGCGTAACCATTGCACACAATATCACCGCTTGAGTTCCACGAGCTACCACTGACACTCAACCTCGAGGAAAATGAGCCATAGCAATGGAGAGACTTATCATCTGGAAACTTTTCAGACCAATTGGAGGAGTTGGCTTTGACGTTTCGCAAGTCCCATAGTTTCAAAGTTCTGTCCAAGGAGGCAGTGGAAATCAGATAGTTGCAGTGAGGGTTGATTGCAAAACCTCCAATTTTCTTGTCACTCAATCTATAAAGTTGTATGTTTCGCGTGTTGGGTTTTGTTCGAATGTCAAATGAGCCAAAATGGCCCTGAAGAGTGGTGAAAAAAATCCTATTGGCAAACTCCCCGAATTTGGCACTGCTGCTGGATGTAGAGATACTCATATCCGAAATACCAATGCTGTTTCCGTCCTCATCCAACAAGCCCAATATTTCGGTAGATTTGAGCGTAGTGAGATCTGTGCATCTGATTGAGTTGTCGTAACTTGAGGTGTAGAGCTTGTTCAATTCTGTGTGCTGGAAGTCGATTTTTGAAACGTAAGTGCCATGAAGTTTGAACCCAGTTATTTGTGGCTCTTCTTCATCGTCGTCGTCAGAGGCTTTGGTCTGATCTGGATCCCAAATCGAAAAGTTTCCCTCGTTGTCTCCAGTTAGTACAATTTTTTTGTGATTGTATGGATGGAACTGAATCAGCGTGATTCTCTCGGGAGTGAGTTTGATGTCGTTGGGCACAAACTTTTCATACAATGTTTTGCCGCTAAACTCGTCTCTCAACTGCCTTTTGGCCCTATCGGTTGTTGGAAACTTTTCCACTAGAAGGTCGTAAAGATCTCCCCCAGAGGCTGCACTGGTGTCTTGAAAAATATCCAAAACGCTGTTCCCACTACCACCCAGAGCTTCCTCCTCTTTTTTAATTATGTCCAAAAGCGATATTTCGTCGGAAATCTTCATCGACTTCATCTGTTCTAATTTCTCTCTCTTTTGACGTTCTTTTTCTTCCTCAAGAAACACTTTCTTGTACTCCTCTGTGTCCTCAATCTTGACCCCTGCTATTCGCCTTGAGCGTCTGATGGGCTGATCTGTCGCCACAGAGCTCTCTTTTTTTTGCTTCTTGAGACGCTTTCCATTTTTGGCCTTGGCAGCCTTACTGATAGTCTTGGTTAAGCTGTCAAGGTCTAGTTTCCTAAGTAGCTCTTTGTTTCTGGCAATGTTCTCCAACCGTTTCTTTTCCAATTTGGACACCATTTTGCTTCTATGTGTATGCTACACAAAATTGGCGTTTTCGACATATGTGTGGTTCATTCAAGGAGATCCATAAACCGATGGATCATGTTGCTCTTCTCAATACGTCAAGATGCATTGCTTATCGAGTGAAATTTGAAATTTTTCAGAAATATTTTCGCGTTTGAGTAGTCAAAAGACGCGTTGAAAAACAGGATGCAAAAAATGCAAAAAAGCCGGATTCGATGACATGCAAAATTTTTGAAGCATAGATATATAAAGGACACAGAATGTTTGAGTAAAGGTACAAAAGAATCACTACATAATCACAAGCAAAAATGTCAAATATACTCAAAATCTTTAATCCACCACCTTCAAGAGACCTCACTGATGAAGAAGTGGAGGACTGCCTCCCTTGTCAGGTGATGGCAACGTTTACTGCCTTTGCAGCAGGAACGTATTTCGCTACAGGACAGGTTTTTAGAAACGAGAAGCCTGGAGTGAATCCTCGTTGGTGGAAAAACTCTGTAAAGGGCTTGGGAGTTGGATTATTGGGTTTTGGGATTTATAGAGGTGGAGAGCACTGGCTCTGGAATGTCAAACCCGAAGCTGTTACTGCCGAATCTCTTGATGAGAGTGAAAAATAGGGTTCTCTGGTAGGCTCGATGATTTGTACATAGATTGCCATGAGTAATGAAAACAATAATGCATAATGAAAGCAACGATACTAAGAATAACGGTCGCAACAATGTCGTAACAATAGCGTTTATACCTGCAATAATGAAAGCATAAATGACGACACTTCTCTATATCTTTTACAATGTAGCGTCTACAAATGGATGATATACATAAAGTAGATTTTGTTGTGAATAGTTCATATTGTCATGCTAACATATATACTGTGCAAAACTTGAAGACTATCCTAGAATAAACTTTCCCTCCATATATAATTCGCACGCCTTTTTGGTTCTTTCATGGTCTTTCACCCAGAAGTCGTCCAAATAAGACTTCTCAAATGATGGACCATCTGGAGGGAAGAACCAGTAATTCACAGCGGTGTGAATGTTGCACCCCTTTTTATGTTCCTCCGCAAAGGAACTCACCTCATGGAACCATCCAGCAGGTAAGTAAAGCATCTCGCCTCTAGCCAACTCAACTGTGATTCTATTAGCACGCTTAAACTCTGGGAAATGTGTTTCCAACTTCTCCAGTAGTTTCTCTTTTAGGTCTTTATCTTCAATCTCGTCCAAATGCAATAAAGCAGCAGGAATCTTCGAAAACGATGGAGGATCGAGTTTCTTACCCTTAGTTGAGCCACAACTGTCGCTGTTATTTTCTTCAACGGTAGCACCGTCACTTCTAACATGTTTCCAGTTTGGCGAGTTTTCATTCACTTTGTAGTCAATCACACCCGAGTGGAATATCTCTTCGATATCACCCACAGTGTATAGCTTGTATGCATCAGCTGGGGAGAACAATGTAAATCTTTTCAATCCATTAATTGGTATATACAAGTTATCGGCGTGATCATGGTGTAATCCCGAAGAGGTTCCGTTTCCAGGAATACTTCTACCAAGACCCAAAAACTCGTCGGACTCGTCAATTTCAAAAAAGCGGCCGTCTTTGATTTGTGGCTTTTTTGATCCCAACCAGAGATTTATCTGTTGAGGAACAAGACTTTTGAGAAATTCAGGCACTATTGGGAGTTGCTTTCTTCCTACTAGCGTGGTCAATGGAGTTTGAACAAGCTCGTATAGTCTCTCTTTTGCTTCCTCTTCATATAGTGGCTTGCCCTCTATCAGAGCCAACGGCTCTGCTGATTCTTCCTCGTCATCACCACTATCATTGAGCTCGTCGAAATCATCTGGCCCATTGAAATCAAACGATTCAGCATCAGAGAGTCCGCCTTGAGGAAATCCCTCATCATCGTTTCCATCTTCTTCATCTGATTCTTGGTTTTTTTTCGTGGACATTTTTGAATCTATATTCTCATCAATTTCTGAGCCATCATTTGGTTCTTGATCTTCTTCGATGGACTCCTCATCATCACCTGTGGTTTTGTTTCCATATTGGGTTGTCAAATAAAGTCCTGTGACACCTTTGTTTAATTTCTCCATAAAGTCACCAAATGCCATCATCTCTTTGGTTCTCCCAGACCCGAATCCACCATGGGACATCTTTTCAATCTGTAGATAACAGTCCTCTCCATCATCGTCCTTCAAAGTCTCTACTATCTTGTCATTTTCGAAAAGCAGGGCAGAAAAGCCTGGAAAAATGCCTTTTATCACCACCGGTTTTCTGGTTTTCACGTACTCGTTGTAAAACTTCTCCGGTTGGTCTTTGATGTCATCAATGGAGATCTTTTCTAGATCAAGATTGTTCGATGGAGGATGATATCCTTGGTATCTGAATTTTGGTTTTTTGACCGTTGACGACAAACTGTCGGTCTTTTCAGTGCCTCTTTTTTTGACTGTCATTGGAATTTTGGAACTTGATGTGGTTTTGAGAGCGTTTGGTCTAAAGGTATGTCATGATATGATTATGCGGTTGAGCATTGAAATTTCAGCAACAATTTAATGGGATTTTCAACGGTAAATTTCTTTTGGCGATGCCCACGTGACTGTTCAATCATGCCACTGATTTTGGTAACATTGCATGTCACGGGTGGATGAGATCATGGGTGGATAATTATGTTACAGCGTGATTGGCGGGAGCAGAATACTATTTGGGGATTAGAAATCCGGCAAGTGATTGGTCATTTACTTTACTTTGCTTGAAATCGTAAATACATAACATGGCGTCTGGTAGAGCTGTCACACAAAGAGCAATAGGAAGGTGAGTCTTCATGATTGAGTTCATAGGTATGCAAGTGAACAGACATATTGCAAAAGTCATAGTCCCTTGCTGATCAAAAAATAGCTGAAAGTATCACAGCAAACATAGCCATGCCGTTTGTCATTGTACACAAAAGCGTCTTTCACGAGCACCGCTATCAAAACACAAAGGATATATTTGGCATGCATCGTACGATTGTAAGGAATCAGGCATTCCAATCAGGCGAGATTGCACACTGGGAAACACCTGTGCACACACATACGCAGTCATCTCACATTTTGTATTTAGGCCTCCCCCCGCGTTTGGAAGAAAAGCCGTCTGTGTGTTCCTTCGGAACCTGTCTACAACATCTCCAGGCCGCTTAGCCTTGAGGCCTTGGTGTTTCAGTATCCCAAATCATTTATGCCTAGTTCCTACAAATCCCTAACTACAATTACATCCCTACTAATAACAACCGGAACTTTGTGTTCTCCTTGGCACCTTTATGGAGCTGCTTGACAGCCCGGGCTATCGCGATACCGCTTCTTACCCGCAACCCCTTTGTTAGTTTTTTTTGGCTCTTTTTTGACGAGTGAAAAATATGAAAATTTCTCCATACAATACTTTTTTTTCTGGTAACAGAGCAAGCACGTAGAAGCGAAAGGCCTGTCTAGCATCAACGCCAGAGCAGTAAATAGGTGACTTTTCAGAGACACGAGGCTTCAAAAGACCTCTGTTGTTATTGGAGAAATGTTCGGCACCGGTTTCATTGCCTCTGGGCATGTGACACCTGCGTTGCTTGTGCGCTCACTTTGCGCAGTTCCACGCACTCTGGTGATGATGAAAAGCTCTTTGGGAGTATGGCTGAGACATTATTCGTCGGCAACCACGCCCCACAGCAACGCAAAGCTCCTTGCAAGCAACTTTTTCTTGCGGAATGCCCCCTTTCTCACCGAAAACCTTGAGGAAATCGCCAATAATAAAAGCTCACAGGGCGTGGTCAAAAAGATAAGGAGCCTGGACAAGCCGAAATTCGTGATATCCTGTCAACCTCCGGCAGCAGACACTGTTCCGGAGCCTAGTTCCGAGACAGGCAGCCCTTCCGCTGCAGCATCTGTTGCCCATATTCCTTTTTCAGTTACTCCCAAGGCCAATCAAGCAAAAGCTCCTGCTGATTTGACTGTGAAACAGAAGATCGATGCCTACATAACTCTCACAAAGCCGCACTTGTCTGTGCTTGTGATGTTGTCTTCCATTTGTTCGTACGCGTTATCGCCCTACCCGGCAACTGTTTACCAATTAATGTGTCTTACTGCAGGGACGTTGCTTTGTTCTGCGTCTGCGAATGCCATAAATATGGGAAGAGAGCCTGATTTCGACAAGCGGATGCCTAGAACGTCTACAAGACCTGTAGTGCGCGGGATAGTTACCCCGCAGCAAGCATACAACTTTGCGGCCGTCTGCGGGTCTTTGGGAGGCACCATTTTGTATTTTGGGGTCAATCCTACCGTTGCAGCCTTAGGGACTTTCAACATTGTACTTTATGCCTGGATATACACATCAATGAAGAGAAAATCGATTCTTAACACCTGGGTGGGGGCTATAGTGGGAGCAATTCCCCCTCTTATGGGCTGGGCAGCTTCGTCCTCGTTGAATGAGCCTGGGGCTTGGTTTCTTGCTGCCTTGCTTTACGCATGGCAATTTCCACACTTCAATGCCTTGTCACACAATATTCGTTACCAATACAAAAACGCAGGGTATGTCATGACAGCCTTTGAGAACCCTCGTTTGAACAGCCGTGTTGCTTTGCGTTATGCTTTGTTGATGTTCCCAATATGTTTTGGGTTGAGTTATTTCAACATCACCGACTGGTACTTTCAGATTGACTCGTTCTTTTTGAATGCTTGGTTGAGTTTCTTGTCATATAAGTTCTGGGCCCAACAGAGAATCAATTACTCAAAAACCAACCAGTTGATGGTGAAGGAGAATAGTCTCGAGGTGAAACAGGCCAGTGTGCATGCCAAAAAAATGTTCTGGGCCTCAGTCTGGCATTTGCCGGGGATACTCATATTGGCACTTCTTCATAAGAAGGGCATGTGGGATCGATGGACAAATAGAAAAAAGGAGTTCCAGTAGGGCGGGGGCAATAGATTTTGTAGATAGACAATATAATTGATTTTGGGAGAGATTAGCATAGACGAAATTTGTATAGATGGTGGCAGAGAGGGGATTTAGGAGGTGAATAGCGAAGGCAGTTGTTTGTATGGACGGAAAGCTTATATATATGAAGTTGTAATGAAGGAATTGGAGAGTGTATTTATGAAGTAAATATAGAGTAACAATTTTTTGTGTTGTAATCGAGAGATTGACCGTAATGAGTGGCTGTTCGATAGATGTGACGATTTCATGCGCGAATTCTTAGGAGAGTGAGGAAGGAAACACAACAGCGAAGAGGAGTAATATTTCTGTAAAAAAGAATACAGATGCGCCTATCAATGGAAGAAATTGGTGTAATCTATACCACCAGCCAAGAAAGTTCTATACGACTGACAGATGTTTGGAATGTCGGGAAATATACGAGAACAAAATTCGGATAGGTTATGTGGGTATATTTTCGCGGATCGATTGTATGCAGGTCAACTTTAGTGAATATTTCAGCTATTTATAGCTGGAATATTGTTTGACAACATATTGCTGGCTGGGCAGTAGGGTTGTTCTTCGCCCATTTGTTTATCAATAGCAATACAGTGTGCCTTTTTTTACCAAAGTTTTGCCCAGTCAGTGATATCACCATATGTAATGTACACACTAGGCAAACAAATATATACAGGCAATGTGCATCGCCGTTACACCGGAACTACTCATAATCCATAATCAAAACAATTACCTATAATATAAATATCGCTCGTGCACGAATAAAAAACAATTAAATCTAAAAGGCAAAATAAATGAACTCAAAATAAATCAGAAGTGAAATACCATTGTATTAATATCATTGTATTAATATCCTTCCCATCTGGGATGTAAGAACCCACCGTCTCTATTGATGTCGCTATCAATCTCCTTAGTCATGATGTTTCCGCCGTGCCTCCCGGCTCCATCCCGGAATATCGTTTCCAGACCCCCCTAAAACCCGATCGCTGATCTCCACATCCTCTAAGCCAATCGCATCGCTCAACCAAGGATGATTTACCATTCCTCCTGCATCTGCACGTGCCTCAGGGTTGAGATTGAGCATAGGCAATAAGAAGTCAGATATCTGGCGTGCTTCTTGAGGCGAGAAGTGGTAGTTTCTGGTGAAAATCAGATACAAGTCCCAGCGCTGGAGCTTGTTGATTCTTCTTAGTTCACCATGAGTATTGAAAAACTCCAACGTGTGTTGTCCTTGCCGCAAGACAGAGATAGGAATATCCCCCAAAAGCTCCATTATTTGTGCCAAATGGTCGTCGTCCTTGTAGAAGGAATATCCCCCGTGGGGCTCAAAAAGATAGTCACCTGTCAAAAGCTCGAAAATAATGCAGGCCGCAGACCACACGTCGGCAGAACACCCCCATTTTGCCCCTAGAATCACCTCAGGCGACCGGTATTCGCGTGTCTGGATGTCCTCGGTAAAGTGCTCGTTGTACCAGCAGGCGTTTCCCAAATCGGCAATTTTCACCGAGATCGTGTAGAGCGCCTTGTTGGTGGCGTTTACGGCAGAGTCCGGAATCCGAAGAAACTTCTTTTTCCCCACAAGCTTCTCCTCGAGAGTTTTGACGGTGTTTTCGATATCTTCGATCGAAGTGTCAAGGAAACTCTTTTTTGCGGCCAAATCCGGGTCTGGAGCGCCACTGTTTTCGTCGCCCCTTTGCATCGAAATAGACATCGAGGCAAACGAGCCGGATATGTTTCCGTCGCGCAACAGGCCGGGCAACGTGAGAACCGCCTGGCTTCCGTTGCGACTTGCGTCAAGGTTACCCGGCAGCGCAAACTGGCTTAATGCCAATTCATGCACCGAGCTGCACACAGACAACGAGAGCGGCTGCGAGTCGGTGATTGACTGCCATCTGGAGTCAGACTCCCCGGCCTTTGATATGTCAATGGAGTTTGTGTGTGTGTGGAGCGACGATATGATGGTGTTGCGTCTGGAGCCAGCGTGGCGGATCGAAAGCGAAAACCGCCGGCTGCGGGTTTTTCCCGGGCTGCAGCCAGCTGCATCGTCCAAAAGCTGGCGCTGGATTTTTTTAAGGCGCGATATGTTTTTAAGGATCACTGACTTTTCCTCTATCAACTGTATGACCTGTAAAGTTTCCTCGACGTTTGGAATCTCAAGAAGCACGTTTTCCAACTTCAAGTCTGTGTGGATGATTCCGCATTTGCGGTGCAAATAGTCTAACGCGAGCAATATCTGCTTGGCTATCTGCTTGACATAGATAATCGGGATGCCCCGCTTGTATTTGTGGGTCAAATCAAGCAAACTCTCACCTAGGAGCTCGCACACAATGATCACGTGCTTGCCGTTCGGCCCGAAGTGGTAGAAATTGTCCAAAAGATGGATCACTTTGCGGTTCCCCAAGCTTTTCTTGTCGGTGGACGTGCATTTCTGCAAAATAAGGATCTCGTCCAAGGCTGTTTCTGTGCATGTTTCCGACGAGCGGACAATTTTCATGGCCACGTGACGCTGCATTTTCTGGTCGAGAGCCAACCACACGGTAGAAAAGTGGCCCCAGCCCAATTTGCGTATAAGCTTGTACCTGTTGCTGTAGACCTCTCCTATGTATGCAGGATGGTACCCGCCCTTCCGGTAGTCTTCGATATCCTCTTCGTCCTTCCCTTTTGGTCTTTCGGCTTTGTTGGAGGATTTTTCGGCTGCATCATCCAAAGAGGCCGCATCGGCCTCTAGTGGGTCTTCTGGAACCACCCCAGCTTCTAGGGAGTCCTCCAATGCGTTATGGAGCGACTGGCTATCCATATCTTCGCCGCTTTCTTCCTGGAGTTGAATAAGAGAGTCCCTAAGCTTCGTATACTGTTCTTTGAGCACAGAACACTCTTTCTTTAGTGCAGAAACGAAAGTATCATTCCTTATCTTATCAAGATCGTCATTTTCTTCAAAATTTTGTTCTTGTGCATGCTCGTCGCTATCGGAATCCCTAAAGGCCTCCTTTCCTTTGTCCAGGAAGGTCTCGTGGCCATCTTGTCCAGAATTGCCCTTACTTTTGTGCTTCAAACTATTGAGAGCCAACGAGAGGTTCAGCGGTTTAGGTATAGGCGAGGCCAGCCGCTTGGGGTCCAAGTTGTGAGTCTGTGGCATAATGGAGGGGCTATTGGTCAACGAAGAGGCCGTATGGAACGACTCAACGCTTTCTGTTGATTTATTTGTTGCAATTTTGTCTATTTCCGCAAGAGAAGATACGTCAGGCAAAAAGGTAGCGGAGTTCGCGGACGTGGGCACCCCAGTGCTTTTCTCAGGGTGTATCATTTTGTTAGTTAGGCGTCGGTTTGTAGATATTGGGGTTTTCTCAATAGGGGTGTATTATTGGCTTTTGACTTGATGTAGGATGTTTCCACGGGACATCCGTTATCATAACATAGAGAACCAGCTGTTTTGTGCAGTTTCCTGTATTATTTCTGGCTCTTTTGGCACAAAAGTCCATGGAACTCGGATTTTGAGATGCTGATACAGTCTACTGATTTTTGAGGCTCTCAATCCTTTTCTTCAGTCCGGTTTGCTCAAATATTCAGACGTTTCTAAAAAAACAGAACGGATGATATTACGAGCCTTGATTTCGCTGCTCGTGCGCCTGTTTGCCTTTTTGATGATGATATTGATAGGCAAATCGTGATGGTTTGAATCTATAACCTAATGATGCTCGTGATATTGATTCGAGTTGTCTTCGGAGTGATGCACAGAAATACCGGCAAAAACTGATGTCTGTGGTCAATAAACCCAACAGAAAAAATGTCTAGTGCAGCTTTCCAAACGCTTGAGTTTCTATATTGGATTATTTGGTAAGATATCTATTATCAGCTGTTCTACCACCGTCTTTCCATCACCGAATTAAAATTTTTCCTTTAAATCTGCAGTGGGTTTCCTTACACTAAAAGATTTTTTCTGCTGAAACGGCGAACGCTTCTGATGCGTTTTTTGGGTAAACGGTCACATGACACGACGGCATCCCGTCTATTATGCCATCGGGGAAACCACTAAACAGAGAGACATTGGTGGACCATTCAAACAGATCTGGGACATTAAAAGAGGAGTGCTTGAGGAGTAGCATCATAGCTGCTGCTGTAGCAATTTTCTGAAAACAATAAGCCAAGGAGTCCGCATTTGTAAGTGTGATAGAAGAAGTCACGAAAATATTACGTTGAGAACTGAAAGGGAAATAAATGGCGCCAAAGTGGTAAGTGGTTGGCCAAATATCACCAGACCACGGCTTTGCAACGCAGCTGCCCCCACGTAAATTTCCGTATTCATGGGAGCTAATTAATGGTTGCATTTCCTAAAATACGTTCAGCTGGTGGGTGTAATTAATGCGCATTATTACATGCATCGTGGGCTTAAAATTACGGGAACCAACGGGGTGGTACAGATCGGAGATAGGTTGGGGTGCTGATTGATGCGATGAGCATTTGTGCTGGCGATGTTGCGGGGCGGATAGGGATGTTGCGGGGCGACTATGTCCGAGCCGGTGATTTAAAACTCATATTTGGTATTAATCAGTAATTTGAGAAGTCATTAGTTGCTAATTGTAATGAATCTAGGTGAATAGTTAAGAAAATACAGTACGTATTAGGATCTCCGTAATAGAGAGCCATGTGCACTAAATAAATAAATATCCTTAGTTTAGCCACTGGTGAGGCAATAAAGGCCTCTTTGCTCCAACGAAGCTTTTCCCTCGCTTCTCGTATACCTGTGTCTCATATTTGGATTCGCACTCTATCCACCGATAATTGTTTGGCAATTGTCTGAGCTTCAGAGACACCTGAATTTTCCGACGCGTAAATTACAATTCGCGATGCATCGCGAAAACCTACCATACATAATCCATTGGCAAGCCGCAAGTTATACCACAATTACCAAACCGTTTGACAACCTGATTATAGCAAACTGATAGATGCGTGCCTTGAATGTACCACCATTTACAAACCGTTAGATATTTTTTTTATTATAATACATAGATGTAAGAAATCCCATAAAGCACGCGTAAAAAGAAAGAAAGATAAAAGAAAAGAGACATAAAACCAAAAAGACTTAGAAGTCCTCGTCAAAAGTGAATCCTGACTCTTCAGGCTCGTTGGTCTTAGCCATGACACCTGCCTTTTGATAATCAGAAACTCTCTTCTCAAAGAAGTTGGTTTTTCCGGCCAAGGAAATGTTCTCCATAAAGTCAAATGGGTTGTTGACATTGTAGACCTTCTTGTTACCCAACGATACCAATAATCTGTCAGCAACAAATTCAACATATTGGCACATCAAAGCGCAGTTCATTCCCAATAAGGAGACTGGCAAAGCGTCGGTGAAGTATCTCTTTTCAATCTCAACAGCCTCGGTGATGATCTTCTCGACGATCTCGGCGTTTGGCTTGTTGGTCAAGTGAGCAAACAACAAGCAGGCAAAGTCAGTGTGTAACCCTTCGTCTCTGCAGATCAACTCATTCGAGAAGGTCAAACCAGGCATCAAACCTCTCTTTTTCAACCAGAAGATAGAAGCGAAAGAACCAGAGAAAAAGATACCCTCAACGGCAGCAAAAGCGACCAATCTTTCACCGAACAAAGCTTCCTCATCGCTCATCCATCTGAGAGCCCATTCGGCCTTTTCTTTGATACATGGAATAGTTTCAATAGCGTTGAACAAGTATTTGCTTTCCTTAGGGTCTTTGATGTATGTGTCAAGCAATAACGAGTAGGTTTCAGAGTGGATGTTCTCCATCATGATTTGGAAACCGTAGAAACATTTGGCTTCAGGAACTTGGACTTCAGCCGAAAAGTTTTCAACCAAGTTTTCGTTGACGATACCGTCAGAAGCAGCAAAGAAAGCGAGAACTCTGGAGATGAAAAATCTCTCGTTAGCGTTCATTCTGTTGTTCCAGTCGTGCAAATCTTTTCCGAGATCAATTTCTTCGGCAGTCCAGAAAGAGGCTTCGGCCTTTTTATACATTTGCCAGATTTCGTGGTATTTGATTGGGAACAAGACAAATCTATGTTTGTTCTCGGTAAGCAAAGGCTCCTCGGATTCCTTGGCCTTCAAAGTGTGACGGTGGACCTTGTGCTTGTTCAAGAACTCTCTGTGTTTGGAGATAGTGGTCGATGGAGTCTCGACAACGGCACCGGCCTTCTTGGCAGCAGCAGCATTGATTTCGGCTTCGATTTTCAAGTTCTCGAAGTGTGTGGAGAGTTCGGTAGACATGTTGAATTGTTGTGTGTGATTAATAGTGTATTAGTGGAGTTTATCAAAGGGTATCTTGTTCAGTAGAGATATTCTTAACCGGGTTGATGATGAGAGAAGAGAGAAGATAAATGAAAAGAAAAAAGACAGTTCTCGAGCAGTTGGAGGAAATTAGAGACTATTTATATTAAATTATCACCAGAAACTGACACGAAACTCAGGTATTAATAATAATTATCAATTTATCAGCTCTTAATGCTCAATTAATTAAGAGAAACCCTAGTAAGCGAAGCTTATAAAAAAAAGTTTCGCGTTATTTATGTTTTGGCGATTTTTTGCTCTTGGTTTGTTTACATTTCCCTGCATGTTTGGGACTGCGGCCGATCCCGAGAAGCAGTCACTATTTTGGTGTCGCAGAATCTTTTCGCGTGGGGGTATCTAATTATTGGGATCTAGGGGCATAAATGAAGCCAGAAGTTGCAGTATGCAGTATTTTGGCATAACTGGGTGCCATATACCGAGAATACAGCCTCCTTTACGCAGCCCTCAAAGCGTTTGTAGCGGAAGTCGCGTTGTATCACCTTATGTGGCTGCCTCACCAAACACCAAAATTGCTGGGCGATGGGCCCTATGAAAACGAGACAGACAAGAAAATGAAGTATAATCTTTTAGGCTCAAACGCGAAATTTTTCACTTACAAAGTTCCAAAAGAATAATAAAGCACCAACGCGTAAAATGTCACCAGTGTGTGGCTGTTTTCATTAATAAACGAATAAATCGGTGTATACCTCTTTAAGGTTTGGCGGCTCACGTTTGCTAGTGACCTTTGGGGTGTTTGATATATGCTTGCTGAAGTACTGTTATTCCTGGATTATGTGCATATCATCGTTTATGAGCAGGTCTTGCTTGCTGAAGAGGTTTGTCAGTTGCATGAATGTGAAACGAGGTGTTATTTGCTGCATGACTCTGGATGATTAAGGGCAAAAGTGATCCCCGATAGTGACTGGCTTGAACGGGAAACATGCAGGCAAAAAAAAGAAAATACCAACCCAAGGCATCCATCCCTACGAAAGTTTAAGTTACTATTGCCGAGGCAACCTGTTTTGTCCTTGTAGTGCAAAAACTACCGAGGATCTCGCTGGAGTATGCAATTTCTGTTACATGGATGCTACAAGCTGCCTGACTGGCTTGCTGATGTATATTATTACCGATACAAGAATGCTATAAATACTTCCATGTATCACGAGAGCCTTGTTGAATGATCGCGCATCACGAAAGCTTTCTCCGATATCCGTCGATTAACTGGGCAATCGCGGAGTTAGGATGGCTTGTGTTGCTGTAGAGCTGATATATTTCATTCAACTTATTCAAGTCTTTATTCTTGTAGGCCTCTTCACTTGCGCTCTTGAAGTTGCCGATTTTCAAATACATGGCAATCTTTTTCGAGTAGTTGACGCTGCTGCCAATCAACTCGATATACAAACCAGCCTGTCTAACGGCATTGTTCTTGATACATATCTTATAAAATGGCTCATATCCGATTGGGGACTTCTTGTAGTTTGCAAAAGAGTATAGTTCCGACCATTTCTTGTGCTCACTCAAGCGTTGTATCACCAAATAATAGTATCTTTTCTCGGATATCTTGAAGTCCTTCAAAAGCTTGTTTATCCGGTTGATACAATGGGTGTCCCGAACACCAGACCCTGTGTCGTAGTTGTTTATGAGAATCAACGTGGAAATGGTTTCAATGATGGATTTTCCGAAAAATTGGATGTTCGGATATTCCTTTTGGAGTTTTTCCTGATGATCTACCAACTTCAATTCTTGCGTCAAATATTTCACATCATCTTGGATCGACTTGTTGTGTTTGAAACCTGCAGTGTATGATTTGATGGTCTTAGTCAACATGTCTCTCTTTTTCGTAAATTTCATTAAATTGCTTGCCAATTCCTGCTCGATGTTGTTGGTGATGCCCTCGGAACTCTCAAAGACTTCTGGAGAGGAAGGTGCACTTACCAAGGACTCCTCAGTTATATGCGCCTCGTCTTCTCCCAACAAACCCGAAATCAACTTCAAATTAGCAGAGCTTAACTTGCGGTCAAAACTCTTATAATAGTCCTTTATCTCGCGCCAGTTGCCCAAGCTTTTCATCAATTTCTCCCAATAGTTCAAGACAACTTTTTTGTTGTTCAAAAGCAGCAAAAACTCGCTCAAAGTAAGCTTGGATTGCAAGTAAATCAAGACATAGCCTATGAGTTCGTAGTTGTATGTTTCCTGGGCTTTGAGAACTGCCAATTCGTTCTCCTCCATGTCCAACAAAACTGGGATTTTTTTGCTAGAAACCGGCTCCTTATTGATCAACATGATAGACAAATTGGACCGCCCCTCCTGATACGCGGTTTTGGCCACCGGTTCGTACGAGATGTTGGGTATTTTGTCCAATTTCTGACTTACCTCGGCAAAAAGCGCCTCATCGTCCATCAGATTATTGCGACGGATCTTACTACTACACCAGCTTATGTATATTGGGTCCAAAGGAAGCCCCAAATACTCAGATATTTTTATAGCAAGCAAATACTCGCCCCGTTTGAGCAAAAGGTCGTTTATGATGATCTGAAGGTTTGTTGTGTCCTCAAACTGGCGATATGTGAAGAACATTCCAAGTTTGTATGATCTCAATTGGTTCAATATCCGCAAGTTTGTAGTGACCTCGGTAAAATAGTCAGAATCATAGATTTCAATGTACAGTTTGGCAAACACCGCCGCCTTGAGTAATTTTTTCTGCCAATAGACGTCAAACTCGTCAGTAGCAACCTTTATGCAGTTATTGATCGCATCCACAAGCGTTGGCTTGATTATCGTGATGTTTTCAAGCGCAGTAATGTTGTCCGTGGGGTCGTTGGAGTTTTTGAGGTCTACAGAGTCCAACAATATCGACGAGGGGGTTGTAGAGCCTATTTTGAATATATCAACAGTTGTGGACGGCACTCTACTCAAAAACTCCAACTTCTCGTTAGTCAATATATGTAGGCCGTCGATTTCAGTGAACATAAACACCTGGCTGTCGAAAAAAAACGACAACGAATCGCCTCTTGGCCCAATAACCAAGATCTCGTCCTCGTCCTTCAACGACACCACAATGACATCGTTTCCGCACCATTTGAGGTCTTTGATCTCGCTGTTTTGAAACTCTTCTGGAAGTTTGTACTCCAAAAGTTTTTGTGACAAGTTAGACGAAAGAATAAACACAAAATCTCCATTGACTAAGGCGATGAACTCGCCGTTTGGAGATATGTCTATGAGTCTAAAGGGCCCAAAATTCACATAGCTTTGTACAAGGGAGCTAGGTTCACTATTATAATCGTCTAGGATCGATAAATGGTCGTCTTTTGCAACAAGAATGTTCAAATTTGGGTTCCGTCTTGCAGGCATATTTATGGCCCAACTGTGGATTGTCAGAGCCCCGTCTTCCTTGTTGTTTTGACCATCATAGTCATCTTCGTCCTCTTCGTCCACATCGTATTGTTTACCCGTACTTAGTCCTGAATACACTACAGGAAATGGGTCCTTGAAAAGCTCGTTTATATGGACAAAAGTGTTGTCAAAAAGCCTTGCAACAAAGCCACGTGGGTAGAATTTCACCTCCTTGACCCCAAGATTCTCAGACTCTATTCCGAGACTGTATTCGACAAAATTATTGTCAAAATCGTAATAATTACGGAATCTCCCGTTCTCTGTCACCACAATCAAATGCTCGCGATATGACCAGTCAAAATCCACTATTTTGCCACCATTTCGTTCGTCATTCCACTCAATATTATATAGTCTTTCTCCCGAACCTGTAAAGATCTGGATAATGTTGTCCCTATGGCTGTTGTCTCCATATGCATTCAAAATAACTGTTCCTCTATGATTGCCCCGGAAACTCATAGATCTTAAGGGATATATCGCCACAGCTGTGGAGTTTCTGGCTGGTGCAACGCGATATTCAGAAAGATCAATTGGCGTTGAATCTTCTTCTCTATTTGACATCGAGCTTGAGGATGAAGCTCTTGATAGATCGTGCCACGATAGGCTATAGCATTCACGCATTCGGTAGTAAACATCTTGGAGACGTTCCCAGGAAAGACTGGGATTCGATACCATTATCGGGAGTGCAAAATGTCTGTTTCGTGTGGCAATTGTAGCTGTTTGCCATACAATGTCATATGGTATGATAGGCTAGCCTTCAAATTGCTTGTGCCAAATCAGCATTACTGTCTGTTGAAGCTTCTGTTTCGTTTTTCTTTACGGCTTAGTCTTCCGAGGGTCCGCGGAAATGGTATACGAATGGGTGAATGTATGGAAGAAAGCATGGAAGAATGTGTCATTGGGTACAGTAGGCAATGAGGTCTTTTTTAGCTAGGGTTTGAATCAATGGGATTCATTTGCTGTGAATAGCGGCTTAAAGTTACACCTCCAAGCTTTGAATTTGTCTTCTTTCGACCGTCTTTTGCCTTCTGACTGCCTCCTGTTTAACAGTTGTGTTTATGCCCCTCCCGATGGTCTGACGCATGGAATCCCGTGATTGGTGAAAATTATGGAAAATTTTCAAATTTCACCTATAGCCATAAAGATCTCGTCAGCATGATAGATAACAAAGATAGCTAAGGCTTATTTGCGTACGTTTCTTCAATTGTCACCCCCAAAATGTACAGAAAAGCTGTGGCCCGCAACTTGCAGAGTTTTCTGCGGTTGATCACCACAAATAACCATCGTGCTTCCAGTTGTCATATCAGCGTCACTTTGGCGAAGAGATTCAACACCCAGCTGGTATCTCACTATGAAAAGGTCCCACTTCCTGAAAAAGAGCTCACAATCCAGAAATTTGAGTTTCCAAAAAGAACACATAGTATCAGAGATGTCACCGAAAGACTTTCAAGTCTTGTAGAGTCCAAAGAGCCTGTGGTGCTCCATGGATGGATCGACACTAAGCCCAAAAAGATCTCCAAGAAATTGTTATTTGCAACCTTGAGAGACACCGACGGAAACTTTACGCAGCTAGTGACCAGTGACGAAGGTTTGGTGAAAAAATTGAGCAAATACAGGGTCGAAGATGCAGTTTCTGTTAGTGGATTTGTCGAGTACAGGGTCCTCAAAGAAGGTGAAAACGACGTTCCTGCTGAAAAAAAATGGGACTTGAAGATAGCTGAGGTTCAAAATCTAAACCCTGCATCGATAGTCGCTGCGCAGTTGGAAAACTTGAAAAGAGACGCTCCTTACGATTTCCCTCCAGAATACCGGTATTTGCAGCTCAGACAGCCCGAGTTCCAGCAGATAATCAGAAAAAGAGCCCAAGCATTAAATGTGATTCGTAAAGAGTTGTCAGATCAAGGATTTTCCGAAATCGAGACTCCTTTATTGTTCAAATCTACTCCGGAAGGGGCCAGGGAGTTCCTTGTGCCTACCAGAAAGAAGAATTCCTTCTACGCATTGCCACAATCGCCTCAACAGTACAAACAGTTGTTGATGGCATCTGGAGTTCCTAAATACTTCCAGATTGCCAAATGTTTCCGTGACGAGGACTTGCGTGCCGACAGACAGCCTGAGTTCACGCAGGTGGACCTCGAGATGTCATTTGCTACTGCAGAAGACGTCCAGGCAACTATCGAGAGTCTCGTGGTCAAAACATGGAAGGAGGTTGCTGGATTACCTATCTACATACCTAGAGGTGACAACGAGCTTGTAGAAGCAAGCTCAAACAATGGAAATTTTCCAAAGTTGAACTACATGGATGCATTGAGTAAATATGGTATTGATAAGCCTGATTTGAGATCTACACTCAAGTTTGTCGATATCAGTGACTTCTTTACAAAACCGGAAAGAGAAGACTTCCCAGTGATTGAAGCCTGTGTTTTGAAGAGGCCAGATGTAAGCCGCATTGACAAGCTCACCGACGCTAAAGAATACAAGGCAAGAAAGCCTAGCATTATAGAGATAAAGCTGGACTTGGACTTGCAGCAATGGGCCAGCAAAATAGGCTTTGCGCAGCATCTTCCAGAAAAAGTGTCAGAATTGAACCACAAACTTGGATTGGAAGAAGGCGATGTGATTGCTATTTCTACTAGAGCTGTAACACCGTACGAGAACCCTACTCCTCTAGGAAGATTCAGACAATTGGCAATCAGTGCATATCCTGAAAGCTGGAGACGGAAAATCGTGGACTCTGATGGAAAAGAAACCGGCAAAGCTGCAGGAGAACGCACTTTTGTGGCCTCTTGGGTGGTTAATTTCCCATTATTTAGTCCTCAAGAGCCTAGCGAGAACACCGCGTATCCAGAATACGACCACGAAAGCTTTGTGTCTACCCATCATCCTTTCACTATGCTTAAAGTGGAAGACTACGACTATTTGGCGAATGAGAAAGACTTCTTGAAGATCAAGGGCGACCATTATGATCTTGTGATGAACGGGGTAGAACTAGGGGGTGGTTCGAGAAGAATCCATGATACAAAGCTACAAAACTACATTTTCCACAACGTCTTGAAGATAAACAATCCAGAAAGACTTTTTGGCCATTTATTAAAAGCTTTTGAACTAGGGTGTCCGCCACATGCGGGATTGGCAATAGGTTTTGATCGAATGATGGCCATGTTGTTGGGTTATTCGAGTATTAAGAACGTTATTGCTTTCCCTAAAAATCAGTCGGGTAGTGATTTGGTTGTTGGAAGCCCAAGCAAGGTGGAAAACTCGCGTCTCAAGGAATATAAGATTCAGTTGGCAGGGTGATTGACACGGAACTTAATGATGAAGGATTATTTCAGATAGAAAAAGTTTGAGTAACTAGCAAGGTGGAAGTAATAGAGTATGTATATAGCCGTTCCCTGGCCTTCCTTCTAGTTTAAGCATATAAATATACATTTCTATAGACTGTATTGGTATTTTGTAGGGATGCATTCATCGTTATTTCCTTAGTGGAGTCAGTCATATGTTGAGAAAGTCAGCAGCAACTAGCAATTCTAAGGCCATTTCAGTTGGTATCTCAAAATCCGGAAATTTATCAGAGTCTCTGTATTTATGATTGTAGTAAAGATAATTGACGATTTTCTCAAGCAACGAAGAGTCAATTTCAGGCAATTCGATCTTGTTTAGTTTTGTTTCTTTGAACTCAAATTCATCATCCAACATGGACGCCAAAGTTGGAGATATTTTGGCCACATCTCTGTGTATCACGTATTCGAAGCCGTCTGAGGCAACAAGCTTGACGTATTTTGGGGGAGGGGTCTCGTCGTCCATTGTATTTGTGCTTCTATCGTTGTTTTTTGAAGACAGTTAGGCGTTGTCTGTGTTGCTTGTTCATACTAGTGTTTGGATCCATCGCGGCCATCTCAGATTTCTCAGCTGAAATTTGATTTTTTTTCGCGTGCAATTATGCATAAATCAGCATTTTTTGAAAGAGATTGACTTTTGTATGGGATGGGTGTAGAGGGTTGTCTGAGTTGGGGCCTGGTGATGTTGTATATCACATATATGAATGCATATATATGTAATTCAGCCAACACGAGAAATGCAATTGGAAGGCGTTCGAACTTATAAAAAAAGGGCGCGCAGACACGACCTATTGACGTTAACAAATTATTGACAGTCCATGCCTATAATAATGGCTGCACACAAGCATGAAGTGAATTACCTAGATAAGGCAAAGATTGCACAACGAACATTATTCATGATAAGTCATTTGAACATAGAAAAGTTATATGAGCTCACTCCAAAAGCAAAAATAGTCTACTAGTTAACCACCTACTAACTCAAATTCAAAACATACACTAACTTGAATATCTTCTATAAGCAAATAAATAGCAAAATAATCAGTGGAACCACCATTTAACATTCAGTGATACCCACCAATGCGCAAGGTAAACGCCGGTTGCCGGAACCGTTTGCGCTTTAGGTACTCTAATGACTCTCCGTCTCTGTTGTCCATGATATAGTTCCAAATCGAATCCATCCCCCCGGATGCCAATTGCGGACACGGAAATTGAAGAATACAATTGGCAAGCGCAAAATCGTGCGTTTTAATGGCATACAACAAAGCGCTTGTATCCTCAATACTTCCAGCAGGCTCAGCACATTCTGTTACGAGCTTTTCAACGATCTTTATCAACTGTTTCCTGTCACCAGAAGAATATTTCTCGCACACATTGACGATCGCTTTTGATACTTCGTAGAACTTGATGTTATAACGTTCAGAAAGTCCATATACAAGAGGCAAGAACGCATCATTTACTGCTTCTGGTTTGTAGAAACGCGCTGGAAAGTCCTCAGGCAGAGCTTCGGATGTTTCTTCTTCAGCATTTGGTTCATTATTGGTTTCAGCAGGTTCGTGATCATTATTAGGATCAGCAGACTCATCCATGTTATTGGAGACAACAGGTTCCACAGCTGTAAAGCCTTCATCCGTTTTCCCTTGTTCCTGACTGATCACTTTTCTAAGCAACTTCTTGATGGTTTTTTTTCGCTCCTTCTGAATCTCGGTTATTTTGCGCTTGGGTATGATATAGCTGACATTCAACGACTTTATTAGATCGTAGGTGATAAATCTTCTGTTAAGAATATCAATGCACAATGCAAATCTTTTGCTGTTGAATGTGTCGCGCGTCTCTACTAGGGTCTTCCAGTGACCGTCATTGCGTGGATATATGGAATCAAGCGAGTTCTTGATTTTGATGTTCAAATCACACACGTGGTAGGCCAAGCATTCGCGTGCCAAGTGGAAGGACGGAGCTAAAGCATGGTGGAGGGACTTGCACGTGAGCGGCAAGTCTGAAAACTCCGAGTACACAAACA
This sequence comes from Saccharomycopsis sp. NRRL Y-5750, assembly GCA_030564765.1. Taxonomy (NCBI): domain Eukaryota; kingdom Fungi; phylum Ascomycota; class Saccharomycetes; order Ascoideales; family Saccharomycopsidaceae; genus Saccharomycopsis; species Saccharomycopsis sp. NRRL Y-5750. Next base: position 66,178 of record JAKTZD010000033.1, on the reverse strand, counting down.
CCTTGTGGATCAATTCTGCTGGAAACTTTTCCACGATGGAAAGATTGTGGTTGATCTTTGCACGTTTCAGCTGAGCTGATGTATCCACAGACTTGCCCCGTTTGAGGAGCTTTCGCTGTTTTTTTTGCTTGACGTGGTATCCTGTGGTCCAAACATGTTGTTTTCCGGGCTGCACAAACCCCATGATGCTGCTAGTGGGCTTATAATGTTTGATTAGTCTCCATAAACCGGTAACACTGATTTTGAAGTGCCCAGTTCTCTAGTGAGAACTGAAAAGCTTCATTTGTGGCGAGTGAGGCAAGTTTTTTTCGCTGTGGCTGGTGATGCTGGCTGAGTATTGCTATAGGAACTACAGGGAGGGCATCTCATCGCACCCCCGCGATGGGCTGTGCTCGCAACCGTCTTACCAAGTCGCCGATCAACGCCAAGGTCTGCAAATCATTGGGCCAGAAAGATGTTCTTAAATCAGAGAGTCACAAAGAGTCTTCATGCGGCCTCTCATCAACCCACAGCCTTACTTTCTGCTTGCCAAACACACTTCTCAAACCTCTTCTTGTCGTACCCCCCGCTAAGCCCATCGCAAGCTTCCTGCCTCCCACGTGACTCTCTGCAAATACAAATTACTATACGAACTGCGCTTTTGAAACAGCCAAAAAACTTGAAGAAAATAACAACTTTACCATGCACACACACGCAAACAGACTCTCTATAAACCATCAAAACAATAAAAGTACTGATACTATCCCCAATAAAAGCCAGTTTACTGCCACCATACCCCCACCATGATGGACTCCGTAAATACCATTATTATTGGCTGTTTGGTTGCCGTGCTTTCCTTGGCTACTCAGTCTATTGGGCTCACCCTACAACGCAAGTCGCATCTTGCCGAGGACGCAAAACCAGAGACAGAGACGCACAGACCGCCCTACAGACGCCCCATGTGGCGCTTGGGATGCCTCTTGTTCATTCTCTCGAACGTGGTGGGCTCCAGCATCCAGATATCGACGCTTCCGCTTATTGTTTTGAGTCCGTTGCAGGCAGTCGGACTTGTGTTCAATTCTATATGTGGATTTTTGATTCTCAACGAGCCGTTCACGATGAACATGCTCAAAGGGACGATTTTTGTCAGTGTAGGAGCCTATTTCATTGCATATGTCGGCTCGATTCCCGAGCCTAACCACAATTTGCACGAGTTGTTGGAGCTTCTCAAAAGAAAGCCTTTTTTGACCTGGTTTTATTTCTCGGTGTGTATGGGGATATTTGTTCTTTCCTACATCAACGTGTTGGACTACTACAAGCTCAAACACGACCCACATAAAAATGCATTGATCGGGCCTGATGGGGCCATTCGTAGTCCTGAAGTAGAACAGATTCTTACCTCCACAGAAAGCACGCCGCTTTTGTTCAACAGCCACAACACCAGCAACAGATTGGCCGAAACCATTGCCTATAACATCAGAACGGTGCGATTTTCGTCTAACGGCACTCTCAACCTGCTCATAAAGGCCTTTGACGTTGTCAAGCCCGAGTACATTCCGTTTACCCAGGGTGTTTTGTATGGAATCATCTGCGGACTATTGTCGGCACATGCGTTGCTTCTTGCAAAGTCTGCCGTGGAACTAATAATCACAGCAGTGGTTGAGAAGACCGTCGAGGACATCAAAAGCTATCAATCGTGGTTGATCCTCTTTGGCTGGGTCTTTTGTGCCATAATGCAGGTGTTCTATCTCAATCTTGGGCTCAAAATCATTTCCACGTCGATTATTTACCCTTTGATTTTCTGTGTGTACAATATCACCAATATCGTCAACGGCCTCATCTATTTTGACCAGTTGAACAGACTCACCAACAACGGGGTCGTTCTTATTTTCATTGGTGTCAGTTTGATTCTTGTTGGTGTTGTTTTCCTCAGCTACTCGGATATTGTCAATTCGCACTTGAAATTTGAGGCAGAGGTGCTCAACGAGGAGCTTGAAGCTAACGACATTTTGTCTCCTCTTCTCTCAGACGTTGCTGCAAATAACGGAAGCTTTGCCAGTAGCAATAACAACTATTCCAATCCATTTGGGGGCTATGGCAATGGCAGCTCTAAAGACCTCAGCATTGATGTTCAAACAGTGCGTTCGACTAACAACAGCAGCAGCACGATTGGACATACTCCCACGCTGTCAAGAAGCCATTCTTTGACCACAAATGCCTCCACAAAGCCGTTGCTTTCCGAGAGCTTCATAGGGGGAAACAAACTTGATTCGAACTAGCCCAGACATTAACTGCATATCGGACGTTCCACAATGAAATACCATATTCCTTTCTTTTACGATTTAATGAGACATTAGTTTATTAATTATATTAGTGGATACGTAGGTGTAGATGTATGTAGCTGTGGGGATGAACGGTGTTCGCTGAGTAAATTTGATTAGCAGCTCCTTTTTGAGCCCTATGGGCTTCTCGAGTGCTTCTCAGTTGGTATACCCAGGGAGAAGAACGTGTGCTCTACGATGATCTTCTGTTTGAAAGGGTACACTTGATAAGTCCTCTGTATGAAGTATACTCGATAACGGTTTTCTGTATGAAAGGGTATACTTGATTTGTCATCTGAAAGGGAATACTTTCATCACGGCCTTCTGTATGAAAGGGCATTCTGTTTTGGTCCAAATAGCCAACGACATGCCCTACTGGTCCTCTGTTACGGCTGCCTTCATCTTCTGCTCAAGACTATCGAGTTTTTTCGAAAGCGCATCGATCTTTTCCTGTATTTGTTCGTCGGATTCCTTGACCCTTGAGAGCTTTCCAAAGTTAGTTATGTCCACAATGATGATAAGAAAGAGTCATACATACTAATGTGCCAAGGTTGGTCTCTAGTTGACTTGCAACGTCGAATATCGACACCACTTTTTTGTTCTGATTGGCGCCTGGTGCGGCGCCGGACGTATTCGCAGGCTCAGCCATGGTGGTGTTATTGGTGTGTGGGGTTATGAATTCATGACATTCAGAGAAAAGCACAAGCACATAACGACTCAGTGATGTCTTTTTGATCATCGTCTTTGATTCGTCAGTGATTTTACCTACATCCAGACATTTGTGTGACATCCGGACATCTCACTGTGGAAAAATCCCCTGAATGAAGGGGTTTGATGGTGCTATAAGTATGACGCCTGAGTGGCCTTTCAAGTTGTAAGCATTTTGGACATTCGTTCCAATGAGGTGGACTCTACAGATGGATCCTAACAGGCTAAAGTACTAACTTAATTAGAGACTACATTGCCAACGTTTTAATTTTGACACCCTTGGAACAAATTGCAAGACAAAATTATTATTGTACATATTTAACTACATATTAAAAAAAGCTTCTCTCGCTTATCGAGCATGGGTTACTTCTCAGCCTTTGGGTCTTTGCCACGGTCCTCGGAAACTTTCTCCTTCCCCTTCTTAAGAGCACCTGCTTTTCTCTCACCGCCATTATCCCCACCAGCCGCATTGCTTCTTCTGGACCATCTCCATCTTGGCATTTTCTTGTGTTGACTTTTCTTAGAACTGTCGAGCGCCTGCACTTTTCTGGACTCCTCTGCCCACCATTTGGCAAACTCCTCTTCCTGCTGGATCTCCGCAAGACTTTTCGCGATTGTTTGACAGCTGAGAGGACCTGCAGGGCTGGCAGCCCTTGGGAAAGTGCTAGAGCCTTTTTGCCTAGCAGTTTGGGCCTGCGCCAACAGCGGGAATGCCTGTTCTGAAGATAAATACCCGGGGGCAGTCAGTTTTAGGCCGGCTTTTTGCCCGGAATCGGAATAGGCACTCCATACGCTCCGCTGCACATCAGCAGCATCCGAGACACGGGGGGTATCAGGGGTGGTAGCTGGGGGGCGAAGGGCCTTTTTTCGTTCTTTCTGGGACAATTTGGGCAACGTGAATTTTTTCGCCCGGGGTAGGGGCCGTGGGGATGGTATGTCCGGGGGTGTGCCCCATGGTGCTGGTATGTCCACCGACGAAGGTCTGCCCGGGGGCGATGGTGTGCCCTGCGGGGTGGTGGAAGCGTTACGCAGCACCGGTGTGCCCCGCGCCGCTGGTATAGATGCGCCCCGCGCTGCTGGTATAGATGCGCCCCACACTGCTGGTATAGATGCGCCCCGCGCCGCCGGTATAGATGCGCCCCGCGCCGCCGGTATAGATGCGCCCCGCGCCCTTGGTGCATCCCGCTTAGAAAAGATACTTTTCGGCGCGTTTTTTGCCACCGGGTGCTGGGAATTAGGCGACGAGTTTACATACACCGAAGGCCACGACAGTTCGTCCAAAACAATCCTCTTTCCCCCTGAATCCGTCTTTTTTGCCCCCGTAGAGTCCTCAATGTCTGCATCAGACACGAGCGTAGACGACGATCCGTCGCTGCCCAAAAGGCCCGCACGGCCCGATTTGCGTCTCTGCTTCCGTTTCGCGCTGCCTACGGGGCAGGAAATCTCAAACCGGGCCGCACTGGTCATAAAGCGCTGGTTGTGTTCCGGAAGCGCCGTGATAAACCGCGTTAAATTCTCTGTAGTGTTGTGTGTGACGTAGCTTCCAAGGGGCTGGGCCGAGGGCACTGTTTTATCAACGAGGGAGGAAAAGTAGCGCAAGTAGCGGTTCAATTTCAGGGCGGCGGAGGCGGAAATGCGCAGGCCGGCCAGATGGTTGAGGAGCACGTCAAAGACGTTGTTGAACAAGTACCAGGCGCACTGCTCGAACGTCTGCTTCATGTTGGGGGTCACGTTTGCAAAATTGACGATGTCCGCGACGTTTTCGCTGTCGATGAGCCCCGCAATGTAGAACTGGCACGAGTCGCTGAGGCAATCGAGGAGAAGCTCGTCGGCGGCCTCAATGACGTCCAAGCAGAGATTGACGAGCTCGTGGGGCTCCAGGATGTCTGCGGCAACGTGGGCAAAGAGCTGCTGGGGGTTTTCGCCGTAGAGGTGGCGCAAAACGACGCGGAAGACCCTCGCAGGGATATGGTCGAGACAGACGGTTTTTTTCGCCGGGGGCGTTTTTTCCGGCGCCGGCCGGCCAGAGAAAGGTGGTTTTTCCGGCGCCAGCCGGCCAGAGAAAAGTGGTTTTTCCGGCGCCAGCCGGCCAAAGAAAAGTGGTTTTTCCGGCGCCGGCCAGTCGAGAACCGCCCTGAAAAACGCGCTGCGTGCGCATAGCACCGCCCCGCTGCACGCCACGGTTTCGCCGTCCAGGAGAACAACCTCGACGTCCATAAGCGCGTCCAAAGGCCCCCCAGCGGCCAAACTCGCCAACGCGGCCGTCATGCGGCGGCCCACAAACGTCCCGACGGAACTGACGGCCCCTAGCAACTGCCCCAAGCGGAGGGTGTCCTCCTTGAGCCGGACAAGCTCCGGCGGCGGCCGGACCGGCACGGATTTCCATAGGGTGTCCAAAGCAACATCCGTGTAGAGGAAATGGACCACCACAAGCACCGCCAGCACGCAGACGTTGCTAAAGAGCACCTCCTTGCGGCGGAGATCCGTCCTGACGGCGACATCGCCGGCCAGCAACAAATATCCGTCTTCAGTGAAGATGTGGAGGAATTCGGGACACCTTGCGGCGAGGATCTCAGGGACGATGCCCTGGAACAGCACGGGGTGCGGATACAGGCTGTGGGAGACGGAGAAGGTCCATTTGTGCCTGTCGGGTGTCCAAGCTTTTGGGGATTTCCCATCGGGGGATGTTTCCTTTTCGGGCGATGTTTCCTTTTCGGGCGATGTTTCCTTTTCGGGCGATGTTTCCTTTTCGGGCGATGTTTCCCCATCGGCAGTGATTTCCCTTTTGGAGGAAATTCCCCTCTTGGGGGATGTTTCCCGTTCAAACACCCCCTCAGACCCTCGTCTCCGCCCTATCAACATCCGCGCAACCTCGGAGAGGTTTTCCGCCGTCACCGCCACCTCCGGAATGTACGGCACCGCATAATCAGCCGCATCCGCCGTCTCCTTCTCGTCGACCGTCCACCGGCTCAAATATCGCTTCCGGAACGCGTCCTTCAGCTCCGTTTCGGCCCGCTTGAACATCCCGCTGTTTCCGGTCAAAAACTCAAGCAACGGGGCCGCTGGGGCCGCTGGAGACTCCTTCCAGGCCCTGGTGAAGACGTCGGCGTACGAAAAGGTCTGCAGGGCATCGCGGGGCGAATTTCCGGACCGGTTGATCAAGGCCTTTTCCCTGAGGCCCTTTTTCGCAGCCATCCCGGCGGAATAGCTCTTCCCCGCATGGATTCGCTTCATCAAACACGTTTCCTCGCGCTTGCGCTGCTTTTCGCCGCCGATTTCCGCCAAAAATTTGCCCAACGGCGACATGTCGCCGGTTTTCTGCAAAATGTCCGGCTTGGCAAGCTGCATCGGAAGCTCGTCCGCCCTGTCGGCGACAAAAGCAAACGTCGCAAACGCCGCGTCGCATTTCACCTTCACCACCCCGAAAACGCGCGGAATGCGGACGGGTTTTGCCTCTTTTGCGGCGGATTTCTTAGTGTAGACCGCACCGCCGAGGGTGGCCACGACGACGGATCCGCAGGCGCCAATGTCAAAGTCGACCGCGGCCAAGGGCCGGTTGGCCGGCCGCCAGACCACCGCAGGGGCCATCAGCGTCGCAAGACTCGCGGCGGTTGTCGCGAATTCCGGAATGCAAAACACGGCAACCGCGCCGTTCTCGTACAACACCCCGACAAACCGGCCGCGGCCGCGGATGCACGTGATGCATCCGGCGGAGACGGACCGGCGGACCGCCTTGGGCCGGAACTTCGCATCGAATACGGAGCGCCCGAGGATAAGCCCGAGAGGCGACGCGACTTTGGCGTGGAAATAGTTGGCGTACACGTGGATAAAGTCTGCGGCAAGCACGACGGTGGCGCATTCAAGCGCCACAACCTGCCGCACCGGCGCCGGCACCTCTAGCCGCACCGGCGCCGCCTGGATCGCGCCGGCCTCCCTCTCGAAAAGCCCGCAGGGGCTGTCCGCGGGCGCGTGCGCCCCAAACTGGCCCATATTGAGGCCCCAGAGGTACACGCCGGACCGCCCGTACGCCACCAGGTGGATCCGCGAGCACGTGACGCCGGCAAGGCCCCCCGGCGGCGGACCGCCGTCCGGAAACCGCACCTTTGCGGGCTCGCCGCAGGAGGCCTGCGGCGGAATCCCCAACTGCCCAAACTCGTTCCGGCCCCACGCGTACACCGTTCCGGCGGCGAGCGAAAGCGCCACCGAATGGCCGTCGCTGCAGCTGATTTCGTCGACGGAAACCGCGCGGTCGGCGAAAAACCGCACCGGGACGAACTGCGCCACCGGCGGGACCCCTGCGGCCCCGCCGAGCCCCAAGCGGCCGTCCTTGTTGTTTCCGCACACAAACACCCGCAAATCCGTCGTCACTGCGACGGTGTGGAACTGCGAAACCGCAACGTCGCGGATCCGGTGCGGCAGGAGCTTTTCCGCCAAGCACCCCGCCGATTCCGCCCGCAGCGGCAAGAAAACCTTCACCGCTGCTCCGGTGCGGTCCTCCGAGTCCCCGCACCCGAGATTGCTGTGGCTGTTGCGCCCGTACGTGTATAAGTCCAGCCCGCCGCGGAACTTGTCCCACCAGAGCCGCACAGGGCGCCTCACGGCGGTCCGCCGCGCCAACACGCAACCGGCGCTTTTCTGGCCGCTGCTGCTGATGTAGCTTACATAGTTCCTATATAGATTGCGATCTAGGTACATTGAATAGAGATCCTCGGGGGTCATGCCCTCGCGGTCGCACGTGGCCAAAAGCGCCGCCCGCAGGGCCGCCGCCACGTGGTCCAGCTGGAGCAACACCCGAATGCACGCAAAGTTGCCGTATGTCACCGCAAAATGCAAGCAGTTGTAGCCGTTTTCGTAGTCGGTGGCCAAAATGTCGAGCCCCGATGAGCCTGCCTTGCGGAGAAGCTGGGCGAGCACGTCCTCGCGGCCCACCAGACACACGTAGTGGAGCAAGGTGCGGCCAAAGACATCGCGCCGGTTGGCCTCCTCGCGCGAGAGCTTGGCTACACGGGTCAAAAGGGTCTTGCGGGCCTCTTTCTTAAGAGAGTCCTCGTTCATGGATTTACTGGTACACTTGCCGTCAGCAGCTGCAGACGCAGGGATGACGTTTCTGGATGGATGTGTGAATGTGGAGTTAGAACATGGTGAGTTTTGGAGAGCAAGATACGCGGAGGGTGTTGAGGGGGATATATATGTACTGCAGCCAGAATTATTTGGGCTCGTTTAAGTTGCTTGCAGTTTGTAATAATGGATTGATTTAATTTTCGAACGGAAGTTTCGAAAATCAAAACGCCTTCCAGGGGGGGGTCGAGCGAAAAAGTTGGCTTTGTGTGGGACTCGAACCCAGGACGTCCCGCAGGGGAACTCCCAGCCAGGGGGCGGCGGCTAAAATCCAGTCAACAGAGGCCCTCGGGGTGGATGGTCACGTGATGTGTGCAGCCAACCCTCAGCGAGGGCACTCATCTCTTTCAGCTTTGGGGGTGTGCGATTCACCAAGAAAGCGTTCTACTCGTTTTTTGGGGTGTCCACGACTCTATCCAATCGCATCAAAGCCGAGGAGCGGTGATTGCGGACACAAAGAGCTTTGGTCATGTGATGCATGCAGCACCCCCGACAGTGTAATCAGTCACATGACTCTAGTAGCCATCGACTCATCTCCTTGCTTTCAGCTTTGCGGGTGTGCCATTCAACCCAGGACTCAGAGTAAAGCCGGGAAGCGGCCCTGCATTATAAAGCTTAACCTCATATTGGTAAAGAAAACAAAGACAGCATCATCATGTATTGGCAGAGGGATATGTTATGAAATGTTACTGTCGTCGTACTAGTGGGTATCTGAACTGCTTCTCAATACCTCTTTGAAATAAAGGCTATCGCCTTTTGTAATACTAGATATACTTTCCAATCAATACTGGCTACATATAAGAGTGCGAGTCTAATATCATCAAAACCACAGCACGTAAACTCTCACAATAGCTCAATATTTCACACAGCGTTGACAGATTTAGCTACAGGATCCTTCTTGAAAAGTGACATAAAAGATGAATAAATATCTCATCCTAGCACAGTGCTAAAATGACTACAGTATAGAGTTCCTCTCAAGGACCCTGGTGAGGCACGGCATAGAAACTTCGTAATAAACCTATATCGTGTTGAAAAGCATCAACTGTCAGACATAACAACGAAAAGTCAACTGTTACGCCAAAAACTATCGATAGCACGCCTGCATATTAGAGGCCTTGAAAATAGAATTAATACAAGATATTGAAGAGAAATGAATGCAAAGGGACAAAATCTATAAACGAAAGAACAATTCCTGCCAAATGTTATTATTATTAGTGATCGAATGGGAAAGCAATCACAGCTTCGTGGTTCCCCAACGGTCGTAGCAGTAAAGTCCTATAATGGTAAGAACCAACCCACACCCTTGCATGGCGTTCAAGGACTGGTTCTCCCATATCAACGCAGCAAAGATAACGATAATTCTCTTGAAAATGTTAGCGATAGAGTAACTGACGGGCGAAATGAGCCCTAGAATGTGGAATGCAAGCAACGCCTGGATGAAATGCGATACACCGTGACAGATCATCAACATGATCACTTTTGTCTCTAGCTGGTTCAACGAGAACGTGGCGTTGGTGAAAAGCTCAGTAGAGAGGTATATTGGGAAAGTGAAAATGAACCCAATGATGGAGCAGTAGAACAAAATCGTGAGCTTGTCGATTTTTCTCTTTTTGTTTAGCTTGTTCAAGGTGTTCTCCTCGTCGTTGTCGATAGGAAGAAGATAGTCCTTCTCGGTGTTTCTGTTGTTGAATAGAAGCCCGTCATTGCTGTGGTCTTTGACTCCCCTGCTGAGTAGACTTGTCTTCGTGGTCAATATCAGCTTGGCAAAGATGTTCTGGAAAACAAAAATAAGCATGGAAACAAACGCAAAAAGAAGCCCTCTGACGTAATAGTGCTCGTTGTCATTGAGATCGCTCCCTGCGGCATGTTTGTGCGATTTTTTGAAAAGACAGGTGATCATGATTCCCACCATGAGAGGCAACAATGTGAGATAGGTCACCATGGGATAATGGACGCCAAAGAAGCAGCGGTAGCTTAGAACCGTAACCAAGGGCGACAAAGCCTTGATGGTATGCACCATTGACACGTTTATAAGACTGGTGGCGTTGTGCGAGGTTATATGTCCCACAAACTGGAACATTCCCATAGGCACGGTCTGCGAAAGAATAAGTTTATTGTATTTGAGCAAGTCGCGGAAGGCAAGTCTGTTCTGGGAGGCAGACTCGAAAAGCTGCGGCGGAAACGTTCCTACGGGAAAATGGGCCACCACCAGCCGGTATCTGAAAATAAATGCGTATGTGACAAAACAGAGGATTATGGTGATGAGAAACTGGATTTCTGTCAACGTCACAGGAAACCTGAAGTGCTTGAGAATCGACTTGGTCAAGTTGGAAGAGACAACAGACGACAAGTACCAGAAGCCACAAAGAACCATTATCTTCAAGTTAGAGTTGAAGTTGTGGTAGACTGTCTTGAGAAGCTCAAGAACTGACCCTACGCTTTTGATGCCCCCACTCCGACCTGCTGTTCCAGCTTCATGGTAATTAGGACCCACATTGTACTGGTATTTGGTGGAGAAGTTGGTGTAGGCAACGCCCGAGGATATAGACAAACCCCTCCGCTTTCCAGCTCGCTGGTGGTGGTGGTTCTGCGAGTGAGAGCGAGGAATGCGAAGATTCGCCTGGTTTTCGTTCAATATGGAGTCATCGAACGACTGGGCAAGAGACTCTATGGGCACGCTCAAGACGCTGGCTTTGCTGTTGTTTGCGCTGTCTTTGGCTGCGTTTAGAAGAATGCTGCTGTGGGTGTGAGTCTTATCATGTGCTGAATATGTCGTGGATATCATTTGATATGTGCGGTGAATTTTGCTGATAAAAAGGGATATTGCGACAAACAAGTGGGGCAGACGAGAGTTTAAGCGAATGATTTACTGCCTTTCCATCGAGGATCAGTTGTGAGGACTACGGATATAAGTTAGCGAGTGGCTTTGTCAGACTTGTTGTTATGGTTGGTGAGACGAAAACAAATGGTGGAAAAATTTTCCCGTCACTTTTTCATGTTTTGTTGATTACGTTTTTGTTAGGTGTACACATTATTTTCAGGTGCAGGAGTTGCCGGGGAAAGCCTTTAGGAGGGGTGGGCTTGATGTGTGTACATTGATCCATAAATGTAGTGGACTGTAGTTATTGTAGTTGGGCAGAATACGAAGATTCATAGATGAGATGGGTTTTGTAGTGGGGCGTGAGATGATAGATAAAATGGTAGATACAAGTAGGCAATCAGACTGAGATTATTAGACATGATGAGTATAAGATAGTATATTCGGCTGAAGATGATGGTTATCATGATCAGTAAAGCCATTTAGTTGAAATGGACTGCTGAAGCCTATCACTGCATCTTGGGCTACTAGAATTGGATTTGTTCAAGAGAGGCATTTCACTCTGCTCAAAAGAGGCATGCCTGTATCTAACAAGCAGAAAGATCCGACTACACAACTAAGGCACCGATTGAGATATTATCCAATTATATTGGAAAACTATGGAACTTCTTAAGATCACATACAACTGGATGCAAAACTATGCTGAGATATTAAACAACCACATGGATTTCTATGGCAAAAATCTGTTACAACCATATGGATTACCATGGCAAAAATATTGTACAGCCATATAGATTACCATGGCAAAAATACTGTACAGCCATATAGATTACCATGGCAAAAATACAAAACAACTACATGGATTTCTAAGGCAAAAATACTGTACAACCACAGGGATTACTTTGGCAAAATAGGGCAAAAATACTGTACAACCACATGAATTACTTTGGCAAAATAGGGCAAAAATACACCCACATGGCAACTTAATCTCGCCAGCTCATATCGATATCGCCGGCTTCAAATTGATCACCACAGGCTGCCGTCCGCTATCGATGTCGCCGGCCGTCTGCTTAACAACCAACCGAATCACCAAGCAATCGGTGTCTGAAATCGAAAACTTGGCGCGTGAAGTTATGGATAAATAGTACAATTTGGTATATAGCTGCTTGAATATCGCCACAAGCCTCTGTAGATCTTGTAGCAACGTAATAGATGTGCGTTCTGTACGACTGTGGTTATCCTTGATCCAATTGGCAAAAGTTATATGAAAGAACTCAATAACTAGCTGGTTCAACTGTGCAGCATTGGACTTGTCAGAATGGCAGACTCTGTCATTGAAAACAAACTCGTCGCTCAATTGGATCCCAAACTGCGCTGTATCGTTGATGTCAGTGTAGTTGAACGTCACATCGATGAAGTTTCTGCACAAATCAGGGTCACTGGCAGCATCTGCCTGCAACAATCGCAAAGTCACGCGTGTATCAGTGATCTGATGCACTGTTATGTTTCCTGAGTCGAGAACAGTCTGGCGATACTCCTTATTCAACTGTCTGAGCTTCTCCCTGTTGTTGAGCAAACTGGGGAACAACTTGAGGGTTTGTTTGCTAGCAGCCACATCTTTATTGAGGCCTGCAATAACCTCTTTCTTTTCTGCTATCTCTTTGTCAAGATCCCCTATCGCTGTCTTCAATAGATCGATCTTCTCGTTGGTAGTTATTAGCTCGTCTGTCACCTCAATAAGCTCCTGTCTTGATCTGGTGAGCTCGTCCTTAACAGTGTTGTTCTTCTTCAAGAAATTGTTCTGAAAGACCGCCTTTTTGAGTCTGCGTTCAATCTCTTCCTGCTTGGAAACAAGACTGTCCAACAAGGACGCATATTCCTTCTCGCTTTCAGCCAATACGGTGTGCTGTTCAATCAACTCTGACAAACGCTTCTCGAAAATAACAACAATGTCGTCGATAAGCTTGCCTTTCCACTCGTACCACACATTGGACGCTTCAACTTTGGCGTAGTTTTTTGTGAGCTGGAACTGTTCAAGCATGCTGTTTTTCACCTGCACATTACTCTGGTAAAACTCCTTGATTATGGGGGGGTTTTCCACAAGGGTCTCCTGCGATAGTTTCTGGAAAACCTGGTGGCCTTCCTTGAGAGAGTTCTGGAGCTCTTTGCAGCCAAACGTGAGTAGCTCCAATAGAGGGAGTTTTTCGTTTTCTGTGCCATAATCAACATCCTCGGTGTTTCTGGCTTGTTTCTGCGGAGAGGAGAGGGGGAGAAGTAAGGAGGAGGAGAGGATTGTCGAATGGCTCATATCGTCAAAGAATTTGGCACTGATGTCGTCAAGGAACTGCTCAATGGAAACGGGGGTATAGGTATCAGAAAGCACCAGATTTTCGTCATTCTCTGCTTGAATGTCCTCATCCTCGACAACTTCATTGGGCTCATTCAAGGTGGGATTTTTTCTGTATGGAACGTCTCCATCATTGGACGCTTTCTCAAAAGGGGGCCCAGACACTCTTTCGGAAAGGGGCTCCCCCAAAGTCAACGTCTGTCTTCGAAACGGCTCGGAAAGCCGGTGTTTCAAGGCTGGTATCTTAAACTGCGCATACTCTCCACTGGGAAGACTCAATCGAGGTTTTTTGGCTGTTTTTGGCTTGTTGGTGAAAACAGGTGCGGGGATGATGGCCTTTCTTTTCCGGGACGTGTTTGACGACGCGCTGCTGTTTTCTGTCATTGCCTTTCTAAGAGGGGACGTGGATAGCTGCGAAGGGGAAGGAAGGGCTAGTTTTTCGACTTTTTCGAGCAATATAGCCTGTTTCTGGGGAGAACTGAGCTGCGCAGTGTTTCCGGATGTTGAACTGGCGATTGGCATTTCATTGTTGTTTGCCGTTTTGGCCACCTTTGGGGAGATATCTGGCATTTCCTCTCTTTCTGCGACTTTGTCCAGCTCCTGGGATGCTTCCAACGGAATATGGTCGCTTTCGGCTAGTTTAGCCCCCTCTGGAGATTCCCCTGTTGTGCTACCGTCGATTTGGGCCCCTAGATCCTCTTCTTCGTCCGATCTGTACATATTATCCGGGTCTTCTTCGTCGTCTACGTGCCTTATGGGCGAGGAGGTTATAGGAATGTTCACTCCTGTAGCTATAGGCTCTGTAGACGCAAGCATACTGTTAGCAAGGGTGTTCATCATGGTTTTCTCGTCCTGGGAGAAAGACGCGTCTTCCTCTTCTTCCAGAACCCTGAAATGGTCGCCAATATCCGTATTTTGTTTGCGCGAACTGCCAGGAACGATTTGGTGCGGTTTCTGAAGACTTATAGGCGCTGTCAACTCCATAGTCTCTTCCTCTTCCTCGTCCTCGTTGAGATCTGGGGCTGTTTTGCTGAAAAGAGGCGCAATCTGTGGCCTGAAACTCTGAATTTTCGTCAATTCCATGGTTACTTCTTCTTCTTCTTCGATGCTTTCGTGGTTTTCGACCGTTTTCTCGTACTCACTGACACATGCTGTCATAACAGTCTTTGACGAGGAAATGGCACCGACATGGTGTATTTTCGTGAGCTCCATGGTCACGTCGGTTGTTACTTCCTCTTCTTCGTTTGAATTATCGATATCCGCCAGAAGTTCCTTGCTGAGCGCCAGAGGCGCCCTGTGGGACCCTTGCGACTGTATAGCCGTCAATTCCATGGTCATTTCGGCGGTGGCGTCCTCCTCGATGTCAATATCCTCAGAGAGAAGCTTTTCAGGCAAAATGCTGTCCTCCTGGGCATCTGTCTCCTCTAGAGCGTCTTTCAATAGAAAATCAATCTTCGGGAGGCCTGTCTTTGGCTCTGAGTTACTGGTTTCTACAAAAGTATCCTCCGCCTCGTCGTGTTCTTCCTCCGCCTCGTCTTGATTATTGGCGGGATTACTGGCTCTACTTGGCGAGGATTTCTTGAAAATATCACTGATCTTGATCTGTGTCAAGTCCATCAAGCTGTCCTCGTTGAACAGTATGTCGCCGATTTCATCTTCGTCGTCCTCGCTTTGATTTGCCGCATTTTCGTTGGTTGTTTCCTGTTTGTCCTGTGTTTTTGTGGAGGGGTCGTCGATGGACTTGATGGTGTTCTCTTTCTCTGAATCGCTTCCGCTGATGCTGCTGTTCTCTCCGGAGAAGTACGAAGAGGAGGAGGGAAGAATATTTATTTTATGAAGGGTTACCTCCGGTGCAAAACTGACTCTTCGCCGGGCTTTTGCTTTATTGGGAGTGGTATTGAGAGGATTTGGGTTTTCCTTTAGGATGCCACGATACCCTATGGTATGTCTTCTTTTTTCCATTTTGAGTGCAGTGCCGGTGGTTGTTTGTGAATCTGGATGGGTTGGTTTGCTGACTGCAAATGGGGTTTTTTTGCTGATGTGTTTGTCTGAGTTTGAGTGTTCGATAAGCATCGCGATGGTTTGTTTACATTTCGAGGAAATTGCAGTTTGGCGTGTGTAAACAAACGGTTTGTGTCTTTATTGCTAAGGGCACTGCACTGTAATGGCCGATATTTGCAGATGCTTTCGTAGAGACGCTATGCAAGCACATCTGCTACGATTGGTGTACAAGCGAATATTGGGGGCTGCTTGGAAGATATATGGCCAAGTGTTTTACTAGAATTACATATGTTTGGTAAATAATACATGAATGGCCGATATGATTGGCCATTGGTAGCGAAAGTGTACATGAAAATTGCAAGTGGTCCGTAAAATTAAGGCTTCCACCGATCACTTACTCCCCATTAAGTTGCCCCAAAGTGTGCAGCTTTTGACGTAGAACTGTCGCCACGAGAAACCCTGAATCGTGACTCATCGACAAGTTGAACCTCTCGCCGCTGAAGTTCGGATATCGCAGCTCATCATAGCTTATTGTCGGCCTACCATCAGACATGTTACCTTTGAACCAGTATTTGAACTCAAAATCCTTCTGCGTTTCAACGTCAAGCGTCTTGAACACTGCCTCCTTGGCAGCCCAGCTTCCTGACAACATTAGACTGCATCTGGGCACCGTAGACTCGTCGGGATTTTCAGCCAATTCTCTGAACTTGGGCAATTCTTGATGTTCATGGAGGATTCTTTTTGTTAAACGTCTGACATAGCTGCTTGAAAGGCCGTGTTTTGTGAGAATTTCCTTGAATCTGTTTGTATTGATAAGATCGACGCCAATGGCCACAATCTCGTAGTATTTCATTCTGCCGGGGGCCCTCTGCCTCGGAGATGAATGTTTGCCACCTTTCGACAATAGACAGATAAGCCGAGCAAATAGTTGTATCAAGAAGAATTTCTTCTCTTCAAAATGCTCCTACTACTCCTTTGCCTGCCTCTCTTCCAACATTCTTCTTCCAGCGTTCCTCCAAGCATTCGTCCATCTTTCTGCAGTACAGCCAGTGGGCTCCACAATATCCAATATTGCAATCCGGTGCATACTTTTTGCTAGGTGTTACGAGCCCTGCAAGTTTCAAAAATCGTGAAAAATAAATCTCAACACGAAATCGGACTGCAAATTGCCACTGTTCACCTGCTCCTCCACCTTCAAACCAACCGCCTATAGACACCGTAAACCAGCAAGACAACCCAAAACACCGTTGCAATCCACCGATACACCCACAATGAGCAATTTGGCTGATCTACACAGAATGTTGGGCCAGGGCCTCCAAGCAGGCGCCCCTATGGCCGACGGCCCTGTTGCCGACAACAAGGAGACTATTTACATATCCAGCTTGGCGTTGCTCAAGATGTTAAAACACGGGACCGCAGGGGTCCCTATGGAGGTCATGGGACTCATGTTGGGCGAGTTTGTCGACGAATACACCGTGCATGTGATCGACGTGTTTGCCATGCCGCAATCGGGAACAGGAGTCTCTGTGGAGGCCGTGGACTCGGTTTTCCAGACAAGAATGATGGACATGTTGAGACAGACCGGGCGGGACGAAAAGGTGGTTGGATGGTACCATTCGCACCCTGGTTTTGGGTGTTGGTTGTCGTCTGTGGATGTCAATACACAGCAGTCTTTTGAGCAGCTAAATCCCAGATCTGTGGCAGTTGTGATTGATCCTATTCAGTCTGTGCGCGGGAAAGTGGTTATGGATGCCTTCAGATTGATTGGCTCGGCCTCGCTCATGATGTCGCAGGAGCCCCGTCAAACCACGTCCAATATTGGGCATTTGAAGAAGCCCTGCATCCAGGCCTTGATCCACGGGCTTAACAGAAGCTACTATTCGATGAACATCGACTACAGAAAGACGGAGCTCGAGCTCAATATGCTTTTGAACTTGCACAAGCAAAGCTGGTCCAACGGGTTGGTGCTCAATGACTATTCCAAAAAGGACGAAAAGAACTTGGCAGACTTGGAGAATATGGTTGCTATTGCCAAGTTGTACTCGGAAAGAATCAAGGAGGAGAAGGAGTTGGACGAGGCACAGCTTAAGACCAGATACGTGGGTAAACAGGATCCTAAGAAGCATTTGGCAGTCACGGCCGAGAAAAGAATCGAGGACAATATTGTGAGCATTTTGACGGGGCAGGTGAACCGTTCGGCTATTCAATAGTTATGGTGGCGGGTATATTTAGAATAATACATGTTACAAGATGATGCATTGTAGTGGCAAATAATCAGCTGTAGTAGCAGATTGCTGGAACCCGCGATCGTCCGAATGAGCGAGACTTGATGTTTTATGTGAAATGTTTATACATGCATATTGCATGGTGTATACCGGTAGATAGTCCCGTCAAAATTATGCGCTCATTTCAGTATTATGTGGGGCAAACCCACGGCCAGTTGCATTAGTTTTCCTACGTCGTTTGTGTTTTGGGATATCTGTCAAAATATCAATATCAGCTGCACAAAAGCTGGATTTTACCCTCTTACATTGTCGCTATTCTGTTTAATACATACCAAACTCATTACCCAGCCATTGGATTTCTTTTCTACGTACTATAATACATCACATATAATCAGAAGGCAAGACAAGAGATCATTCCTCAAATCGTGGTTTGAGACGTGATACGTTGACAGCTGTTCAAAAATTTAGAAGTATACAATCCTTGCAAAGAAGCTACTGGAAACCTCTATCACAGTGTTGCAAACACCTCACCCTTTATATAGTATGTGAGTCCTTGGCAAGGAGATTTTGCGGCCTCCCCAG
This sequence comes from Saccharomycopsis sp. NRRL Y-5750, assembly GCA_030564765.1. Classification (NCBI taxonomy): domain Eukaryota; kingdom Fungi; phylum Ascomycota; class Saccharomycetes; order Ascoideales; family Saccharomycopsidaceae; genus Saccharomycopsis; species Saccharomycopsis sp. NRRL Y-5750. The sequence continues at coordinate 48,079 of JAKTZD010000033.1, read as the reverse complement.
CTTATATACATATTTGGGCTGCCAAATAAATCATGCACTCTCATGCAATACATGCATCTATCACGCCTATCTCATCGATCATTCTATGGAGGAAAAAAAAATTTTCAAAAAATTTTCATACTTGATTTGATTCGTATCTATCTACAACCACACATCTCATCACACCTTCTTACCCCACACCCAAACCAAAATAAACACCCTCAACGATCACAACAACCACAATGAGCAAGAAAAGATTTGACAAAAAAAACGCCAAAACGTTTGCGTTAGTGTACAGATCGCACGACGACTCCAAGTTTTACGACGAGGACGCAGGTGAACATGTGTTGGTGCCGGTAAATAACCTCAATCAAGCCAAAAAGGAGAGAAGACAGCAGCGAAAAAACAACAATACTAAGCATGCAGGAGAGACCTTGAAGGAGCTTGAATCGGACCTAAGCAAGGAGATAAGCCAGGGAAAGATAAGACCAAACGAAGGAGAGGCCTCGCTTTACGGTATCACCTACGATGACTCCAAATACGACTATATGAAGCATTTGAAGCCCATTGGCGAAGGCAATGGGGTGTTTTTGGCTTCATCGAAAGACGAGAGTGACGAAAAACAGAAGATAAAAGGAGGAATACAGTTTCTTGACGAGGAGGATGCCAAACAGCTAGGGAAAAGCGGAAAAGATATCGAGGCCCAGCTTGAGGGTGTTATTGCCAATACCAGCGATGAAAATGCAGGAAACTACCAGAAAATGCAGAACCTTCCGGATGCTATCGCCGGATTCCAGCCGGACATGGACCCCAGATTGAGAGAGGTTTTGGAAGCCTTGGAAGACGAAGAATATGTCGAAAATGACGACGAGGTTCTCTTTGAAAACTTATTGAAATCTGGCGAGAAGAGTGGCGATGATTTAGAAGATGGAGAAGAGTTTGATGAGTGGGATTTGGACAATTTCAATGAAGACGCAGGCTACGATACTGACGATTTCCGTCAAGAAGACGATCAAGGATGGGAAGCTGATTTTAGGAAATTCAAGCATCTCAACCGCAACAAACGCAACGACTGGGACTCTGACGATGATTTTGAAGACGAGGAGGACGAGGTAGATGAGGTGGGAGAATTACCTACGATAAAATCCAAATCTGCTAGCAAAAACAAAAAAACTAAGGAAAAGAGAAAGAAAGGTGCTATGACTGACACGTCCTCGTTCTCTATGTCGTCGTCTGCGCTTTTCAGAACCGAGGGCTTGTCGCTTTTGGATGATAGATTCGAGAAACTCTCGTTGCAGTATGAAAACGACGAAGATGACAAAGAATACAAAGAGTTCGATATGAAGAATGAACGTCAAGATTTTGAGGGATTGCTAGACGATTTTCTCGAAAACTATGAGCTTGAGAAGGGTGGAAGAAAACTAGTAAAAAAGGACGCTGAGAAGTTGAAATACCAGAAGGCAGCAGACTCTGTTTCCAAGGGTAAATTGGCCAAACGGAGAAACAAGAAGGTATCTCTTGTTTGATATAGGTACTTCAATACATTTCACATTTTACCACCATGTAATACAAGTAAAGTTGTAGCGGCTGTGAAAAAAAATTACATGTTAGATCGTATTTCAAGTGAAGGGTATTTCAAGTCAAGACGTGCCATATTGGGGGTTTATCCATATTTCAAGTGCCTAAGTTATGGCTACTATGGCTCGAACAGAAATGGTGCAACTTTTTGCAGAAAGCCTAAATAAGAATCAACTTTGAGGAATCATCTGCCCTTTCTTACTGTGATACAAAAGGTAATACAACTTCAAAGATGATTAATTTAGCTATTCGATATTTCGAAGATAGACATCTCTGGCACAATCATCTTCAACATTTCCCGTGAACAATAAGGCGATTTTATCGCAGTTGCTGACTAGTAGCATATCCACCAATGTGACATCTGAAGGTAGCTCACCAAGTCTGCAGTACCTATCGAACAATGACGTGAAAACCGTACCAATGAGCCGGTACTCAAGTATCAGGTCTGTCAGTAGTACTTTGATGTACTGAATCTGCTGAATCTGATACTCCGGCAAAACTTCAAACCGAGGGATCGCAAGGCACAGAAAACTTATGACGTCTTATAGGAACTTCGACGGTCTTTCCTGAGCCATAACAAAGGTCCTCGTAATCAACATTTTGAAGGTTTCTTTGAACTCCTGCTCGGTGATGGTATCCAGCCCTAACTCCGAGACAAAAAGATCAAGAGTATCCTGGAATACGTCTCCAGCATCTTGCTTCTCGGTAGCAAAACACTCTTTTTGCTTCCGCTGCTCCAGTAGTGGTAGTAACTGCGGCTTCTGTTGCTTTTCTTTGGCTAAACTCTCTGAAACCGGCAAAGTTTGAGAAATCAACGGCACGAGACATTTATGAACAGTAGCAGCATGAATTTCGTCCAATGTGAATGCACAGAGGCAGCGGAAATGTAAGGAAGCCATGTTCAGATTGTCACGGCCTATTTGACTTGAACGAAGCATGCGATTATAGCCACATAAATCAATCATTGAAGTCACGGACCGTCTCGAAGAAGAAGTGTTTCTCTTATATACAGAATGTCCATTCACTTCAACTTCAGTGGGGTTCGATTGATCGCGGATATCATTACGTGGCTTTATCACGGTCAAAGAAAGAGCCAAAGGCAGCCCAGAAGCTGGGGAGGCGAGAGAAGCGAAAGAGGTGCCAGAATCTAGAGAAGCAGGAGAAGCAGTTTCAGGCTTAATGTTGGCCTTTTTGGCAAAAAATGGGCTGAAGAAAGAAGCCACTTTGGAGAACTGGATGCTGGCAGACTCCGCTTTGGAGGATCCAGAGTCAGCAGTTTGCTGCAATACGAGGCTCGAAGCAGGAGAAGCTGACTTGATAGTAGTTGTAGCGGTGATCGGCATCTCAATGTTGGAAAGAGAGGCGGCGACCGATTGGTAAGATACTTTGAAGAACTTTCTCATGGTTCCTGGGAAAGTGGATATTTTTTTGATCCGTTGGCAGATGGGGCTTTGGTAGGGACGTTTCTGGTGTCGTCACCTTTCAGATCAGAATTGGCGTCTTCTTGAGGCGAGGTAGAAGCCGGAGCATCGATCCCATTGGCATTGGAATTACCATTGGCATTGTTGGAGTTGTCAGCATTATCAGCACTACGATCATATATACCATATATACCACTATATAAGCTTGCATCTGCATCATCAGTATCAGATTCTGCCTTGGAAGGATCAGGCTGGATGTTAGAGTGATCAACTTCCTGAAGATGCAGTTCAGAACTGACAGAGAAATCTTTGGGGTCATCGCCAATGTTCTCGAGCATTTGCTAAGACTGTTTCCATCAGAGCCAGTGGGAGTAGTGGCGTTTGTGATGTCGGACTTACTGGCTGAGCCAGAGGAGGTTGCACCAGAGCCAGGGTTTAGGTCAGCGGTGGCTCCCTGGGTGTCACAACAGGAATTAGATCCGGGGGAGGTTGCATCGGCAGTAGATCCCGAGGTGAGGATGGTTTCGTCCGACTTCAGTAGGGAAGTGGGGACGGGAGTGGAGATAGAACTGGATTTCGCAGCACAGCTGCTTGCGTCTGTCGATGAAGTAACAAAAGACTCGAGCTTCTCGATAAAGAGGGGCCCCTATCTGTCTAAAAGACTCGACGGAACTTTTGGAACTTCAGGCACTTTGGAAGCAGGGCATGCGGCCAGTTCAGGGCATGCGGCCAAAGTCATTTCGGGGACTGTGGCCAAAAGCAGTTTACGACCTTCGACCAAAGGCATTTCAAAACTTATGGCATATGACATTTCGAGACTGGCCAGATGCATTTCAGGGCTCAAAGGCATTTCACTTGCGATAGAGTCGGGAGTGGCTGGTTCTTGCAAGGACTTCACGTCAGACTCTCCAATAGTTTCATCTGTTTGTGAGGAACTAATGCAACTCTCGCCGCCAGTTGGAGAAGAATCTTCAGCGCTACTATCCGGATCGTCATCCAGGTAGCTTTGCGTCAGATCTTTCTCCTCGTCAGTATCAACTTGATCGTCACCATGAAGAGGCTGATGATTCTGGCAGGAGGTCTCGTCGACTACAGGAAATAGGAACACAATTGGAAGAAAATGAAGAATGAAAGCCGTTGCAATCACACAAAAGCAGAAGGTTTTGAGGAAAGAATAGTCGTGGAGATTGAATAGATGGTTTTGTTCGTAGGCGAAATTGGTCTTGGAATGATCCATCTCGCGGAACGTGTAGTTAGCGGCACATTTGGCTGGGGTTTCGCTTTCAGGGGCATCGTTGCTGCAAACGTCGTAGTAGTTGGCGAAATTGACTTCAGAAGTGAAGATTCGTGAGTAGACATAAATGTAACCAGATCTGGGTCCTCTGAACTCGACACTCTGAGTTCCGGGGCCAATAGTGAAGACTGGCGGGGCTTCTGGGCTAACTGAAAAGAAGGGCATCAGTACAGCGGAGGCAAAGAGAATGAAAATAATTAAGGGTTCCATTTGAGGTGCGTAATAAGTGTTGAAGTGAGTTGAGTTAGCGTTTGGTTGACAGGGCTAGTAGTGGTGTAGCAGATTCAAAAGCTGCGAGCTCGAAGAAGAAGATCGAGAGAGGACTAGGATTAAAAAAGCTGTGTTTATGTTTCAACGTATGTGTCTCTTTGCGTCTTTGTGCTTGGTTTTTGGTACATAGCAGCTGTCATGCATGTCAGTTCTTGTGTCGCACGGCCTAACAAAATGCGCATGATATTATACTGGCATTTGGTGTCTGACCAGACCCAAGCACGTGCCAAAGAATGGGGGGATGGATAGTGGGGTGGTTGTGTCGTATTGGCTCACTGCAAACCGTCAGGATAGTATAATCTGTAGGCCACCTAGATAGATAGTCAGCACAATATTGTCAGTGGTATATCTACACTACGTAGCCCCCAAGCTCTTTGGAGAGAGTTACAAACGCTACTTTGTGGCAGCCTACATACTTTATAGCTTAAACTAGGTCACAAGCATCAAAGGTGACCTCTAGTTCATTATCAATTCATTTTCCAGACCCTTGGCTAGATTGGTGGTTTCCCTAATTGTGATACCTTGGATTTTCGGGAGTACCAATCCCAAGAGGATGTAATTACAAGGTATGCAGCTAAAGCAAGTCTTCGTGGGTTCTTATCCCAGCATTCAGAAACTTGGCAAAAGTCACATCGTGGACAAATGGCAAAGAGAAACCCACCACAACACCCACATGCTACCAAAGCGATACACCAAACTACGCGGAGGCACAATTGACACCTCACTTGCTGAGCGCAAACTTCCACTCACAAACCCCAAAACCTGTCCTCAGCTCGTTGATCCAAGCGGTCAGCGGCCAAAGCTTGGATCTGGCGGCACTCAAACGGATGGTGGGAGCCACCGATGTTGAATGCCCAAAATGCAATGACAGCGAGCCACTCCCAGATCACGTCATTACGTGTGAAGGATGGCGCGAAGAACAAAGATACTTTGGTGTCAATAAAGATGTCTTTCAAAAAATCTACAAAGACCACAAGCAACTACAAAAGGTTGTCAAATACTTATATAAAATCCACGGATTTCAAGACACCACAATTGCGGACTAAGTTCTGTCGACCCTTATTTTAAACCTCTCTTTTGAATACTAACCCCCTACCCACCGCTCCTGCTAATGCTGAAGTATAGGAAACTATATGGGATATTACACCTCTGGATACTAGGTATCCTCGATGCAAATCGATCGTGGAACCCTCGTTCCGATAATGACGAACATCAGCACTACTCACGGGGAGCAAATAAACCTGCGATATTCTTCAAGGTGAGGTTTTTATGCCGTGCAGCTTTTCCTTCTTTGAAAATCTTATATATCGTCACAGTCGCGTGATAAACTCTACACAGTAGTTTAGAATGCTAGAATGAAATACATGTTATCTTATATCTATCTCTCCAAATGAGAGACTTTATGAGTCTGAAACCGCATCTCTACTTTTCGAAATATATGAAAAGCTGAACGTTTAAGATGAAAGTCTCTCGCAACTGATCTCACCAGCACAGCCTTACAATTTGGAGATACAGAGAAGCAGCTAAGTATGGTTGCGGAGGACGAGAAATCTCCAATATACGGAAGGAGGTGCATTCGTGAAGCAGTAGTGACAGCACTGATTCCTCACTCGATGTCAAACAAAAAGCAAGTGATAGTGAGACCAGTTCAACTGTGATAGTCAAGGTTGCATATGTGGACAGAGGGGAGGTGTATGACAGTAACTAAACTGACAATAACAATCATCAAAAAGTATCAACTCAACCACAGTATAATGGAAGTTCACCAACAAAACCTGCATGATATGCAGGCATTTTGTGTCAGACTAGGTGCAATTTAATGACTAGACAATAAGGTGAACGACTGGGTAATTGTACCGTCTTGGCTGACTGCACTTCCCTAAATGTGCCCGCTACTGAGGCCTGCTCGGCTTGCGTTGATTAGCCAAGTGACTGTTTGGGGATATCCTCAGAAAGCGCAAATATGCACTGCTGCCTGTTCCATGCATAAATACATCATCGCATTGCGAAAAGATCAAGTCTACGGATGCTAAATCATACTACATACAGCCAAAGGCCCCGAGGCATCACACTTATCAACACTCGGAGTTTCATGTTGCAGTTGATAGCTTGGCTTATGAGCCATTGAGCCAACACAGCAATTCTTCTAGAGTTCCTTCAGTACGTATTCCTTTTGTGTAGTGCTTCTAGGTATCACGTATTTTTTCTACGTATTTTCATTTTTTCTACGCATTCTTTCCGTTTATCAAATTTCTACCCGATGTGATTTACACTGAGCAGGTCAGTCAATCGCGGTTGTATTGATACGCGTGCCAATATCTTGTATACATTGTCCAGTTCCAGTACAGTAATGAGCTGCAAAAGTCACGAAGCTGGTAAATGCTCGAGCAGCCCTCCCGCGTTGAGAGGGCTGCTCCAGTATCTTTGATTAGGCAACTGTTGAAGTAGTCGCGTTGTCCAGCCGGCATCCTCTCGTACTCTGATGCATGTAAAATATAGAGTTTATCTCCTGCAAAGGGCACGCCTATAGCTTCACTGGCTGAAAATTAATAGCCAGTAAAATACTGCTTGCTTTTCTCCCCCTGTTGCCTGCTACGCAGTCCGTAGAAAAAAAATAGCACGCGGTACCGTGTGGTACCATTTATATACCCAACGGTTGTTAGACTCACTACATATCGGTAGAAAATGACCCCTTATACCCTAAAAGAGCACTGATTGGACCATGCCCGTGGGCGTATACCAACAGCGAAGCCCACGGAACCACCTTTTGCCAACAGCTATTACCAGCCTCAACCCGTCAAAGCCAATTCTTCCGAAAAAATCGGATATAAATCTTTAATAAAGTGGACGGACGTATGTCCAGTTACTGCTGATCCTAAGAAAAAGAAACGACATCAATAAGATTCTTCCTCGGGTCTACACCGCCTTCTCTCTAGCCATATCGTTTACATCGCTTATACCACCCCGTCAAGCCAAAGAATGACAACACGGTAAAATTTCTCCCCCTTATACTAAAATGTTGAAACTGTCATGCATCGAATTTAAGGTTTGTTTATGTTTTTCCAGAAAAGGAAACTCGAGATGCCAGCAGTAAATAGAAGAATTAAACCATGAGACTAAAAGGCCGGACTGGCCTTGATTGGCAGTGCTCTCCGAAACACTAGGGCTGGGGCAGAGCTACTTTAATATCAAAGAATTCCCAGAAATTACTGCAATATTCCAGACTCCTCATCAATTCTCTCAGCAGCCTTTTTGCATTTCTTTTTTTGTTCCACCATTTAAATATATTCAGCGTTGACTGTCATCTTCATCAGCTAATATTTCACCGCACAACACCAATCTTTTTATGCCAGGTTTTGTTTCATAGACTCCAAATCAGGCACATCTAACTACTTAACTGTGAGCATCCTTCACGACTTGGAGATCATACAAAAATGCAGTATAAAGACATCGAGCTTCCCTGCAAAGTCAAGGCCATCTATTCGTGGGGTGGTGAGCAGGATGACGACTTGGGATTTATCGAGGGTGACTTGATTGAGGTGGACAGTCTTGGGGACGGAAACTGGTGGCATGGGCGTCTGAAAAGAAGCAAAATGATTGGTAACTTCCCTTCCAATTACGTCAAACTCTTGGACAGTCCAGCTCCTGTCGAGAAGAAGAAGAAGCACGAGTCTTCTTCCTCTGCAAAGCACACCAGCACCCCTAATGCATCGGTTTTGCAGGTCAATAACACCAATAATGATAGCATGAACGCTAGCGGTGTCAATCTTAGTAACAGTAGTAATGTGGCCTTAGACGAGGCGGGCTTGATGAACCTAAGTCGGTTGTCCCAGCAGCAACTCCCTCAGCTGCTGTTTATGGCCAGCAATGGCCCCGAAAGTTCTGATAATAGCTTCAATGACTCCAACATGACAGCCGACTTTCTCAACTCTACGCTCATGGATAGCAGCTACAACCAGATGTCCAGCGATGAAATCGAAAACCAAATCCAGCAGCTTCGTAAAATTCAGCAGTTGCAACAGTTGCAGCAGCTCCAGAATGAGGTGCAAAAAAACCAGTTGGCCCAGTCTTTGTCAAACCCTCAAAATCTCAACATTCTAGTAAACCAATTGAGCAACTTGTCGCATCTTTACCAGCAAGGAAACAAGCCCAACGAGCTCAAAAACGGAGATATTCTCGTTGGAAATGGTGATTTTGAAATGGACGGCAACTTGAATGATAACTCTGGAAGCATCTGTCAAGCCAACAACCAGTTTCCAGGTGGCAGCATGAAAGGCAGTAAGAGCTACAACAATATCTCTATGATGCAAGGCGATATGGGAAATTATACCAATCTTCAAAAGTCTGCGATTTTGAATTCGACTCTACATAACAAAATCATCAATCATGCCCACACAAACAGCAATGGCAGCATGAATGAGCGAGTCAATTTGCCCCATTCAATGTCCATGCCATTAGGAACTTTTCCAGGGCTAGATAACATGAAAAACCCAAGCAATGGTAACAGTTTTCGTGACTTTTCCAATACGTCCACCATCAAAGCTGATAACAATAATATTCACTCCCCCAACGGCATGCAGAAGAACCTCCGCTATCAGCAGGACATGGACGATTTTGATGCTGCTTCTTCGGACATTGAAGATGCTGCAAGTATCAGCACTAAAGGCTCCATGGATTTACCTCCACCTCCTCCTCCTCCAGTTCATAAAGTCCCTGTAAATTTCTACAACTCTTTAGCGGTTTCGGGGTCTCCAAACAACGTCAATCGCGACATAACTGACGCACACTCTAGCTTCATTGAGAAGTTCAACAACTCTCTCACCATTTCTCAGACAGATAACAAGAAGGCATCTGGTATGCTTTCTATTCCTAATGGTTCTGTGGGCAAAAACAACACGTATTTCACCAACGAGTCCACTAACACAAGTTTCATTGCTCCATATGACCCAGAGACGCTCAATCAGTCAAAATCCAGTATTAACGAGTACTATCAAAACCCTCAGTTACAGCATCACGATAAAGCCTCTGTCAACGGTAACTCTATCGATAACCCTCATATGTACGACAATGCAAGTTCGAGTGTTGATTATTCCAGCAAGGTCTTTCGCTCTAACGAGTCGGTTGTCAGTTCCGTTTCTACTGCTTTAACCGATTTCAGTGCCACAAGTGCAGGCAGCTACTATCGTCATAAACACGAGAGCAACAATAGTAAGGACAGCGAAGGCCACCCTAATGCCAAAGAAGACAAAGAAGAAGACGATGAGTTGATGGCCAGCTTCATGAAGTCCAAATACTACAAAAAAGTCTCCAATGATGGAACTCGGGCCGCTTTCGATTTGAAGCAGCAGGTTCAGGATCTTTCTAAGTTGAACGGCGAGGATCCCGACCAGGTTCTTCCCAATGACTTTCAGAGGGCTGTCAACGATGCGAATGCATTGTCGAAAAGACTGGGCTCTTTGTCTACCGGTGTCACTGGGAGATCGGGCAACAGTAACGGTAATAGCTCTTTGGATGTCATATTTATGGACGAGAAGAGAGGAGGAAAGAAATCCACAGCTAAGTTCTTCAAAAAGTTGTTTTTGAAGGATAATAACAGCAATAGCAATAGCCCTAATGGGAATGGCGGAAGTATTATGGGAAAGAACCCATTAATGAGTTCCACTCAACAGCTAAATGATATTGCCACTCCGACATTGAGAAACCAAAATTTCAGCGACTTATCCTTTGATAACACCGATGCTGAAGCTGCCTGGATTGAGAATCGCGTTGATTTAAATAGAGCATCCACAATCTTGCCAAAAGAGTACAAAGAAAGACAAAAAAGAGTTTTGGCAACTGATAAGTTTCTTATCCTTGAACCCCAAAAGTTGTTGACTGACGCAAATAGCAACGAGGTTTTGCCTATCTCCAAGTACGGAGAGCCTTTATCCGGTGTGCCGCTGATTGACTTCAATAAAGATTTCAGAAACGTGGACGACTTTGTGAGAAACTTGAAACATTTGCCATATATCTCGCCAAAGACCTTCATCAGTAACGAGATCGGAATCAAGTACACCAATGATTTGGACAAGATAAGAGCATGTTACATCTTTTGTACTGAAAAGGTACAACTAGCAGAATCAAACGAGATCTTGGATGTTAGGAACTCCCCATTGAAGTACATAAACACTATTTTCCAGTCCAAATCGGCGACAGTGTCCCAATTGGCCTGGTTGTTCAAAGTGTTCATGGATGAGCTCAAAATCCCTAACGAGTTAATAATTGGGTACTTCAAAAAGCCTAACGAGTTCGACGCCTGTTTAACGACTAATCATGTATGGAACTCGGTCTTAATCAATAACGAGTGGAGATTTATCGATTGTGCATTAGGAAACATACACTCTTTGATCAGCAAATCTTTGAGAAACAACAACATCATCCTCTCGAGTAAAGAGCCTTCTGGAAAGGACTTCACAGGGGGTACTGGGTCTGCTGAACACGGAGCTCTCAGTCATTATAAGGGCGAGAGCGGTGATATGTCATTCTCGACCTATTTCAGTAACAGCAGCACTTTAGGTGATAGCGGCACCTCACGCAAAAAGAAATCGACAATCGATGACTCTTTGTATTTCCTTACCAAACCATTGGAATTGATCCATACTCATATCCCAACATTGATTGAACAGCAACATATTTTGCCTCCTTTGGACTCGATGATTGCTTTGGCATTGCCATCTTGTTATCCACAGTTTTTCCAGAAAGGCTTGAAGATCAAACGGTTTAACAATGCCTTGACAAAGCTCAAAGATCTTGAGGTTTTCGAGTTTGTGCTTGAGGTTCCCCAGAACATAGAGGTCTTTTGTGCAATCAAAGTTGATATCAACGATACCACTGTTGATAAGAATGCTGCAGTTGTTAATAGTAAAGCAAACGCCAGTTTGATTGGGGTAACCTCTAACAACAGAGCATTGGTGGGTAGAAGAAATGTGGCGATGAATAGAGCATTGGTAACTACTACCGATGATGAAAGATTGAGAGAAGTATGTTTGGCTCAGCCATTTTGGAAGAATAACGTCAAATACTACAGAGTTAAGGGTTGTTTGCCTCAGGGAGTGTCAAAAGGTATGCTTGAGGTGTACTGTGGCGAGAAGGGAATGCAGAAATCATTGACTAATGTGCATCCTTTGTGTTTGACAGTTCCTCTTTATCACACTGGTGAGTACAAGCGTTTGCAGTTCGTGACAAGATATCCAACTATCCATTGTCAAACCCACGACTTATACGTCAAGGAACCGCAAATCAAAAACTTGGCAGCTGATGGTAATTACATATTCAAAATATTACAACATCCTTCTATGGGAATCACCAATGGATCCGGTTTCCTTAAAACCAAGCTTGCGTTACAGACACCCTCCGGAAGAATTATCAAGCTTAGAAAGAAAGACTTGAGCAATCCATATGGTCTTTGGGAAGCCAGTGTATGCTGTGAGGAAATGGGTGTGTGGAAGGGGTTAATAGTGACCGATGGTGGAGTTGCATGGTGCGTGTTTGCCGAATGGGTATGCTTATGATTATATATTCTTTTGATTCTCTCTACGAAGCTCTTCCAAGGGCCTATATATGCATTTACTTTATTTTATTACCATACATATAATAGTCAAAATGTATACATTTTCAACAAACAAGACGGTGTTGATTATTGATGGAGGGAAACATACCTTTTTGGTTGTCACTAAACTTCCACTTGGTTGTCACTAAACTTCCTATACATAATGAATAACAATCGTAAAAATTGCTGCATTATATGATACAGATACTTGTTTATATATAGAAAAGATTATTTACATGAGGCAAGCTTATTCAATCACAGACTCACACCGTTGGCAAAGTTGGTCTACTTCATCAGCAGTGTATTTCCAGCATCTAGGGCATTTGTGATGCTCAGAATTGACAATCAGAATACCGATATTCTCCCCATTCAATTCCACTGTCTTCGAGTAATTATAGGCAGCTTTGCCAACAGCAGAATTTATTTCAGCCTTGGAAACAAGTAATATATCGGCCAACTCATCCAAACTGGCAAAAGATGTCTGCAATTTCCTGAACAATTGCGAGTCTTCTTCACCCGAGAGAACCACTTTTGTTTCTAAAGAATTTCTGATCGTCTTATCCTTATTTCTTCCAAACTCTATCAATTTCAATACTTCGTCTCTCAATGGCCAGATATGTTTGCTAAACAATTGAGACACCTCGTTTCTCTCAGCAGCATTGATTTTCTTTAACGCAGAGAAATCGTAGTTGTTTACCACTGGAGAAAAAACATCAGCCTTGTCAGAAGACATTGACTTTCTTTGCTCAGCAGAAACATGTTCCCAGACCTCCTGTGTCAATATAGGAACAATCGGAGATAATATATAGAGATAGGTCTTCAAAATTTCGTTGAGAACGTATTTAGCTTGTATAACACTAAGGGAATCCCTTCTTTCAGTGTAAAGTCTATCTTTGATTATGTTAAAGTAGGTTGCAGACAACTCGTTGTTCATATGGAAATTCACTGCTTGGATGACCTTATTGAACTGGAAATTAGAGTAGTGTGTTTCACAAGTTTTGATCAACTCACCAAGCTTAATCAAACAATATTGGTCAATTTTAGTGGCCAACTTGTCGAAGGGAATGACCTCTAAGCTGCCGTCATTTGTGGCATCAGAAGGGAAGTTCCCAAGCAAGAAACGGAAAGTTATTCTGATCTTCTTTAGATTGTCACCAACATGTTTTAAGATCAAGGGACTGATACTCAAGTCATTAGTATAGTCAGAAGAAGCGACCCATAGACGGAGACCGTCAACCCCAATTTTGACGATTTTTTTCTTAGGGTCTCCGTTTATCACCGCCAATGGATCGATAGTATTACCTACCGATTTGGACATTTTCATTCCCTTCTCGTCAAGAGTGAATCCGTGGGTAATAACTGCCGAATATGGAGGGTTTTTACTTATCACTGAGTTGTCTGGGTTGAGTTCCGCGGGCAAAATCGTTCTAGCAGCCATTTTCACAAGCAATGACGACTGAAACCACCCTCTATGCTGGTCAGACCCTTCCAAATACACGTCAGCTAAATAATGTCTAGGTGAAGAGCCTTCAGGCGAGAGTTGGCCCTTTTCAGCAAGCAATTTCTCAATAAAAGTCCAGGAACTTCCACTATCAAACCAGACGTCCATGGTGTCGGTGCCTTTAATATAGTCATTAGCCACACCTTTGAGATTTTCTGGTAACCATTTAGAGATGTCTTCCTCCGGGGCAAACCATGCGTCGCTTCCGAGCTCGTCAATCTTTTCAATGATATAGGAGATTGTCTCGTCGTTCACCAAAGGCTCTTTAGTAACTTTGTGGTAGAATACCGGAATAGGAACCCCCCAGTATCGTTGTCTCGATATACACCATTCTGTACGGTTTTCTACGAAACTAGCAAGTCTAGAGGCACTCTTTTCTGGGAAGAACTTGACCTTATTAGCAATAGCGTCTTTAGAGGCGTCTTTGATAGGCGATAGGTCCGTGAACCATTGTGGGGTGGATCTGATGATGATAGGCGTTTTGGATCTCCAATCGTAAGGATATGAATGAACTAGTTTGTTGTTTAGTGAGAGACACATGTTTTTAGCGACCAAATAATTGATCATTTCTTGATTACCCTCTTTCAAAACCTTTTTGTGGGCGAGAATCTCCGCAAATCCAGGTGGAAGCTCGTCTGTATACCGGGCAGCTTCATCAACCGGCGAGTATATTTCTATACCATGTTTAAGACCTACGAGATAATCGTCGTGTCCATGGCCTGGAGCTGTATGAACAAGACCAGTACCCATTCCATGAGTCACATGGTCACCGTGTATAATAGGAAAACTGTTGCAATAAGAGCTAGACTCGGAAATGCCCGGATTGGAGTAGCTGTTACCAACGAGTACTTTTCCAGGGACTATAAATCCAGTTTTTTCGTATAAGTCGCCCACTTTTCCAGCCTCTAACTCAATCAAAGGCAATTCTAGGATCTTATCTGCGAGGTCATTAGATACAATAAGATATTCCTTTTCTGATGCATTTCTTTTTTGAAGCAATGTATACTCAAACTTCGAATTGACACATATTGCTCTATTTGAGGCAATAGTCCATGGTGTCGAAGTCCAAATCAAGGCCTCAACCTTTTTTGGTTCTTCACCTAATATTTGAGAAAATTCGGGTGTAAAAGAGCTAGGCAATAAAGGAAATTTAATATAAGCAGCCTTAGAGACATGTTGGTCATTATATTCCAATTCCCCTTCAGCCAAAGCAGTTCGCGTGTCGCAACCCCAATACACAGGCTTGTTTTGTCTTTTTAAAAGACCTCTGGCAAACATTTTTCTAAAAATGTTCAACTGGTTAATTTCGTACTGTTTGTCCAAGGTGACATATGGGTGATCCCAGTCACCCATCACCCCAAACTTCTGAAACGCTGCCGACTGGCTTTTGATGGTTTTCAATGCATGATCTCTGGCCACTTGACGGATGTTCAATGGGGTCAAAGACTCAAGAAACCCGTCTTGTAATACATGGGTCTTACTAGCATGTTTATTGCCCTTCTTTTTCTTACTTTTTTTGCTCTTTTTGGCCGTTTCAGCGCTATTGGTGGTATCTATTGGTGCAGCTGGTTGATTCTCCACATCTTTCGATGCTCCCAGCTGCGATTGAAGAATCTCAAGAGCCTTTAATTCTATAGGCAACCCATGACAATCAAATCCAGGAACATACAACACACGCTGGTTGTTATTTAGAAGTTTGCTTCTGTTGACCAAATCTTTCAATATTTTGTTTATCGAATGGCCTATATGCAAGTCACCGTTGGCATACGGAGGTCCATCATGAAGAACAAACCATTGTGGATTTTTGAACTTTTCAGAGGATTGGCTAATTTGATAAGAGTATAGCTTCTCTGTGACGGTTTTGAGGTATATGTCGTTGCTTTCAGGAGATGATCTACTAGGAAACTCCGTCTTTGGAAGATATAATGTGCTGGAGAACAGATGTTGAATGTCCTTCTGACTGGCTGTGAATAAACAGCTTGAAAAGCTCCGCTTGGCACAAACCCCCAGAGTTTTCAGCACCACGTTTCTCCTTGAAAGGCACCTAAGCATCTTTAATGTTTCTTGTTGGTGTTCTATAAATAAGAGTGATTGATAGGGCAGCTATGCTCCGAGCTCGTTCACTCAGTCACGGCTTAAAATTTTTCATAATTTTTGAATTTTCATTTTATTTTTCAGGCGATTGTTAACATGGAAGTCTCGCATTGAGAGGTGATATGTCAAGGCATGATGATAGGTAGAGGCAATGAATGCAATGCAAGAAGTAGGCACAGCGAATTGTAATTGTGGTTAGTGGTGAGTCGTAAGTAGGGAGTTGTGAAGCCATATAACCTGGTTGATTATTGTTATCATTGTATTGTGATCAAACGGTGAACTTAATTGTAATGAGGTGAAAGAATAGAAACGCATCGTCTTTTTCATTCGTCGATATATGCCAGAATGTGCACTAAGTCGCTACTGTTTGTCTGGAAATAGTGCTAGAAATAAGTTGCTACATGGCTATGCTTATAATCAGAAGAGTATCACGGGCGTTATTCTTCTGAAAAATCTCATCCTCATTTTAATTAGATCTCATCAAGCCGCCGAAAATTGAACTTGGCAAATCACTCTTTCTAATTAACACTGTGCGAATTGAAAATCGTTTTTACTTACAGCTGAGCCATCTTCAGCTGAGAACTTGGACAGTCCTTTATTTTGATGTCCTAGCATCGTCGTTTCTATTGTCATTGCTAAACACAAGACAGTCCATACGAGGAGATAAACATCCAATGTCACTACAGAGCCTCAAACCAAGGCAAGCAATTCTCTCTGCAAATAGCCATTCACATTTTCAAGCACTTCCATGAATCCGGAACAATTCACAGATTCAAAGGTGCTACTTGTGCTGGAAAAGCAATGTTGATGCCTACGTAGGGGATATCATAGTATCACCATTTGAACAAGAACTCCCAAATTATATCCTTCAGGGGCATATATTGTTGGACCAAATCATATGCTATCTATCCATAACTATCTCGTACATGTCTTCATCTCAACTCGTCTCTTTTAACGTAAAAACCAAAATGTTAAGGTTATCTTTTGGTGGACTCCTGACACCCATTGGTATGGCACCTCAAAATGTAAGATCCAGAAATACGTACCCCCATTTTTCAGATAAGGCCCAGGTGTACTTATCTGTATAGAAGGACATATTGATTGCTGCCACTCATACACAAATACAGAATCCCATCTAGATGACCTAACAGAGTCTTTCTTTGACTAGCGATCTACACTTAAACACTCGCCCACTTCACATAAGGCCCATCTCAATCGACCAACTCCCCATAAAAAGGTTGAAAAGTCAACGCAGAAATTTGAAAATTGAAAAAATCTATACAAAAGTCGCACCAATCAAAATGCCAGCCTGTCTCATCCTAGAGTACAGCAAACATACCTTCATAACATCCCCAAGTAGCCCAGAATAACCTCAATAGAGCCCAAGAATGAATAGGGTTTTTCTTTTGACAATTGCCTTGTTGGTGGAGTCGTTTCTCTTCACGACAGCCGCTGCAGGGAATAGCGCACCGAGCTTCCAAGACTATAAAACAGCTACCAACTCATCGCTATTATGGGGCCCTTACCGGTCGAATCTTTACGTCGGAATCCGTCCCAGAATTCCAGACTCGATTATGACGGGTCTCTTCTGGTTCAATGCTGAAGATTTTGAGTCTGCGGCCCGTCCTAAGCATATGTGCGATCAAGGCGATAATTTTTCAAAGTTCAGCTGGACCAAATACGATCCACGTTATGGAGGGAAGGAAGTGATCGTTGATAACGAAAACCACATTGATTTGACTTTTGAGTTTGTGAAATCATACTCTTTGCTCAATACTGACCAAAACTCATGGGGTTTGAAGGTCAGAGGAACTCCACACAAAGGCTTCAAAGATGTCAAAACTAGCATGGTTTTCTACGCAGGTCTTGAAATAGCCATTCCAGAGATCGAATCCATAAGAGTGGCAAACACAGCTAAGAAAAACCCATTTGGATACGCCTCGGACGAGACAGTGAGACTTGAGGGAGTTTCTAAAGACTTCATGCAGTTTTCCATTGAAGTGAACGACGGACCCACCATTTCTAAGCCAAATAGACATCCACGGCTCAAGGACTACGATTTGCCTCACCCGGCATATAACCCAAGCTTGACGCATCACGTAGAGTTGAATATCCCTGAGAATAATCTTTGGAGGGCCAAGGACGTGTTCTTGACGTTATTGCAGCAGTCTCTTGAAAAAATCCAGGAAGACTTCAGTTCCGGTGCAAGCATAGTTTCTATGCAAGATATCTCGCCTGTGGTGGCTTCTATTGTGCCCAATATTAATGGGTATAAGGGAAATCTCCACTTTATCCAAAAAACGTTTGTTGGTGAGTTTGAGTTTGACATCATTTACAAGACCGAAAACAAGGCCTCGGGTAATGGCGAGAAAATTGACATGGAATACACCCCTGTGAGTTTCGCAAATCTACAAGAGAGAGTCTCTGGGGCTGTCAAAACCTTCAATAAGAGATTCAACGAGGTGTTCGAATTCCAGGCCCCTTTTGCTGGCAAGAAGCAGTTCAAAAAACTAGGCGAGGATTTCATATCCAATTTGATGGGTGGCTTAGGATATTTCTATGGGGACCAAATTGTTGATCGCGAGACAGAAATTGACGAAGAGGACGATAGCTACGGTGATGTATCGAACGAAAACAGCGGGAAGTTCAAAACCTTGAAAAACGGGAAACCAGAGGGCCCATACGAATTGTTCACTCTTGTTCCTAGTAGACCTTTTTTCCCAAGAGGATTCTATTGGGACGAAGGGTTCCATTTGATTCCCCTTCTTGACTATGATTTTGATCTTGCCTTGGAGATATTGAAAAGCTGGTTCGAATTGATTGACGAGGAGGGATGGATAGCCCGCGAGCAGATTCTAGGCCCTGAAGCCAGAAGCAAGGTCCCTGAAGAGTTCCAGGTTCAGAACCCAAATATTGCCAACCCACCTACCTTGATGTTGGTGTTTTTAGATATAGTGAAAAAAGCCCATAGCTTTAAGCAGGCTAAAAAGGAAAAGTTCGAAGACGTAGACACCCCACAACAGGTTCTTGAATACGGGTCGTTTGGGGCGGACGACGATGGAATCAATGCGGAAAACTTACGCGATTTCCACTTGAAAAACCCAGACTTGTTGATCGATTACGCCAAAACAATTTACCCTAAATTAAAGAAGCACTATGAATGGTTCCGCTCTACACAACGTGGGGAAATCGAGGAGTTTGACCGCTCCTGTTTTTCAAACGAGGAGGCCTACAGATGGAAGGGAAGAACCGAGAAGTTGTGTCTCCCTAGCGGATTGGACGACTATCCACGTGCCAGTATTCCTGATATTGCTGAGCTCCATGTGGACTTGATTTCGTGGATGGGGTCATTTACCCGCACCATGAAGCAGTTGGCTGAATTGTTAGGCTACGAGAACGACAAGCGGGAATACGGTCGTATCGAAGAGGCAATTATACGTAACATTGATGATCTACACTGGTCAGAAGACGACAAGGCCTATTGTGATGTCACTGTCAATTCTGACGATGAAGACGAATTTGTTTGCCACAAAGGATATGTGTCCCTCTTTCCGTTTTTATTGAAACTTGTGCCTGCTTCTTCCCCAAAGTTGTTGGATATATTCAAGTTGATGAGCGACCCTGAAGAGTTGTTTAGTGACTACGGAATCAGATCTCTTTCCAAACAGGACCCATTTTTCCGCCAGGGTGAGGACTATTGGCGTGGAAAGATCTGGATCAACATGAACTATTTGGTGCTTGATTCGCTTCTTTATTACTCTCAAGCTGAAGAGAGGGGAGAAGAGCCAATGGATGCGGAAACCCGTGCATTGGCACAAGAGTTGTATGTTAAATTGAGACAGAATTTGGTGAATAACGTCAACGAGCAGTTCCAGAAAACAGGGTATGCGTGGGAGAATTACGATGAGGCCAATGGAGAACCGCGGGGGGTGCGCCATTTCCTTGGATGGACGTCTCTTGTGGTTATGATTATGAAGATGCCCGAGGAGTTGAAATAGTTTATTATGTGAATAAAGATTTGTTTACCAACTTAGGCGGGGTGCTGAAAGATATTTTGAGATTTTGAGCTGTTGTGAGTAGTATCTAGAAATTATATGTGCACAGCGGTTGATTTATTGATTTGAAAGGAATATCTAAGCATCTACTGAGCTTATTGCTGATCTATACTGACTATTTGGGTAATTCCCAAAATTTCAGGGCCTGTCGCGGTTATTGCCATGACTGCTTATTTTTAAGCCTACACCAGATAGATAGAGACAATTCAGGGCACGCTATGGTATATATCAGCCGAAGTGCAGGTATTATCAGTGGTTTTTGGGTTTGTTATTGGTTTAGCTCTAATATGAGAAGCTTTTTTGAGATTATCATTGGTGAAGACCATGTGTCAGGAACTACTGATTTACGCTGGGGATTGAAAAATCTTTTCAGACTTTCGGGATCAGGCAACTATTTACTAAAGATTATTCACGAGAAATTGTTGCATCGAATAGTGATTATGTCTGCATAGTTTGTAATCTGCTTAAAAAATTACTGATTGAGAATAACTGTATCGGACAGTTTTGAGATTTTTGAGTTTTATTACCATCCACAATGCAAAAGTGATATACGAACGATTTCTGACATTTTCAGACTGCTTGAGGCTGTAATTATTGAAAATGTGGTGATTGCACGTACCGATACCAGGTAAATCTTATGAGAGGGTATTAAATGCCATAATGGCCGGAAATTTCATCATTTGTAATTCGATCTCGTAAATGTATAATTTCCAAAATTTTCATTTGATTGTCGCTCGGGTCTACAAATGAAATGTGCCCTTTGATTGGGTCTATGAGGATCCGGTGCTAATCGATTGCGAAATTATAAGTATTACGAATATCCCATCAGTCGCTCAAATACCTCATCGATCCTTATCGTTTCCTGAACCTGCGTTTAAATCCATGAAACACTGCCATGTAAAGTCTAGTTATCGCCCCATCGGATCGACATCATCTCGAGGATGTCGGCCTTTTGTCTTTTAGCCTGATAAAAAAATCCGTAAAAAGGTTCCGTTGACAAATTTTGATGCGCTGTTATTTTGTATGACCCCAAAGAAAGCCTGGCTGGCATACCAAAAGAAAAGTATGTGCCCTAAAAGCCGGAGAAACACTGCAATCCGTGGGTCCCCCGAACAATCGCTAAGCCCTTGACATCTCTTCACATCCCTTCACATTTCTTCTATGTGTCTAACATCCTGTAGATCGAGACATATGTAAATCCGGCCTTTAAGTACATCACTGGTGTCTCTCATTGGCTGAAAGAACGCGAAATTTGTCAGAAAAAGCAAAGCGAAAATTTTTTTTCCTGTATAAAATTGGAGAAAATCCATCCCGATTGTCGAAATTTGCAGCGTTTTTAAGAGCACTTCATATGGTCCAGAAGAACCGAACACATCTCAACACAGCACCGGTAATCATGGGGGAGATCTTCTGGCCAATTTTTGACAGGCTTTTCACCAAAGCGTTTGGATATTCCGCAGCGGAGTTCCAATTTGTCCACAATGAAACGTTTCTCGCCAATGGGTACCAAGCGATCGCAGTGATCATTGGATACTACATTGTGATCTTTGGCTATCCAATTATCGACAAGAAGCTCAATTTGGGTCCTTTCAAGTTGTCGGGATTGTTCCAGCTACACAACTTGATCCTTTCGTCGGGGTCTTTCTTGCTTGAGTTGTTGATCTTGGAGCAAGTGCTTCCGATCTTGTTTGGCACTGGCTTGTACAAGTCGGTGTGCTCGCGCGAGGCTTACACCGACAAATTGGTCATTTTGTACTACATCAACTACTTGATCAAGTTCTACGAGTTGATTGACACCTTGTTTTTGGTGTTGAAGAGAAAGAAGTTGTTGTTTTTGCACACATACCATCACGGAGCCACCGCCTTGTTGTGCTACACTCAGTTGATGGGCCATACTGCGGTCGAATGGGTGCCTATCACCTTGAATCTTGCAGTGCACGTGGTTATGTACTTCTACTACTTCTTGTCGTCCAGAGGAATCAGAGTTTGGTGGAAAAAGTACATCACGCTCTTCCAAATCACCCAATTCGTGATCGACTTGGCAGCCGTCTACTTTGCCCTTTTCAACTTCTATGCCGATAAATACTTCAAGGACGTGATTCCTCATTTCGGAAGCTGTTACGGAACCGAGTTTGCGGGTTTCTGTGGCGCAGCAATCTTGTCCAGTTACTTGGTGTTGTTTATCAGTTTCTACATTGCCAGCTACAAAAAGGCTCCAGCCGCAGCAAAAGCTGCCTCAGGCAGCAAACCAGCGGAGGCCAAGACCACGGGTGCCAAGAGTGCCAGCACGGGCTCCACTATAAAAAGCAGATCGCGCAAGGCCTGATCCATGCTATAATAAAAAGTCATCAATTCTCATTTGCTAATTCTAATTTAATACAATTACTAATTTTAATCTAATACATATTATGATGCTGATACTAATTAGGAATCCCATTGGGATTAATGCTTTTACCAATTGGTATTACGCTATTCCTGATGCGCTTTTAATGCCGCTGATATTGCCTAATTTATTTACACTCTAATACACATTCATTTCGTTCAAATCAGTGTCTGCTTGGTGTAGATAGAGGCATTGAATTTGGATCGCTGCACGATGCGGCTGAAAAACGCATGCACCTGCAGTAGCTGCATGTGCGGTTTTTCCAACGGGTCTGTACTCGCCACGTTACACACCGCACTTGCCACATCCGCCACAGCGACACTCGCCACAGCGACCTCCTCCAGCCTGCATTCGCCACATCCACCACTGCTTTGCACCAGTTTGCCGAACCCAAATCTCTCACGCCTCACTCTGCCACCCTTAATACACTCACTTTTCTAAATTCTAGCCGCCCCACACGGTTGTGGATCCATCGGATCTTCAAAAAATCACTCGAAAAAGTTCCAAATGCTTGACACTGATACAAGCACAAACAGCACAAGCCGTCCTTTGTGCAACTGCGTAACTGTATATTCAATGCACTCCTGTCATCACCGTATTCTCGTTAAAACTCGCACCGCATCGACGTATCCTATTCTCATAAATAACCCATGCTCATGACACCCCAAGCCGCCACAGTTGGAGCGCAAATCCAGGGTTTTACGTGCCTGTAGTAGCCACCGAGTAATATTGAAAAAGAAAAGAGCGAGAAAAAGCCTCAGCCGCACCAATGAGAGCACCCTCTTTACTACGTTATTTTCCGCAGTGCTGTTGCCCCATTCCACCCTATCCACCCACACCAGCACCCAACTGAAATTCGTTTCGGTTAAAATATTTCCGATTGATCCACGGAAAAATATGTCAAAAAAACACCAAGAAAAAGAAAAACAGATTTTCGGGGTTATTTTCGGATTTGTGTTGCCCGTCTTTTTTTGTTGTGGTTGGTTTGTGGCCCGTGGGCGGGGAGGGGAAATCCCCACACGAAGCGGGTTGCTTTACCTGTACCGCACGCCCCAGGCGTTCTCTGCATGCGCCGGTTTGGCTGGCGGGTCTGTCGCAAGGTGAGTATCTGTGTCGCGTCCTCACACTAAATTGCCGCGACGTTCTGCCCGTTCAGGATTTAAAACCGGTGGGAATTAAGAAACCACACCGAGTAAATAAATTCCCGCAAAGAGCCAGCAGCCTCCTGGCCCGCCGGCGCGTCACGTGACTCGGCGCCCTGCCGATGCCCCGCAATACCGCACCGTGCCCGCACTTTAGCTTTTAGCACGCAGCTCGCATGAAAATCCCCCGGTTAATGCGGCTAAAACCATTTTTCGCCCTAGTTTATCTCCGCTCTTAGTGTTGCTCTGCACTGGCTAGCGACACTATTGCGTTGCGCCTATGTAATACCATTCGCTCCTTCACCGCAGCACTCTGCTGCTTGAGCTGCAGCCACCAGGCTGCTGCCTTATATATATGGTTATATACCGCTTTCGCTGTAATTCTTCCCCATCTCTAAAGCACGGCCCCATACATCGCCAAATTCCCGTTTATTTCCTCTGCTGAGTAGCATGGATCCACAGTCCACTCCATAGCAATCCTCCTGGTCTCAGTCTTTGTTCCGTGTTTGTACGCCTTGCTCTACAGCACCTCTTTTTCGTTCTTGTGCCTCCTTTAGTTGCCATGCTTCACGACCCTAACTTTCTTCTTCCCAAGTTGGACTTTGCCTCTCCTCCCACACCGTCCCACACCCATTCGCCCACACAGATGAACCACCGCCAGCACCCGGGATTCTCCCCCAGCGGCCCCTCGTCCACTGCAAGCCCCCAAAACATCAGCCTCAACTTCAAGCTCAATCTCAACAGCAACATGGCCGGCAACAAAATCACGCTTCCTCCCATTCTCCTTCCTCCCTTGTCTTCCCCGCCCTGCACCGCCAAAAGCAGCTCGGTGACCTTGCCCAGTGTCAACGAGGCTCTAGGTGCCGACACCGACTACTACTGCAACAACAGCAACAACCGCAGAATGCCTGCAAACAACAGCAACTACAACTACCTTCCCCACCTCTACCAGCCCCAGATGAAGCCGTCCCCGAACGGGCTTCCGGCAATGAAAATTCTCCAGCTGCGCGGAGATTCCCTCTCGCCCGCAAGCACTCCTTCGCCCACGCATTCGTCGCCTAAGCTCTCCAACATCATGAACACGGCCCCTGCGCCCAACAGGGGGCTCTACAGCAGCGCCTCTGCCGCTGCGATGGCCATTGATTCTCCCCAGAACACCTCGTCCTTTCCTATGAAATTTTCAAGCTCTCTGCTGTCGTCGTCCTCAGCGGTATCCGCAGTGAGTGCCCCTCTTTCCGTTGCTGCCCTTCTGTCCGGTGCCAGCAAAAAGCCCAAAAGAAAGAAACGCGAATGCCCCGAATGCCACAACTTCTTCAGCAATCTTGCAACCCACAAATCCACACACCTCAACACCAAGGTCAGGCCCCATGTGTGCAAAATCTGCAACCGTGGATTTGCAAGACCGAACGATTTGTTGAGACACATCAAAAGACACTACAAGGATAATCTCACCAACAGCAGCTCGCTCGACCCAATGGACGACGACAGCGAGACAAATCTATCTCCTTCTGCGTCGGCAAACAGCCCGTACTCGTCCGACTTCAATTCTTTGATCTTCAAATGCCCCTACTTTGACCCCGCCAACGACATCGACCAGTGCCATTCCACCGGGATTTTCTCGCGCTGCGACACTTTCAAAAACCACTTGAAGGCCCTTCATTTCCTGTATCCCAAGGGCACGAGAAAGAAGGACCGCAACCACGTGCAGGGCCACTGCAAAAAATGCTGCCAGAGCTTCCCCAACGTTGACCTTTGGCTCAACACCCATGTCTTGAAGAACTCGTGTCCAGGGGTCATCAATCAGTACAACCACTGATTGCCGGCGTTTTCGTAAAAGTAGCTATGTCTCTCTCCGTGCATATTCATGATTCATAATGATCCTTTTTATTGCTATACTTTTTCTATATCTTTTTCATCCACTAAATACATTTACATGGGGGCTTACATAATATTCACACGTTAGATTAATACTCAATATTCAATACATACTTGCACACTCATCAGATGTTGGTTTTTACGTGTGGTTAATCTATCTAAAAAAGGTATAGCTCGATTACAAATTACAATGAGCAACAGAGATATAAATGTCGGAGTAGTCTTGGATGTTCGCGATGTTGACGATCATTGCATGCAAAAATTTTGCACGCGAAATAAGATTTTTCCCTTTTTTGCCTGAGACAATAAACCCGTTTCGGGATTCAATTTGAATAGCCGGTGCTTATTGGAGGGTGTCTTGATTGGTCAGAGGGGATGGGTTATCAATTGTGGCTTGAGCCAACCGATAGCTGTTTTGCATGATTATGATTAGTGTTGAGGGTTTTAGTGATATGCTGAAAATTTTTTTATGCTTTCTGCTTGAAATTATGGCATGTTGAAATTTCTTCTTGGAAATGGTGACTCGGTTGTATATACGAGAGTCTCTTGACTACATCAAGGGGCATGGAGAGAATACGTAAAAGCGGGAGTCGGATTTCATTCAGGGCTGATGTTGCTGGCAAAGCGTAAACCAATGCTCTATGTGAAGCCGGAACACGAAAGTGCGACGAAATCTTTGAAAAAAATAAAGCGGTGATACATTGACTACAGTCGGCTCAGAATACGTGCGTGAATACTCTGGATATTTCTGGGTCTACCAGTGTATAGCACTGTGGTAGACCCAATAATTTTGAGAACGTCAAGATAGGCGTGTGTTACATTGATTGAAGTTTAATGAGGTGAGGCGGATGAATACCCGGCTTGCCATTTTAACATTGTTTCCGCAGCCGGTGACCCCACACTTTGACTTGTACTGCTTGACTACAACAAGTGTTGATACGGAGTGTACGAATGAAAGCAGGCAGAGGGAAGCAGAGGAGAAATGAATATACGGTGGGTATGATCATGTACGCTTTAGGGCATAGAAGAGGCAAGGGCCGCCCGAAACCATAGGGTTCCTTGAGGGTGCTGTCTCTGCTTTGAGGCTACATTTATGAGTCCTCAGTTCAAGTATTCGTGCTTAATGCTGAAGTATAGGCAACTATACGGGATAATACACCTCTGGATACTCGGTATCCTCGATGAAAATCGATCGTGGAACCCTCGTTCCGATAATGACGAACATCAGCACTACACGGGGAGCAAACAAACCTGCGGTATTCTTCAAGGTGAGGTTTTTGTGCCGTGCAGCTTTTCCTTCTTTGATAATCTTATATATCGTCACAGTCGCGTGTGAACTCTATACAGTAGTTTAGAATGCTCGAATGAAATACATGTTATCTATCTATTCATGATAGGAAACTATACGGGATAATACACCTCTGGATACTCGGTATCCTCGATGAAAATCGATCGTGGAACCCTCGTTCCGATAATGACGAACATCAGCACTACACGGGGAGCAAACAAACCTGCGGTATTCTTCAAGGTGAGGTTTTTGTGCCGTGCAGCTTTTCCTTCTTTGATAATCTTATATATCGTCACAGTCGCGTGTGAACTCTACACAGTAGTTTAGAATGCTCGAATGAAATACATGTTATCTATCTATTCGTGCTTAGAAATGCTGGCCATTTGCCCAATCTCCGACAGCCATAGTGACATATTTTTTGAGTTTGGGAGCTTTTGGGCAGCTGCAGCCATAAACAAGAACGTGAACGTTACTACAAACAATTACGTTTGCCGGCAGGTTGGTTTCTATTTTCTTAGAGAGCAAATCCGATGTCGAGCTCACTAAGATGCTGTCAATTCGTTTTTTGATACGTTAATCTTATTCCAGTCATGTCAATTGAGTGTGGTAACTATCTCTCAGCATACTTGCCATACATTAGTCCTATAATCCTATTCTGGTTTTATTAATTGGGTGTGGTAGATGAACCTTTGCATAGTATGCTTGTGCCATGCAGTATTTACCGTTTTTTGATTTCAAAAATAATTTGCAGTTTGCCACACATGTTGCAGTGCTGCCGTCAACTCTAAATCGCATGCATTCGCTGCTACAAAAAACAACATCAAGTATGCTCCTGCATAATCACCATTCACTACATACCGCTGCTGTAGAAAAGCTATAGAAAATCAGTTCCCCTACGAGAAAATGCCCCGGAGGTTGTCCGAAAAAGTGCCGCTAACACCCTTCGAGCTTCCTGCGTGCGCACCATTGTCACAGCTGAAAGCCTTGGCGATTTTCGGGTCAAACGCGTTCACTCCAAGCGGAATCTTGGGCAAAACCATCGACGGATGGATGTTGTAAAGAAGGCCCGTTCTGTGAAAGCGGTAGTTGCTGTAGATCCCGGAAAAGGCCGCTCTCAAATCCCCAAGCTTGGCACTCGACAACGGCTTGAGGGCATTGATGTCTTCAATCGTGGCAAGCATGGTGGCGTCCCCTGCGTCGGCCAAGTTGAACGAGGCAACCAAAAAGTGGCTGACGTAGGTCTCCATCACTCTGACCACAAACTTGGGAGGGATGTCCTCCAAGTCCAACGCAGCGGCGTAGAACTCCGCCGCCTCCTCCTCGGGCTTTGGCTGTTTGCTTTCGGCCTTGGTGACCCATTGGGCCCAGAAGAAGTCGACGTTGAAGCCGCGCATCATTTCCAAAACAAAATCGCGATACGAGATCGCCCCCGTCTGGCCCCGTTCGCTCTGCAAGGCCGCAAAATAGTCCTCCATGCCCTGGTCGAAATGGCGGCGAGCAAACGACGTCCAGTCGTTGAATCTGACGTCGTTGGCAACCATTGCCTCCTGGATTTTCCCCCAGACCTTCCAGTTCTCCATTGCAGTGTCGTGGAGGTACAAAGCGTTCATTGGCGCATTGCGCACCGACTTGAGCCTGTCGGGAAAGGGGCGCATGTCGCATGCGGCGAGGGGCCGGACCAAAAACCCTGTTTGGGCCGCTTGAGCGCTGTTTGTGATCAATCCAGGCAAGCACTTCTTGAGGTCCTTCAAGAACTTGCTCTGCGCGTGGATTTCCTTCTGGGCCTGGCTGGAAGGGCGTTTTCCAGGCTTTTCCGCGCGGCGCAGGCCAAACGGGCTGTCCTCGGACATAATTGTGGTGACGTCGTCGGAGTCATAGCCAAAAGGGTCTGCAATGTGCAGGCCGCCCAAGGAGGCCGCTAAGCTGGCCGCCAGCCCGCCAGCCTTCTTTCGGGCCGTCTGTTTCTTCTTGGGGGCGGTTTTGCGCGCGGCCCCGTCTTTCTGCAGGCCGGAAAGGCGAGCCACCTTGTGGGAAAGCTCGCTGACTTGCTGGAACTGCTCCTCGATTGCGTCCTTCATGTCGCCCAACTCCAAGAAGGTCTCCTCCTGGAGATTTCTGGCCTCGTGCGAGGCAACCTTCAATTCGCGAATCGAGGTCATGATGCCTGCAAGTCTGGACTTGTTGGCCTTCTCGTCGCTCAAGAGGGTGCTCACATTGTTGTTGAGCTCGTCTAGTTGTTTTTGAAGCAGTGCAAGACTCATTCTGGCTGGTCTGGTGTAGCAGGGGATCAAAGCTGCGGGGTGTTTTGGGTGGCGTTTTGGGTGGCCTTTTCAGGAAAAAAGGGAACAAACACTGGTGCTGGGGGATCCTTTATATATTTGTTGCAATAAATAGGGAGAAAATTAAGGGCTGCAAGCAAATGCAGCAGGGGATTGCTATTTTCTACCCCACGCACAATCAGTAAGAGCTTATGTAAGGGGGTGAGGGGGTGGCCGTGGCAGGCTGGTTTGCGGCTATCAGTTGATGTGATAGGGAGGCCGAGGCCGAGATACGAGGACGAAATGTGGACTGGCACATTGTGGGGCTGTTTGGACGGTTTTTGCATTAAGATTAAGATTGTCATGTAGGTTAAGATCTTGCTGCGCATTGCAACCCAATGCGCCCTGACACTGCACCAGACAGCAAAGGGTCCGATAGCCCCGATATCACCGAGTGGACGCGGTGCACTTTGCCCAGAGAGAGCAGTGCTCAGCAGCGCTGGGTGATTCTTTATATTCAGCACATACTTTCCTCAAGGCACGCGTAATTTCAGCGAACAGGGCACACAATAGCCATTGAAATTCTTGTTGACATATAGACAGCTCCACTGTTAGTCATCCCCCATATTGTAAATATATCCAGATGCGCTTCTAAGCATTAGACGTGACTCGCCTTGGAGAGAACAGCACTCGCCACTTCACATCTTTATATTCAGAATATACTTACCACGCGTAATGAACCTCAGCAATCTGGGTACACAATAGCCATTGAGATCCACTTGTTGACATACAGACAGCCTCACTGTTATCGAAGACATTCCCCTCATCGTATCGTTCCCCACATTGTACCAGCCTCTACAGATACACCGCAGGCCCCACACAACCCCTCCTGTAGCCCCCCAAATGTTCAACCGCTACCACCCCCACGGATCTTTCACCACTTTTTCGCTCCATCAAACAACAATATCAACATTCAGCGCACTTACCGCATGTCTGTCCTCATACATCCAATCAAACCCCTCCAGTCCCCAACCAAAAATGGAAAACAAAAAACTCAGATACCCACAGAGGCGCGAGTTGAGGCCTCCCTCGCAGTTCTCAGCCAAACGCAGGGCCGTATCCAGCACTATCTCTCGTTTTTCATCTCCCTCCAGCAACACCTCCTTCTCCAACGATGATCTGCCTACAATGCGACGTCCTAGCAGCTCCACACTTGTCTCACGGCTACCAAGAATGCAGCTGTCTCCGTCCCCCTTGCCCCTGGCTTTGCCTATTGCTTATCCGTCCTCTCCCACAACTAAGTCCAGGTCCGTGTCTGCTACGAAAATCAACCACCCCAACAATAACACGTCCAACGAAAGCGAAAAGCTCCAGCGAATCATAATAAAGCTCCAGGAAAAGCTCCAGCGGTTGACTGTCTCCAGCGAACAGCTTAAAGCTCAGATCAGCACGCTTACCAAGGAAAACTCTTCGCTAAAGGAAAACATCCTCACCAGCGAGGAAAACTTTGAATTGCTTACAGTGGACAAAGAGTTTCTCGAGGAGCAAAAGCAGCTTCTCTCCTCGCAACTAGAAAGTCTCCAGGAGAAATACAAGACGTTGAACAAGCAGTTCATTGCTCTTCAAAACACTCTCTCCAATATTAATAGCCTGGCTGCTAATGGTGAAAATGAAAATGTGTTCGAGCGAAACAAGCTTTTGGAGGATGCTCTTGTCAAATTACGCGAAATAAGCGACTACAGAGAAAGCGAGCTAGTGGAAATGGCTACTAGTTACAAGGAACTCGAGGAAAAGTTCAAAGAAACGCTGCAGAAACTCGAGGAATCCGAAAGCTTTATTGAGTCCTTGAAACTTCAAATAGACTCGTCTGTGGATTCGACCAAGCTCATAGAGAATCTCACAGAGAAAAATCTCCAATTGTCTGAGGAGAACAACAAACTCAGACTCACTATTGCTGAATTGGAGGACCTAAACGAACTAGCCAATGACATCGAGGATGCTCATAACAGCACCGAAAAACAGCTTCAGGCAGAGATTAAAGCGTTGCAAAAGACGATTCAAGAGAACGATGCTGTGATTGTGGACTACGAAAGAAAAATCACACATTTGACTAATCTTATCAACTCGCAAAAAAGAAAGTTTGAAAATGAGCTCTCTGAACTTTCGTCTATCAACAATAATACCACAGCAAACATAAGCCATCGCGGAGATAATGATGAGGACGACAATAGGTCCGAAAATGGCCGGAGACGCGAGGAATTACGACTCAAATTGAACAATCTTCAATCTCTCAACTTCCAGATCAATCTCAACTACCAGATATTGAATTCTGACTACATGAACTCTAAAAACCTATCGGCCACCTACGAGTCTTTTTTGAGACAGATTTCTGCAGTGAATGACTCTGATACCGACACAGGAGGACACAGTATAGCCTGTATTTTGGATCTTATTAAATCTGTGCAGCTATTGCCTTCTATCATCAAACTCTGCCAGATCCTTGCCGACTTGTATCATGTATCTGATTTGAAACGTAAATTGATCCAATTGTCTGCGCTCTTCAAAATCGGCCTTTCCAACTTGAAATCTGCTCATCATGTAGAAAACGACATAGAATACGGCCATGTGCTTGCTAATCTCAAGAACATCTTTGCGTTGCTCAAAGGGCTTTCGACATCGTTGGCGTCTTCGCCTTCGCCTTCGATTTCCGAGCAGAAAAGCGGGGCCAACACGCTTGATTATGTCTTGAAGCTTCTTGACCAGCTTTCCCCGTATCTTTTCCATAGAAAGTCCTTGGCAGATTCGGCCAAAAGTATTGATGATTTGATATTCAGTAATGATTTTTCTACCGAGGATGGCAACGAGTTGACCGTCTTTTTCTTCACAAATTTTCTAGCCTACATAGCATCGTGCATCGGCAAGATCACTGAGATATCTAAGGTGGTGAACAACGACTCAATCGCTTTAGATTTTGTTGATCTGGAGGAAAACGAAGACAGCGGAAAATTGCTAGCTCTTTTGCCAGGACGGTTCAACCAGTTGTTGAATTGTCTCACCTCCTTCCAACGTATCATAGACAAGCATCTTTCTTTTCTTTCTACGCTTGCGCAGGGCAATTCTGCCCAAGTTGTCAATGACTTGGTGCAATTGACTGCTGAAAACCTCAGTAACCACCTCAAGCAATTGACGCATGTTTTTTCTTTTTTGAACAAAGTGCAAAGTGATCTCAAGCCAGCTTCTGCCGATGTTGATGAGAGTGTCGGCTCGTTGTTGCCTACAGACGAAGAAAACAGTAACCGGAGAGCACTATTGATCAATCTATCCCAATCCAAGGAACTACAAGCAAATATAACAGATCTTACGGACTTGATCAACGAATATTCGTTACTAGAATTTGTCAAAAATAGTGCCCCTAATGGGACTCCTAAGGCAAAAATCAGCTACGAAGTTTTGATTGACGAGTATATACAGTCGCAAAGACAGGTCGGTCTGAAGATACACGAAGTAGAGAAACTCAACTCCAGAATCAATGATCTTCTCACCATCGTGCGAAACAAGGAACAATCAACCTCGGAGTTGACCTTGAAAATATCGATCTTGAAGCTGAAACTTCAGGCACAAAACGAAAAGGATGATTTGATCAATTCGTTGCAAAAACAGATAAGAGGTTTCAGTGAGTCATTTAAGAGCCAGGAATTGCGCTTGTCTGAATTGATTGAGTTGAATGAGCAGCAACAGGTGCACATAGACAAATACGAACGGTTGAGTTCTAAGTTTTCGATGTTTCTCTCTAACAGTAACGGTGATGTTGATGATGACAACGACGATATATTCAGGGAGAAAAGCTTACTGAACAACATCGATCTTGTCTCTGAAATCCGTTCAATGAGAAATGTATTGAGCTACTACACTACGACGTCCAGGAAGGTTTCGGGGGCAAAAGAAACAGCTACTTTTGGAGTACCTTCGAGCCTAGATTGGCTACAGGAAGGTGCTAACAATATATTGGATGGTAAGTATTTTGCCAAGAGAAACCAATTACGGAAAGTATCCAAAGATAGACTTTTCAAGTTATGTGAGGGATTGAAAATGATTGATATCAAAAGACCGGAGAGGGTTGTTGATTGGAACCCGCTGAAGGCCATGTTGAAATATTACATCACGTCTGTTGATGAGGAGTTTCAGGACTACCAGATGGAAAAAAAGTGTATTCTTCGGGGCAAACTTTGACACTTGTCTTTAAATACGCTACCTTATCCGCTACACTTGCTAATAAATCGTCACTGTATTCATTAAAACACCCATAAATACCCGTCGTCATCAATGAAAACATCAATGTAATAACTCTTGTGCCAGCATATAATCCCTACTATATCAATGCTGATACAACGCCAACACACGGTCATGATGGTCCTTGTTTGGATATATCCGTTTGAGGTGTTTTTTCTTGTTATCGGTCAATCCTGTGGATAACACAGACGTCAAAAGAGAGTTTATTCTGACCTGCAATTTCGCATCTTGCTTCAAAGCTTCATTATTTTCAAAGTCCTCGATAATCTTCCATCCTCCATTAGTTCCAAACTCCTTGAACCCATTCTCATTGTGCCTTATCACATTCGACAATGCATACAATACTTTACCCTTCAAATTGTTTGACGTAGAAGGATTGTTGTAGAGAGAGACCAATTTTTTCACTGATCCGTGATGCTTCAAGAAATCATTCTGGGACTTTTCGTTATTCTGAACAGCAGTTCCAATGACAGAGCAGGCAAGAAGTTGCAATGACTCCTCAATTCCCTCATCTAGCTGCTTCAAAATCGAGGGCCAGAGCTTCAAACTTTCAATATTATTGGCATTGTCCAAGTTTTCAATGAGCATCTCGAAGTTGTCAAACGCAATTTCTTTGTTAGGAATGGAGACTTCTGGATCTTCGATGATCTTCATGGATTCCAACATGAGTTGAGGGTCATCTAGTCCAAAAGAGCCTTTGGCTCCCAAAAGCTCGCTCAAAGCACTGGCTTCTTTCTCTCCAAGCTCCTTGGGCTTGCTGGTTTCACCTTGGTTAGCGATGGACCATTGTAAAAGCTTTTCCATATTCGTATGTTATTGAATGTTGTAGTTTGCTATCAATTATGAAGAGTATGTGTTAATCTACAATGTCTACCTATAATTTTGGTATTACAGATCTGTAAAGCCATATGGATGCATCCATCTTAAATAAAAGTTTCAAGGCGAAAATTTTTTTCTCTTTGGCTCCATCATCGATGAGCGATCGATTCCGGGATCCTCTAGAACATTCTACAGGAAAGCGCGTGATAGATGCATTGTAACGCGTCCACGTGCATTGTCCCGCAGCCCCATCACGAAAAGTGAATTCATAATTAGGAGAAGGATAAACAATCGTGCTTGGACTAAGACTGACGCGTTCTTTAGTCGCGGGGTACTTCTGAGCGCATTGAAGACACAATTCGATACGTTAGCTGACCAAAATGGCAGGTCGAAGAAAGAGAACAATCAAGCCCGCTTCCCGCGGCAAACGGACCTTGAATGGCCGCAGCAGTGACGATAATGAAGATCCGTTGAACATCTTGTCTATGCTACAAAAGGCAAAGAAAGCCGGGGCCTCCAAAAAAGAGCATGGAACGCGTCCTACGACCAAGGAAGACCATGAAATAACGCTTCCCAAGAGCAAAAAACGAAAGACGGCCATACTGAGTGTGAAACAACCGTTATTTGTCGCCCGTGGCAATGAAGAAACATCAGATACTCACGATCTGCACATAATAAACAGCCAGGCGTTGCTGAAAAACGAGAAGTACATCACGGAACGCCGGAGCGACCGCAAAAGGAAAAGGAGGAAAAGACTGTCACTGATTCCTCTGTTGGATGAGGAATTGCTGCCTCAACATGATTCACCTGAACTAATATCCCCATCAAGTGATACCCGTCAACGAAGAGAAGAACGCAGAAGAAAGCTTCGAGAAGCGCCCCGAGAAAAAAGCCGTGCTAATGGAGGTATAGGAGAAGCACAACGAACAGAGAATATCAATCCAGTGCGGGCATTGGAGAATAATAATCTGCTAGTTGTGAAATCGCCAGATCAGCCTATAAAAGCGGGGGAAGTGCATAGTAATGGAGTGCATAATGGAGTGCGAAAGATTATTGAGATTGATGATAATGATAATGTTAGCATCTATGAAGAGGATACGGTGGTCGGTGAGGACAATGAGGTCAACGAGACACTCAATAATGACGCCAATGAGAATCTCAATGATGAAGTTGATGAGAGAAGGACTGATCAGGATGAAATTGAGAGAGAAGCAGTTATAGAGGTCGATGATACTGATACAGGTGATGAAGTGTATGGAGAAAATGCTACTGAAAGCGGAGGTACTGCTTATGATTCTGACAAAGGAGTGGTTAATCAAAGCAATGAGATTGCCAATGAAGGGAATGGAATTGCTAATGATGCAGGTTCTGAAAATGGTGGAGTTAATGAAGATTCTGGAGTTAATGAAGTTAATGAGGTCAATGAATTGAATGAAGTCAATGAAGTTGATGAAGATTATGGAGTTAATGAAGTTGATGAAGGTGATGAGGTCAATGAAGTTAATGAGGTCAATGAAGTCGATGAGATTAATGAAATCAATGAAGGTGATGAAGCTAATGAAGTCAATGAAGTCAATGTCAACGAAGTTATGGACAATAAAGGCAATAAAAGAAGCAACAAAGATCAAAGTGAAGATTTCAACGAGACTACCGATACAAAGGAGGATGTCAAAAACAACAAATATACCTATTACGATAATGACGGAAATAGCAACCATAACTATGACAGTAATGTTGATAAAGTTGATGCCACAAATGGCAATACAGAAGGAAACGATACTTATACAGCAGATAACACACTCACACTTTCTGGGACAGCGGGCAGAGATAACGAAACCAACAGCAATACTTCCGTTGGCGATATATCTGAAATGATCCATAGTGCAGAGAAGTTTGAAGCTATTGACATCAAAAAGTATCTCCTGAACTTTGACATAGCCAGTACTAAACCGTCTATATCTGAAGAATTTTTTGAGACAAGCAGCACTAAACTGTCACAATCTAAGATAGAACCATCAAAGAGAAACAATTCCAAACCATCTACCTCTCACAGAGAATCTCCAAGAATAGACATATCTAATGTTTTTTTATCTCAGAGAGAATCCCCTGAACTAAGCAATTTTAAGCCCTCTTCATCTCACAAAGCATCTCCAAAACTAAACACTTCTGATTCCTCTTCATCTCACAAAAAATCGCCACAGGTTATATCAACGCCCGCAGTTGAAACAGACAGCAAGCCATCCACAAGCCCCGACAGTGTAAAACAACCCAAAAACAATCTCCAGCAAAGTCAAAATGAGCAAAGTCAAGTCAGTGCAATCAGCATATCGCAAAACGATTCCACCCGTGCGCTGGTGATGACTCCCATGAACGATTTTGACATACCTTCGTCTCCTCCTTCGTCTAGCCATTTTTCTGACTCGGAAATACCATCTCCTTTCACTTCTCCGTCAGGAAAGAAGTTCAAAACTGTCATTCTTGATAAACAGCCAGCTGTCCCAGCAGCACCCCCTGTGAACACTTCAAATAGCTTATTTCAGTCTGTCTTTCAGTTTGGAGACCGCAAATCAACATGCAAGCAGTGTTTTATGTCCTATGCTCCATACACCAAGCAGGACGAGGCTCTCCATAAGCTGTACCATGATAGATACTTAAATGGAGTAACTTGGAACGATAAATGGGGAAGACCTATGACTTCCAACAGTAGATACACCGACATGATCAAAAATAACCTCAGCCAACGTGGAGGGCGGTTCGTCGAAGTCCAGTTTGACAGAAGAAACGAACTAAAGACGGTTTTGGGTCTTCTTGAAATGGTCAATAACGAGCTAAACGCCCCTGCTGACTGGGTGTCCTACAGTGTTAAGAACAACGCCTCTCTGAACGATATATCCAGCAAGGGAAAGGTGTTTTTGTACGTGTATAACCGCAAGATCATTGGAATGGTCAGTTTGGAGAAATTGAGTCAAAAACAGCTGCTCAGTGTCAAAAATCTTATGGACATTGAAACCCAGCAGGTCACGAAACTATCTGCCAAGTCGAAACTGGCTGCTCTGAGACTGTTGTTTCAAAAATTGCCTACTACTTTGTATGGCATTTCTCGTGTTTTTGTGCTACTGGCTTATCGAAAGCACAATATTGCGCTTGCCTTGCTTTATGTTTCGTTGTCGCATTTGGTTTACGGGATGAAGTTGAGCAAATACCAGCTCAGTTGGTCGCAGCCCAGCTCTGCGGGGTTGCAGCTTGCAAAGCGGTTCAATTTGATAAGCGATTCGCGGCTGAAGCGGCAGTTTCTTCAGGTATACATGGAGATATGATTTGGGGTTCACTATGTACGGTTTGGTTGAGAACAAGACTTTTCGTGATAGTATTTGTTTGTGCTGCACTAGAAAATGAGGCATTCCGGCTTTTGATAAATGAAGGATTGTTGTAAGATGAGCCAGATCATTTGGGATAAAATTTGGGTTTAGGTTTGAGGTGTGAAATGAGTATAAGGGCAAGATGTATACCGCTTCTAGCGCGAGAGTGTTTGTTTGTGCCGCAATAAATATAAAAGACTTCTGATTGGACTCTTTAGCTGATTGCTACTGTAGATTATTACAGGCATATCTTCTGCCCAAATCACTTGAAAATCTACATATCGTCGCTCAACAAAACCTCTAATCACAGTCAAACCTTTGATTAGAGTCAACCCTTGAATTACAATCAGATATATACAGTTAGCACTATAATAATCATCTATCATCCTCTAACTTATAGAGTACCGCCATCCAACATAACGTCTGCTATAAGCCTCCATTATCTATCATCAAGCAGTGGTGGTGGCAATAATCTCCTCAGCAACTTTGGTGGCGGTCTCCACAACAGCCTCGGTGGCGCTCTTTTGGTTTGGAGGCATAAATATGTCCATATAGGAACTGACAAGTCCAATCAAAGCCATCGTAAGACTCAAAAGTGGGGAACTGGCATCATCGGCAAGTTTGACCCCGTTGTAGTTCAAATAGTGCTGGAGACAGATGGAGAAAGCAGTCCAACTCATCATCTTGTTACGCATAAACATGGCTGCCATAGGAATTGTTTGAGCGACCATCCCAGTAGGAGGACTTTGAGCCTTTGGCTCTACATATGTGTATCTAGAATATTGTTAGAATTGCGCCACGAAAAAACTGTGATAGCGGGAATACTTACTTGACAATGAGATCTTCACGTTTGACTTGCACGGCCATTTTGGTTTGTTTTCGTGATTATTGTATGTAGTTGTCGCGACCTCTAATGCATACATCAAGTATATTGGCATGTGTCCAGTACCTCGCTTTTGAAAGTTGCCGTGATGAAAAGTCGAAAAGACAAATGTGCATTATCAGGTGCACGGGTGCGTTACGGCTATACCACACCCGTGCACCGGATGTGAAAAATCTGGCTCGAAAGCAGCCGCCATATTAAAACGAAGATGAGCTGAGATGACGATCAGAGAGAGTGTTGTTTGCACTGTCTGAGGATTGAAGATTGAAACACAGATCACAGATACTATGGATGTTCAGAAACCAGTGCTACAGTTTGAGTATACGGACAATACCGAGGGAATTCTTGATGATGTTGCGAGCTATTTATCAGCAGTGAGAAGAGAGAGCGAGAACGGTGCACAGACATTCTTTTCTAGTAGAATCAAGAAGAGAGCAGCGGAAGACGACGCTGGCCAGGATTTGCGTGCTCTGAAGGCTTCAAAAACTTCAGCCCTGGGCGAGAAAGTAGTGAGGGCTGAAGCAGAACAATCAGAAGACTTTCTGCACCAGAAGAACACCAAAGAGAAAACAAGATTGGATATATGGAGACAAGAGTACATTCAAAGGTTTCGCACAATGAAAAAAGCCTATGATGAAGAGGACTACGAACCGCCGGACGAATCTGTACAATTGCCAGTCAATTTCACCACATGGAGAATGTTCATGATAACAAATAAACCGTCCAAGGCACTTTTGGAAGAGTTGACCCACGAAACGGTTATTAGGTTGATATCCTACATGAAAAAGCTCATCACGAAGAATAGTACCAAGGGGTACTTGCATTTATGGGCAATAGGGCTTTTTTTGCGTCTTCCGGATGTTGTGGAGTACAATGATATCCATGAATTAAGAGAGCTTTCGAAGAGATTGATTGTAGTGAGGCATAAATCTGAGCAGGAGTCGAGGGCAGCCGGAGATGCCAAAATTGCGGAAGATGCAGATTCAGAAGAACTGAAAGAAGAGGTACCACAAGCGACCGATATCTCATTGAAAAACGTTCAGGAGGATAAAAATGAACCAGATGCAAAATCATTGACCTCCAAGGCAATTGAAGAAAACGGAGGGGAAACGGGAGTATCATCAGAATCGAACGAACCGAAGGAAGAAATAGGAAATCAATCAACTATAGCGCTGAATGAGGAGTCAAACACCATAGTATTAGAGCCGTTACAAAGCAACCCGTCAAAGGAATTACATAAAGAACTGTCAGAGGAACCTCAAGAAAAACTCTTTAGTTCTCGCAGCAAATATGTAGAGAACCTCAACAATAGTCCCTTGAAAACATCACAAAGCAACCCTGAAGCACCTCAAACCTTCGAACAACAACGGCAGGACGTGAGAATGCTCTGCGACATGATAATCGCCATAGTATACAGTATTTACGGGCAGAAAGACATTCTACACTACAAGGATGTATCAAATATACACACATAATACACAGATGTCCCTACACCACTTTAACAAACTCGTGATGATATTACTCATAATATTAATAAAAAAATTCAAGAAAACTATCTTCTCTTGTGATACATAGGTACCTATACACATGTCCATACACCTCTCCTCAATCTATGGAGCGAGAGACGCACTGACATAACGGTGCTATAAAATATATGCTTGGAATGAAATGACAATACGTGAGACGATTTTATGCTTGATGGTCGATTCTTGCGGCGTACAATGGGGCATCAGACTCGTCTTTGGCACCCAAGTCCAAAGCAAGTCCGCCGTGTGGATAGTTTCTTGGGACCGCAGGCTTTTCAGGGTAAAAGAAGACATAGAGGAACCCAGCAAAGGTGGCAATTCCACCAAAAAAGATTGCAGACCATTTCAAAGCGGTGGCATCGCTGACAGGCTGGTAGTAATCTGGAGACCACATGTTCAACATATCATCGTTGGCATTTAAAGGCTGGTTGAAGTTTCTTCTGTTTTGCTGGTCGTCCCATTTCTGGTAAGGGCTTCTTTCGAAGTACAATTCAGGCTTCACGTCTGGATAGTCTCCGAGCAAAGGGTCTGGGTTTGAAGCTCTAAATGGAGCCACGCTTCTAAAGTGTCTTATGTTGGCTAACACTGGAGCTCTTTTGAGAGCCTGAGATCTGATTCCTAAGCCGAGCATTTTCGAGTTGAAATACAGTAACGTGTCCCTCGATTGTGTGTGTAATTACTTTTCCAGGTATTTGATCAGAGGATCGTTTTGACTGTCTGCAGGATGCCGTTTGGATTAGATTTCATTTCTGCTTCGCAAATTATTTTTTTCTTGCAACGGAAGATTTTGATTATTTTTACTGGAGGTTTATTGGCTGAAAAATATGTGTGCGAAAAGGTAGGGTATCTTTTGGCGGTGATGTATAAATCTGCAGGATGACGCGCGGGCGGCATATGTGCCAAAATGGAAGAGTATTTTGATCATCAGACGGGGTATTTTACTTGAGAACCGGTGGGATCGATCTGTGTTCCACAAAAAAGTTTCCCTTCAAGTAGCTTTCGGTGCCCTTCCTTATATATCACCAGTCGAAAAGTCAAGCCCGTACAACTCGTCTGTGGTCAAGTCGTAGGGGTTGGCTGCAAGGTACAATATGAGCCTATTTTGGAGCTCCAAAAAACTTACTAGATTGCAATTGTGCCCCTTATTTCACAGTATTCTTTGTATTATGGCATAATGCTATCAAGGTGCATGAAGGAGTGCTAATTTCTGTTGCTCTATTGCAAGTACCAACGTAACAATCAGAGTTTATCGCATCTACTTTTGTATCTACTATCACATAACTAGGGTATTACAAAGCAAACTTTTATTATTTTCCGTTATATGCAAACTCGCAAACATCAGGTATACAAGATGACATCTACACCCTCGATTACACACCTACTTGAATGCCGACTCAAGAAGAAAACTGAAATCGAGCCCCGTCACCCTCAAATCCGCCACCTGCGTCTGTGTGATCTCCACACACTTATTGTAAATAGGCGACCCCACCTTCACATCGTACAACTGCTTGCGCAACAAATCCGCATGCTTTTTGATTTCGTCGGTGCACCATTTGATGATGTCACTGGAGTATTCCGCTTCCGGAAACGAGTCGCGGTACAATATGCAAGTAGCTTTTATAGCCTGGAACGTTATGATTGACACCTGTGTGATGTAATCAGGAAGATCTCCTTCAAATTCAACCTCAGCGCTTAAGCGCGCTATAAGCTTGCTTCTAGAAATCAACAAGTTCTCCTTTGCTAGGGACACCAGATTCAATGTCTTCAAAAAAAATATACATTCGCCAATATCGTCGCTGGTGCCCATCTCGTCGTTGATCTCAAAAACCAACGCTTCTTCCAATTTGGCCTGCCGTTGCTCAAGCTTCATTTTGAGCACATCCAAAAGCACCAAAATCTCTTCCTTGGACTCTTCCGCGTCGCTTTTGCCACCAAACTCTAATTTGCGCTCAGAAATCTGCGTCTCGCAAACTTTGATCATTTCCACTGCTTCGCCGTATCTGTGGTGCGCGGTCTGGATATCTATCTCGTCTATCATGTCATCTATGTCGCGTAGATTCCGGATAATGCCGGTATTGTCTAAGTCACGGGTGCGGGTATGCATCCGTGCACTCAAATCCTGGAGAAGCGAGGTGTTCCCTTTGTAGGAGCGCTCGCTAGCGGAGAGAATAGAAATAGAATCGCGGAGTTTGCGCTGCTCTATTTTTTCCTGCTCACTGATGTCCCGCAACTGTGCCTTTGCCTTGTGGAACGCCGAGACTATCCGGGAGTACTGATCCTTGCGGCTTGTCTGGTAAATGTAGCTGGACCCGTGGAACTTAAAGTTTATTGTGTAGAGAACTGCCTCGCCACCACCGCCACGATGCAGCCTGTCATCCGCCACCCGCATTTCGGGAATCTCCACTAGCTGCACCTCACGCATGGGCCAGCAGTGTTCCGCCACGAGGCTCGACCGGCTTTGGCCGTGGTTGTTGCGGCGCTTGCGGCTCGCCGCTATGAGCACGTGATCGTTGAGCACAAAAACGTGACACACCTGCAAGGGTTTCCAGGTCGCGGCGTTCAACTCGTACCACTTGCCGCTCTCCGCAAGCACGTGACGCGTGGGGATGGCGGTCAAATATTTCTGCGCCCCTTCAACGTGCTTGAACAAGCTGTTAAGCTCATCAACCCACCGTCTTTCGAGGATCATCACGCTGCTGCGGTCTCTTCTGGAGCTGCTGCTCTTTATGGCGCCTAGCCGACCGCCGGATCCGGCCCCTTCGGCCTCCAACCGGGCTTCAGCAACTTCTTTCATCTGGTCGGTGATTTCCTGGAGGGTGAGCACTGTATTTTTAAGGGTTTTCAACTCGTGTTCAGACGAGCTGAGATCGTTTGACACAATAAGGATCTTTTCAAAGCTTTTGCTGACGTTGTTCTTGATGTCCTCGTCGATACGTTCCTCCAAAGCGGTTAATTTGGACGCAAAATCATCAACCTCAGCAGCACGTGCCTGTGCCAATTTGCTAGTGACGTAGGCATTGGCGTCGAAGTTCGGATCCAAAAGCGCGGTTGTGGAGCTCTGCTGTTTAGGGGGCTGCGCGCCGGACGCGTAGGAGCCTGAACTGCCCGGAGCCTGTTTTCCGTAGCCGCCAGATTCGGCAGGAGGGCCCGCAAAGGCCGCGCTCGGATCGGGAAGCGAGCCTGCAGGCGCGGGCGCTTGGAACGACCCGGGGATTTGGGGTGGTTGCGAGCCCGGGGCCACAAGCAGCAGCTGCTGCTGGATCATTGACAAGGCGGCCAGAGGCAACGAGGGCATGCTTCCAAGGTCGGGGGGCATTGGGCCGTCCACCTTCATGGACAACCGCCTCTTGATCTTCTGCTGGTCGTGTTTGGGCACACGCGGAATGTCCAAGCTTGCATTGGATGCGCTTCCCACCTGAAAGTTGGCATAGGGGTTGTTGGATTTGCTCTTGCCCTTTCCCTTGGCAAACTTGCGCCAGTCGCCCAACGGGGCCCTGCTTTTCCTCAAGGAGGCGTTTTCCTTCGCCGAGAGCATCTTTGGGGTGTGTTGTGCAGTGCAGGCGTGATGTGCGGTGTGCCAGAACATTAATACCAGCTCAGCAGGAACTGATGTTTTGGAGATTTTGTCGGTTTGGGTTTTCGATCGCAGAGCACATCCGTGCACCAGCGGTGTTCAGTCTGGGCACGGGTGTGCACGGGTGTGCACGGTGACGGCAGAAAAACCCAGGCGAATTTTAAAAGCATCTTCCAGAGTTGGGTGAAGCAGAGGGAGGACGAGGCAGCAGTTCCAGACGTGCTGGATAACGCCTATCTGCGAGGAGCTACGCTGAAAATACAGAGGTGCGACATTTATATATGAAAGCCAATCTCTCAGGGCCAATCTACACAACATCGTCTATCTACCCGTAGTTCGTCAGCATGAGCGTCACAAGCGAGGAGTTGAACTACCTCATATGGAGGTACTTGCAGGAGGCAGGCCACGAGGTCACGGCCTTTGCGTTCCAGGACGAAACAAAAGTCCACGAGTTGGACGAACGGTACAAAGAGGACATCCCCATAGGATGCCTCATCGACCTCGTGCAGCGCGGCATTTTGTACTCCGAGGACGAGCATTTGGTCAACGAAAAGGGCCAGTTGCGGACCCTGCAGGAAGTCGGGCAGGGGTTTTCCTTGTTCGGGGCGTTGCGCCACAAACCAAGCCAGAAAATCGAGTTCAACGGACGGTTCACTTTGCGCCTCGCAGAGGACCAAAACAATGCACAAAGCGGGGACGGGGCACCGGACGGGAAAACCGCCGACCCCGAGGCAACGGGGTCTCTGCCGCAGTCTGCGGACGCCGCACACGCGCCGCCGGCGCAGCTTGCCGCAAAATGGACGTTTGAGCCCGGATTGTGTGCGGATTGGAATCCAGTCTCCCCACAGGTGTTTGCGTGGGGACAGCACACGTCGACGGCGAAAATCTTGGTGATTCTGGAAACGGGCAAAACCCCGGAGATCGTGACCTTGATGCACCCCGTGAGTCTTTCCGTGGACCTTTCCATCAACACAACAAAAGACAGCGTCAAGGAAGAGATAACCGCCATTGCGTGGGCTCCCAAGGGGCACTACATGGTGACGTCCACAGAAAGCGGCGAGCTCCGGTTGTGGACTGCAGACGGGAAACTCCGCAACGCAATGACGCTCCACCACTCTGCGGTGATCACCATCAAGTGGAACTGCGAAAGCAGCTATATTTTGACCCAGGACACAAACAGCAACGTTGTTGTGTGGGACGCAAATCTCGGCAGCGCAGTGCAGCATATCGATCTCGACTACTTGAAAAACGTCAGCGCCACTGCGGCTTTTTCCCCAGCCACGGGGGCGGGCGCAGAGCCCGCGGGCCCCAGCGTCCCCGGTTCGAACCCCGTCGAGGCGGCG
This sequence comes from Saccharomycopsis sp. NRRL Y-5750, assembly GCA_030564765.1. NCBI lineage: Eukaryota > Fungi > Ascomycota > Saccharomycetes > Ascoideales > Saccharomycopsidaceae > Saccharomycopsis > Saccharomycopsis sp. NRRL Y-5750. Next base: position 3,559 of record JAKTZD010000033.1, on the reverse strand, counting down.
TGGCCTTTTTTCGCGGCCCTCGGCAGCGACGTCACGTGGATCGACGCGTGCAAGTTTGCGATTCCCGGCCTCGGGGGCACAATTGTGATTTTCCAGGTGAAGGAAAAAAAACCCATTGGGCTTTTGCAGGGCCACACCGGGGCCATTGGCTCGTTGGCCTACAACAGCGCCCTCCAGTTGATGGTTTCGGGCTCTGACGACGCCACCTTGCGCGTCTGGAAGGGGAACTCGTACTCCAGTGCCCAGCTTCTCTTGGGCCACTCCCAGGGGGTTGTTTCGTGCGATTGGTTGGCGCCTTACGATCAGGAGGGGCGTTTTGCGGGGAAGGAGGCGGCGCTAGGCCCCGGGGAGATTGCGCAACTTCCCCAGGCGTTGGTTGTCAGCAGTTCCTTGGACGGCTCGGTCAGAATATGGGATATATACAGCGGCGATTTGGTGCTAGTGTATGTTTTGGAGGGCCTCCCGATATACGACGCCTGTTTGTCGACAGACAAACACTGGTACGCGGTGGGGTCGATGGACGGGGCCGTCACGGTTTTCGATGTCAGCAGCCACTCGATAAAAAGGGCAGTGGATGCGGCTTCGAAGGCAAAAGCCGTGAAGCATCTCCCCAAAGTGGCGGAGTTCAAGCCAAGGGCATTTGATTCTGCCGACGATTATATAGCGAGTGTAAAATGGAGCTGCGATTCAAGCTGGTTGACGGTGTGCTACAACAAGCTGGCGACTGCGGTGGTGCGGTGGGATGCTGCAGGGCGGAAGAGCTAGGGTGCGATGTTTGCACTTTGGTGATGGTATTGTATGATAAGATGTGTTTGTATGGAGGTGTAATGTATTTGTACGTGTTGTTGATATCGATATGATGTGTTTGTATGGAGGTGTAATGTGTTTGTACGTGTTGTTGATATTGCCACATTGTCTTTGCGTGAATTGATGCTGTATTGTTGTTTGTGACAAACACCAGCTGCTGATACAGACAAGTAATGGATAATAATGGCAGGCATCTCTGCAGGTGTTGTTTTATCTGTTTAAACTGGTGCTACGTTTTATCTGTATAAACTGGTGCTACATTTTATCTGTATGATTTGTTGTATATCGGGGGACCTTACACATGCTGCCGCAAGCAGAAAGATAACTACATAACGTTGGTATCGGGAGGCAAACAACAATCTAGCTCTCTTCTTTGATCCGTATTAATTCGCGTAAACATTTACTCATATGTGTGGTTTAAACTTTCTACAGCATTGCTTTTCGTGTTAGCATAGCAGTGCCGCGCAGCTTTGCGATTAAATATTGCCTTTACCACTTTAGGAAAGTCAACAATAAAATTCGAAAGCGTGCCATACTGTACGTAGAAGTCCTTACCCTTAATAACAATTTTATGCGGGAAGCGATCATCTAAGATGTTAATATCCTCAATGGTTGGTATAATCAAGCCTTCTTGAGCACCAATCAGCCAGCTTAGCTTTGCATGTGATGTGGTGAATAGGGGATACTTGCAATCTTTGCTTTTCAATACGGAAAGCCAACTAATATTTTGCCAATAATCTTCTAGAAAGACATAGATCATCGCGAGAACTCTCGACACAACTATTATTATGTCAGAGAGGAGACTCTGGTGGTTTTGATCTATGTCAGAGCTGACACTCTGGTGGTCTCCACCAAAAGCCACATCCTCGCATCTATAGCCTATTGCACCGATTTTCCTTCTGTAAAACTTTGTATTTTTTATCAATATAAGGGCGATGGATACCACTATGCATACGACGAGCGAAATGGTATAATTTTTGTGCGTCTTCAATAGCTGACCCAATGTGGAAATGCCGTCACTTGAAAAAGGGTTCCACTTCTTTGCTCCCAAGAGACTCACCCCTATGATTTGTCCTGCCCCAAATAATATAAGCATTAGATAACGCAGCACCACTCTTAACACGAGGCACCAAACCGGCAAAAACACTACCCGCCTTTCAGGAATGTGGTAGCGTGGCTCCCAATGACTTGGGCTATCAGAAGTCATACTCACAAACGACACTGTGCAACCAAATTTCTCGAAACAATTTGCCTGCACCTCGTTCGAGAAGGTTATCAATCTTCCCAACATTTGTGAGACTTTTGACTGAAATCTCTCAGCAGAGAAGTCAGAACCCATGGCTGTTAGTTCTTCAGGCAGCAATTGTAGCTTTTGAGCCAATTTTGGCACTCCTCTGCACTTTGACACATCAGATTCTTTGAATGGATCGCGATAGCAGTGTGCTATTTCTTCGTTACACATCGTAGCAATCGTGTCTGCTCTTCCGTATGCATGAATGATCGTCTCAATTTCGAATTGAACTTCGCTCAACCATGTAGCATACTCTGTTAGTTCGCGTACTGCCCACATTATTCTAATAAATGGTGTGTATGGTGGATCCATTTCAGGATCTTCAGGTGGTTGAGACAACTTGTGTTTGTCTGCAAATAACTTTGCATCCTCTATCGTTATCAGACGGTCTATGAAATCATGAAGAGCTCGATCTCCTTGCAGATCATCTTCCCTAAAACTTAATATTTTGCTATGCACTATCAACACACTTGCATAGGCAATGGCTTGGCCGTGGTCTTGTTTGAGCTTTTTCAAAGTCGCATCAAACGTCTTATTGTAATAACTTTTGTTCCCGATCCACCGGCTCCTAACGGACTGCAAGCAGAAAACTGCATAAGAAATCTTCCGATCAAGTTCATCGCTGACGTAAAATATGGCTTCATCGCCGTTGAGTTCGCGTGCATGTCTGGGTGATAGATATGGTAAGACGCCATGTATTATCACCTTCACAACGTCATTTATGAGAGTTATAACCACTCCAAAGGGCCCCGCCTTGTCGTACTTCAGTGGATCAATCTGAAAAAGAAACACCACCAATAGTTTGACATCAACTATTATGAAATACGTTAGGAGGAAGTTCAAGAAATTGGTCCAAATATCAATGTCCATCGTATCCTACTAATACCTGAGTACTGATTAATGAATCATGTTCCCTAGAAACCCACACCATTCCTAAAAACATACACACAGGTAGAAAGCCAACCAGGGGGAATTTTAAGGAGTATATATACTCCAAGATCAAAATGACCTAGTACAGTGCCATCATTGGTGGGGGCTCAGTGTAGGACGTGTTTCAGGACAACACTTCCAAAAGTACTTCCAAAAGTGTCGTCCAGAGTCAAATTTGACTCATTAATGATAAATCCAGCTGTGCGTACCATAATTAGAGTTGAATTTGCGAATACTGCGTCACACAAAATTCACGCCGCCTGTATGGAACCCCACACGGTACTTCCAAAAGTATCGTCCAGAGTCAAATTTGACTCATTAATAATAAATCCAGCTGTGCGTACCATAATTAGAAATGAATTTGCGAATACTGCGTCACACAAAATTCACGCCGCCTGTATGGAACCCCACACGGTACTTCCAAAAGTATCGTCCAGAGTCAAATTTGACTCATTAATAATAAATCCAGCTGTGCGTACCATAATTAGAAATGAATTTGCGAATACTGCGTCACACAAAATTCACGCCGCC
>JAKTZD010000032.1:0-162168 GCA_030564765.1 Saccharomycopsis sp. NRRL Y-5750 | reverse complement strand
AAAAAAAACCGAAAAAAAGAAAAAAAAAAAGAGGTTTAAAAAAAACAAACCCCGGGAAACAAATTCCCCCCCCCCCCCCCCCCGCCTACACCATCTCTAGCAATACTCACATAGATCTATTCTCTAAAAAACTAAATACTGCAAAAGTTAGCTAACGAAAATCAAGCAAAGCAATAGAACAGACAACTAAATAAGCAAACAAACAACCCCCAATCAGCCACACCTTCCCTTCATCAATCTTCAAGCAAATCAATATACTTCTTCACGTCCTCCTCCACCAAGCCTTCCTTCTCCTCGTGAAGATCAAGCCATGTCACGTTCTGGAACATTTTCTTGTCGATTGTCGCAAGATCCACGTCTCTGAACTCCTCCTGATGTGCATCGGGGATAATATGCGACGACGAGCTTTCTGTGTCTGAAGAGTCTGAAGAAGTGTAGCTGAGAATCGATTTGACTGCTCCTGCAGAACATAAAAGACAAATGGCATCGTAGCCCCCGGCTCCCGGCACAACTCCTCCCAAAACACCCGGCAAAGTGTAGCAGTTGTCCAAGAGGATCGTTTGCTCGGGAGGCTCGATTTCAGCCTCGGTAAAGTCCGTCAAAAGACGGAGATTTGCACGAATCGAAGAGATTGTTTCGATGATGTTAAGCAAAGGAGAAAGCTCCGAGGCAAACTTGTGGTCGTTGTAGTTCACCATTTTCATTTTGATCAAATGCTTCAACTGGATCAAGCTGTATGTGTTCAAATAGGCTATCAACTTGCTGTATCTGTCGGGGTCTGCCTTGCTGAGCTTGTCGAGGCTCTGCAACTGGTGGACAAGCGCCATGTTGTGCATGTCGATGGTGTTGAACAACTTCAACGACTTTTCGGGAAACTGTTTGCGCCAGTCCAACACCTTTTTGACCAATTTGGGGGTTTCGGACCCGGTGTTGACGTCGCCCATGAGAATGCGGATATTAGGGGGCAAGTCGCAGTTCTCGATCTCCATTTCCCACTGCAGGTCGACCACTGCGGCCAAATGCTGCGGATCTTTGTGCTCGAGCAAATCGCGGATGATTTGCGGGTCAAAGCGCCTGTATATTATAGATCCGTACGTGGCGGTGGCCACGTCGAATCCAGAGCCTACTTTGCCCTGGGCAATGCAGTGGGAGATCTGCGAGAGGTTGTGGATGATTCGGAGGCTTTCTGGGGACGTTGTGGGCAACCCGGGCCGGAAAAACGACATCAATGCGGCCGTCAACACCGTGACAAGCCCTGCGCTGGAGCCTAGCCCTGTTTTAGGCACCTGGGAGATGGGCAGCTTGTGGTATAGGAACTTTTTCCCGTGTGACTCTCTGGCAACGGTGTCCTGTTGCGAATGGTACGCAGGGTCGGAGAATATTCTGATGGAAATGGCACAGCTCTTGGCAGGCTGGAGATACGTCAATATCGTTTCCACAGTCGACAAAAGAAACGGGTTTTTCGATTCAGAGAGATCATCGGCTTTGACAGAGCCCAGCTTTTTGTCACAGCTCACTCTGTACACCCATTTGGACCCCACAAACTGGGGGCTGTTGATGGTGATTGTGGATACTACAGAGTCGCTGTCGCATGCATTGGTCCATTCGCCTTTAATCACCGAATGCATGCGTGTGGACAACGCTACTACATACGCTTTATAGGCAGGGTCTAACACGAGATAGCCTCCTGCAAGGAGAGCCTTGCCGGGAGCACTGAAAGCCTTCAACTCGGACATGTTTGTAGAGCGTGAGGCGGGGTGTGCTGTGTTGATACAGCAAATGAGGTTGGAGATGGTATTGACTGCAATTTACGATTTGCTTTCCACCGACTTTGTGAACTATAATGGAATAAAATATTTTCAAAGGCAATTTTTATGGTGGGCATTTTTCCAGGTGGTTTGTTTCTCCCTGGGCGTATTTGTAATGGGAGCACTACGAACATGAGTAATCCACGGAGGATGTTTAGGATTCTTACATAATCGCAAGGCACCAGATGGGACTGGCATGCCGCAGAGGGGATCGGCAGGCGAATCGGAGTAAGAAAGCCAAGCAGGCGGTGTGGTGATGCAGTGGGGGAGGATCAACTGGGGAAGGTTATGATACTGTGTGAAAATCCAAACCGGTACGAGTAAAATGTGGAGTAATCTGTGGATGTAATGATTGGATGATTTATGGAGTGACCTACAAAAGTGGTACGACGATACTGAGTGGTGTAGGCTATAGGGGTGGGCCAATCCGGGGTGCGTTACGGCAGAATATATGCAGAGATGAGCAAATTGTGGGGTATTCCCCTTTGTTGTAGACGGCTATATATAGATGTGATCACATTATTTGGAAGGAGTGGACAAGCGTCAGTAGATATGCAGGGATCTGGTGGATATGCAGGGCGATGGGTAGGCACGGTATTAGCTGTACAAATATACGTCGTTGGCATGCGATGCGCTGCGCAGCAGTGCCCGTGAAATACAGCCGAGTGCGGTAGACTGCAGACGGCAGCATTTTATGCCAGTAGATAAGATGCGATGAGGTGATGCAATACAGGGCTGTATGTGATGAATTCCTGGGCCTAAAAGTGTATACCGACATCGAGCTGCGGCAGCCTTTTTTAAGGGGCGATCTGTGCTATATCCTGAAAATCTATATGCGAATACATACAACTTTGAGGCAAGAAAGGGATTTGGTGTGGAAAGTGAATAGGGGAATAGGGTTTGCGTGGAGGGGTGGAGAGCCGGCCAGATAGGGTTTGCAGGTGCTTGTATCAATAGGGAGTGTAAGTATCTTGTGAAGATGAGCATGTTTTTGTTGTGTCGCTTGGTTATGAGATGAATGCGGTACTGTAAAGATCACCAGAGGGTGTTTATGAAACATGTACTTATTGCGGACATGCGGTTGCACTGATCTTGCATGATTTCTAACATGATGATTTCATATGTTTTGATACTGCAGATGGCGTAAGATGAGCAGAGTGTATAATGTAGTGGAGGGAATGAGACAGCCATAACGTTTGTTGAGCATCTATCTGTGATGATATGGGCACTATCAACATACCGTAGAGAACGTTACAATGTGGCCCTTTGAAAGGGTGCACGTAAGTTAGACGGCTACTTCCCGTAGCTCTCTATATTAGTCTATACGTTCTATCAACAGCATTCTATCTCACAACATCTACAGGCCTGTCCATAACGTTTGTGGAACGTTCATATGCAATGATATGGGCACTATTTCCAACATTATGTCAAAGCTAGCACCTTACAATGTGGCCCTTTGAAAGGGTGCATGTAAATAAGACGGCTACTTCCCGTACCTCTCTATATTAGTCTACATATTCTATCAACAGCATCTATCTATACCAATTTCGCCATGATCATCTGATCATATCATCATCTAATCATCTCATTTAAAGAATGAGAACAGGTGGATTCGAACCACATCTACAGGTATTTGCAAAACTGCCCCAAACGGCAATCAGCAAAGCTCAGATACAACTGCCTGCCACTTGCTAACTATCGGATGCAGTCCCCCCCGCAAATCGGTTGTCTCTTCGTCAAAATAGCTCGTCGAAAGCATATTCGATATCGCCAACTCCCTCGCCGCATCGGCCATGATCTTCTCCCCATTGTCCTTGTTTTTGGTCAAAAGCTGCAACTTCCCGAGGATCTCCCCCGCCTCTATCGCCAATCGTGCTCCGATCGGGTATCCGCGGTCAAATCCCATCTGTAGGCCCAACTCCTGGCACTGTGTCTTCCCATCGATGTAGCCTTGCTTTCCAAACTTCTGGCGCAAGTGCGTGATCTCCACTGTGTCCGACGCAAGATGCTTACCGTACAAATCGCTGTCGTCATGGCTATCCTCGTCGCTTGCGCCTCCCCACACATCGTCAAAAAGATCATTGTTCTGCGCTGCGTCCTGCAATGCAGCGCTGCTGTTGTTGTGCTGCAGGCGGAGAAGCTTCTTTTTGCACCCTCCGTTTCCACACAGACATTCGTGACCCTTAGCTGGTTCCTCCATTGTTGCTGGCGATATCCCTAAGGCTATCTCGTTTCCTGGCTCTGCGCAGGTAAAAATCTGCATTTGCCTGTTGCGGGTAACCCCGATCTGCCCTGCTTACGTATTTTGCCACAGGTGTTTTTCGCACTGAGATTTGTCTTTTGGCAGCAGCCTAGATGGGAGCCAGCAAAAAAAAAAAGGATGGGAAGTCGCCAGCGTAGGGATCCTCATTCATCGCTTGTTCCTCGACACCTTGGCACTTCTTCTCCACATACCGGACATCTGCTGAGCCTCCCGGTCTTCTTTTGCATCCTTGCTCTCCCTATATATCCGCGGCATATAGATCTATATACTCAATGTCCAATATAATAACCCAGGTGTCCCAGGACTCTGGCCAGGCCACGGTTCCGCCCCCTCAGGACGACGACTACAACGCAGTCATCAACCTCAACATCAGGGGCGAGGCCTTCCAAATCACCCGTGTGGAGCTCATGAGCTTGCCGGAAAGCATCTTGCTCTGTGTGTTCCCCAACGGGGTGTTTCTCGACATGAACGGGCAGGTGATCACCAACCTCACAGAAAACGACGTTGTGTATGTAGACTTCTCCCCCGAATGCTTCCGCTACATCATCGAAACCTTCAAAAAGGCCGCGGCCTCTGCGCCAGGCAGCAACGCCGAAAGCCAGTATAGCTACATGGACGACGACTTCTCGTTCAGACCCCTCGACGCAAACATCTTGAGGGTCAGCCCCTCCATAATAGTTCTCAGAGAGGACTTGGACTTCTACTGTATTCCGCCCATGCGCGGCTTGAACCACTCGCAGATGGCGCACCTTAAAATCGCCGTGGCCCAGGCCTTGGCCAGCAACAAAAAGATCTTTGACGGGTTGGGCTACAAGCCCGGGAAGGTGCTTGGCCCTGCAGAACAGCATCTTCTCGAAATGCTCTGTGGCGCAGGCTACACCGTCACAGACGACTGGGGCCACAGGGACATCGAGCCGGGCAAGTCTGTCATCAGCTCCTTGGCCTTGGTGCAGCTAAAAATGGGCTCCCGGGGCGCCGAGGGCGTGGAATCGAGCAGCGAGGACGACAACGACGTAGAAACAGTGCCTGCCCTGCCGGCAAACAATATAAACTCCAAGTTGTTGTTGTTTTGGAAGAAACCGGCCCGAAAGTGCTGGTGGTCGAAGGAAAACGTCGAGATCACGCTTCCGGTGGCGATCAAGGCCTCTCCGACGGTGGCTGAGGTCAAAGTGCACATCAGACGGGTCTGGACGCTTGAGTTGGCGGTTCTTTCGGGCAGTTAGTGTATCACAGGGGTGCTAGCATCCTCTATATTTTAGTTAGCCGATACAAAGCATTCTGTGGATTGTTGACATATGATGGAGTTTCTTGCGGAGTTGGTTTTTTTCGCTTGTCGGTGTTGGCGTTGTCGTTTCTTGTTGTCCGTTTCTTGCTGTACATGAGTTTGTATAAGTCCTTGTTCATTTCTGGTTAGTCGTCATCTTTAATTAATTATTACTCTGTTTTAGGCTGGCGAATGCCGGCAGGAGGCTAGCAATGGTTTGTAAGTGTATTTTCAGGGCTGTTGATGCGATAGATAGATAGATAACATGTATTTCATTCTAGCATTCTAAACTACTGTATGGAGTTTATCACGCGACTGTGACGATATATAAGAGCATCAAAGAAGGAAAAGCTGCACGGCATAAAAACCTCACCTTAAAGAATATCGCGGGTTTATTTGCTCCCCTTGTGTAGTGTTGATGCGATATGATGGTATAAAACAAAGACTTCTGTGCGTCTGAAGGCCCACTACAGCATGCTCTCCAGAAAAGATATTGTCAGCCTGTTCATTTCTATATATAAGTCTATATAACTATCATGCCAACGCCTTGCCAAGTCTCCCCACGTACTTGCTCTTGTCAGCCTCGGCATTCTCTCCGTATCTCTCGTACGTGTCGTACTCGAAACTGTCGTGATTGTAGAACGTTTTGCGGTCGTAGTGCAAAAGCTCGTACCCATTGCGAAGCCGGTCAAGCAAGTCCGGGTTGGAGATGTAGTATCTGCCCATTGCAATCAACGTCCGGTCATTTTCGTCAACATGACGGGCACACAACGACAAATCGTGCCCATACGCTCCTGCACGGACAACTACGCCTTTCCAAATCTCAAAGATCCATTCATTAGCACCCTGGACTTCCTTGACGTTGATATTTCCGCTGACACGTGGCTCAACAACGCTGAGATACCCCATTCCTCCATGTTTGGTAGCCCTTTTTTGCACCTCGCTTATTATGTAGCCGTAAAGTGCAACTGGATGTGGGTCGCTGTTAGCTCCCTCCATTCCCGCGTAGGTGCCCCATGGCGACAATCTGAAAGCGACCTTGGAAGCGCCGATTTCTTCAATGAGGGCATCTACGACCTCCAAAAAGAACCGGACTCTGTTCTCGATGGTTCCCCCGTACTGGTCGGTTCTCTTATTGGAGACAGACTGGAAGAACTGGTCGAAAATGTAGCCGTTAGCACTGTGGATCTCTACGAAATCGAAGCCTGCCTCTACAGCATTTCTTGCAGCAACTTTGTAGAGCTCGATATACTCCTTGATCTCGTCTATCGTCAAAGCAGTCAACGGATTCCCGGCCTCAAGTGCTTCCTTTTTCGAGGCCTCGTCCAAATACAACCCATCGGAAGCACTCTTGAACTTGGTGCCCTCCTTTTCTAGCACGTCAACAAGGGCCAGTCTGCCCACATTCCACAATTGCGAGGAAATAAAAGACTTGTTCTCGTGGACCTTAGCAACAATCTTTTTCCAGGCTTCCACCTGCTCCTTTGTGTAGATTCCCGGGACGTTTGGCATTCCTCCGGCTTGTTTTGCCATGAATGTGCCCTCGGTGATCAAAAGGGACCCAGGCTCGCGTGAACGTTGGTCGTAGTAGTGCAATTGTAAGTCGGTCGGAACGTGTTCCTCGGTTCCTCTCATTCTTGTCAATGGAGCCAATACAAGCCGGTTTTTCAAGGTAACCGAGTTGTTCATCTTGATTGGCTTAAAAAGGTTCGTGTCTCTCAAATTTGCGGCAGTCATATTGAAGCTAAAGTGCTGTTTTTGCTATGTTATCGATGGTCGATATTACAGAGTGTAGGTATGTCTACAGCTTTAGTACAACTAGTTTGATCTACAAGGAGCAGATCCCGCATTTTATATCAATCTTTGGCCTGTGAATTACTAATAAGACAGGCTGCCATGCTTACAAATATACGAACAATGCAAAGACCCTGCTGATTAACACAAAGTGCGCTGATTTGTGCTTGGTTGGTGAAACCTCAGGCTGTTTTCACAATTATGTCTTATCAGGTGCTCTATTCATTGTTGTTCCCTTTGGAAGATCAAAGACCTAGATATGTGCTTACTGCAGAGGTTGCATGTTGCTTTTTTTGGGGGCATTGTTCGAGCAAGAAAACCGTAAGAAATAGCAATTGGTATGCACATACATCTACTTGACCGGACAATTTGCTGTGAAAAAGAAAGAGTGATTAATCATTGATTAGTGTTGTATTAGTAAAAATGAAAAGCAATTCTACTATCATTAAGTAGGGGTAGATAGTTCATGTACGTTGTTCTAATAGAGTTATTCGAAGGGAATTTTATACGGGACGCACTTCGTGGGTGAAGAAGTAAACTATAATATGGAATGTATTTTGCTGAGATGATGTAAGCAGAATGCAATAATATACCGATATAGACAATATGTTATGAGACAGGTTATTGTAGGTGGAAGCAGATGGTGTTCTATTAGCACACAACACATAAATCCCGCCTCAGCAACAACAATAAATGGAATATCTACAAAGAGTACCTCTCGAAATTGATACAGTAAGTCAAATTCTATTAAAGAGTCTATACAAGAGCCATCAGCAAAGTACAACTCCCCTGAAAGCTCCCTACTGGAACTACCAATGAATGGAGACAGAAAAAATTGCAAGTCTTTGCAACCGTAAAAATCCCGAGGCTTTCACAAACAGCTTCAATCACAAATGAGCAACCAAAGGCTTTCCAAGCAACTTGGAGGCCTCTTCTTGGGATGCCTTGACCTCTTCCCCATACTTTCCGTAAGTATCATAGCCCCAGCTGGTGTACCCATAAAAGGTGTTACGGTCGTAAGGAGTCAATTCGTAGCCGTTTCTAAGACGATTGGTCAAGTCAGGGTTGGAGATGAAATGTCTACCAATGGCAATCAAAGTACGATCGTTTGCATTGACATGCTTCACGAGAGTTTCAAAGTCGTCTGCATACCCACCGGCTCTAATAATCACTCCTTTCCAAATTTCAGAAATCCAGTCATTGTACCCTTCAATAGAGGTTTCGCCTAAAGCAAGGTTTGCACGAGGCTCAACAAGACTGAGATATCCTAAGCCTCCGTGCTTGGCAGCTCTTTTCTGCACCTCACTGATTATGTACCCGTAAAGCGCAATAGGATGCGGGTCGCTTTTAGCTCCCTCCATTCCTCCAAAGGTTCCCCATGGAGACAATCTGAAAGCCACCTTGGAAGCCCCGATTTCCTCAATAACTGCGTCAAGAACCTCCAAGAAAAACCGAGCACGGTTTTCGATAGATCCCCCGTACTGGTCGGTTCTCTTGTTGCTGACAGTCTGGAAAAACTGGTCGAAAATGTAACTGTTGGCACTGTGGATTTCGACGAAATCAAATCCGGCCTCAACAGAGTTTCTTGCTGCAACTCTGTAGAGCTCAACGTACTCCTTGATTTCATCGACAGTCAAAGCGGTCAACGGGTTTTCGCTCTCAACGGCAAGTTTCTTGGATTCTTCGTCCAAATAAACACCATCAGATGCACTTTTAAACTTGATTCCCTCTGCATTCAATGCAGGGACCAGCGCCTGTCTTCCGAGATTCCAGAGCTGCACGGAGATATAAGATTTGTTTTCATGCACCTTGGCAACAATTTTCTTCCACCCTTCAACCTGCTCTTTGGTGTAGATACCTGGCACGTGGAAATAGCCTCCTGCCTGTTTGGCCATGAAGGTAGCCTCGGTGATCAAAAGAGAGCCTGGCTCCTGCGACCGTTGGTCGTAGTATTTGAGTTGAAGATCCGTTGGCACGTGGTTCTCGTCGGCTCTCATTCTGGTCAATGGAGCCAAAACGACCCGGTTTTGTAGGGTTACCGAGTCGTTGATCTTGATTGATTTGAAGAGATTACTCTTGCTTAAAGCGGAAGCAGACATTTTGGTTTGGTGGTTCTATGAATAACTGGTTGTATGGTACGCAATGTGATTTTGATAGTAGGTGCTGATTAAATGAACTTGATACAGGTAAAAACAGCGGCACATCCTCCATTTTAAGTAGGCGATTTTTGTCCGCTTGGGTTTTTCCGCTTTTTTTCCACAGTGCTGCGAGATTGTGTGGGCATCTCGCTGCTTAGTAATTAGAAATGCTAAGATAAACTTCTAAGGTGATCTTCAGGTACACTCGTAACAAGAAAGGTTTGAGCGGCCAAGAAGTAGAACTGGAGAGAGTTCTAGAGCTTGCACTAAGGTGATGAAAAAACGCCATTTTTTCGGAAATAATCATTTATTCGGATCTACTTCCTCGACATGTCTATATACGGATGTTCTAGATGTTCCAGAAAATTACATCAAAAATTCTAGTGTGTTCTTTTCATTCTATTCCAATATCTATCAAAATGCATTCAGATCCACGGATGTCGGACTATAGGCCATCGTCTATGCTAATGGCTTTCCAAAAACCTTTTGTGCCTCTTCTTGAGACACCTCTGGCTCTTCTCCGTAGTTTCCGTAGGTGTCGTACTGCCAGCTGTCATGGGTGTAGAAAGTAGCACGAGTATAAGGTGTCAACTGGTAGCCGTGTCTAAGACGGTTCGTCAAATCTGGATTGGCAATAAAGTATCTACCAAAGCCGATTAATGTCCGGTCGTTACGGTCGACATCGCTGCCGATAAGGCTCAAATTGTGGGCATAGCCACCTGCTCTAATAAGCACACCCTTCCAGATCTCCAAAATCCAGTCGTTGTTTCCCGTAACCACAGGGGCAGTGAAAATGCCCTCTGCACGTGGCTCAACGACACTGAGGTAAGCCATTCCGCCGTGTTTTGTAGCCCTTTTCTGCACCTCGCTAATTATGTACCCATAAAGCGCAATTGGGTGCGGATCATTTTTAGGCCCCAACATTCCTCCGAAGGTGGACCAAGGCGACAATCTAAAGGCAACCTTCGAAGCCCCGACTTCGTCAATCACCGCATCAAGGACTTCCAAGAAAAACCGAGCACGGTTTTCGACAGATCCTCCGTATTGGTCGGTTCTCTTGTTGGTGACAACCTGGAAAAATTGGTCAAAGAGATAGCCATTAGCACTATGGATCTCAACGATGTCAAAACCCGCCTTCATAGCATTTCTTGCAGCCACTCTGTAAAGCTCAACGTATTCCTTGATTTCCTCTACGGTCAAAGCAGTCAATGGATTTCCTGTTGCAATGGCAGCTTTCTTTGATTCTTCATCTGGATAGACACCGTCAGAGGCACTTTTGAATGGAATGTTTTCCTCGTTGAGATCCTCAACAGTGGCTTGGCATCCAAGGTTCCACAATTGAATTGACATGAACGATTTGTTCTCGTGAACTTTGTCAACAATCTTCTTCCATCCCTGTATTTGAGCCTCGGTGTAAATCCCAGGAACGTATTTGTAACCTCCGGCCTTTTTGCTCATGAAAGTGGCTTCTGTGATGAGCAACGATCCAGGCTCCCGAGAGATCTTGTCATAATAATGCAACTGGAGATCAGTTGGAACATGCTGGTCAGAGGCTCTTTTCCGAGTCAAAGGTGCCAAAACTACACGGTTCAGTAAGGTCACTGAGTCGTTGATCTTGATCGGCTTGAAAAGATTGGTTTTAGATAAGTCAGAGGTCATTTTAATTAGCTGCTTAAAGTCTATCTGGTAAAATCTCATGTAATTACGTAAATTAGCTGTTAATATTTACAGATCTACGAGGATATAGCTGCACCTTTATCATTATATATTCGTCTGTATGTGAACGTATTTTCGAGAGCAGCTGATGAAATTTTTTCAGCTCATCTCTTGATTAGTAATTGAGTGAAATCCACGGATGCGTTTACGGGAGACAATGTCATAAGGTTAGGTTGTGGTTGAATGTGTACAACATAGGTGGAATGTTCGGGACTGTGCGTGCCTTTTTGAGTGAATTCGCTTCGGAGATAAGTAGGGGTTTGTGCTATTGTTCTTTTGCAAGAGTATTTTTTTGGAATTACGATGTTCAACATGCTGTGTACCGTATAAATTTTTACAGGGGGGGTTATGGTACCTTTTTGCATAAAAAAATTCTTTCATATTCTATTGTTAATCAATATCGTCCATTGTATCGTCTATCGTACCACCCGCTACCATTAATAATCCGCCCATCATTTCATCTATTTTGATCTACCGAGTTATGCCAAAGGCTTGCCAATGATACTTTCAGCAGCCTCTTTCGAGATCTTGACCTCCTCACCGTACTTTCCGTAGGTATCATACTCCCAGCTGTCATGAGTGTAAAAAGTTGCACGATTGTATGGAGTCAACAGGTGACCATGTCTAAGGCGATCTGTTAAATCGGGGTTTGAAATGAAATATCTCCCAAACCCAATCAATGTCCGGTCATTGTAGTCGACATCTTTTGGAATCGTCGATAAGTCGTGAGCATACCCTCCAGCTCTCACAACTACACCCTTCCAAATTTCAAAAATCCACTCGTTGGACCCGATGACCTCTTGAGCGGAGGTATTGCCCCAAGCACGTGGTTCTACTATACTAAAATATCCCAAACCTCCGTGTTTGTCGGCTCTCTTCTGAACCTCGCTAAGAATGTACCCATAAAGCGCAATAGGATGTGGGTCATTATCAACCCCTAGCATATTTCCCGCCTTGGACCATGGAGACAACCGAAAAGCAACTTTTGAAGCCCCAATTGCAGCAATCACTTCGTCGAGAACCTCAAAGAAAAACCGGCATCTGTTTTCAAGCGAGCCTCCATATTGGTCTGTTCTTTTGTTTGTATGAACCTGAAAGAACTGGTCAAGAAGATAGCCGTTTGCACTATGTATTTCAACAAAGTCAAACCCGGCCTTCACTGCATTTTCGGCTGCTTTTGCGTAGATTTTTACGTATTCTTTGATCTCATCCACAGTTAGCGCAGTCAATGGGTTTCCAGTCTTAATGGCTTCCTCTTTTGATTCCTCGTCTGCGTAAACTCCATCAGAAGCACTTTTGAACTTGATTCCTTCCGCATTCAAGTCTGCAACAGTAGCCTTTCGTCCAACATTCCACAACTGAATCGATATGAATGACTTGTTCTCATGGACCTTATCGACGATCTTTTTCCATGCCCTGATCTGCTCTTCTGAATAGATTCCTGGGACATATCTGTTTCCTCCAGCTTTTTGTGCAATAAAAGTAGCTTCGGTAATCAACAACGAACCAGGTTCTTGAGACCGTTGGTCATAATAGTTCAAATGAAGATCAGTAGGAACGTGAGCCTCGGTGCTTCTCTTTCTGGTTAAGGGGGCTAAAACCACACGGTTTTGCAATGTTACCAGATCATTGATCTTTATTGGCTTGAAGAGATTGGTTTTACTCAAATCAATGACGGTCATTGTTTTGGCTGTAAGTAGATGAACCTTCTGTATTGTATGTTTCCGCTTGTACTTATCTCATCGAGATTGATTGAGGCCCAAAAGCTGCTACTTTTTGAATTCATTAAAGTTTGACTTTAGGGTCATTTCCGTAGAGACGAAAACGTCAATTGAAGTTGTGGTTGACTTTGGGCCTGTGTTGATTATGTAAGCATGGTGATACTTGGTGGATCTCAATACCTGCATTTCTGACGTTGTAGTCTCTATTGTTGGTGATTTATTACTATTGTTTTGTTCGTAGTTCAGAGTTCAGCGTTTTGGCACCTTACTGGTTTATGGTAAGAGCATGGAGGACAGGAATCTTTCCATGCCATGTTTAGGTCCCCATTTTGAGTCCCCACTTTTAGTTCCCACTTTTACATACTTTTAGACCCGGTTTGATACTCACTTAAAGTGCCCACCGTATTTTGGCACTATTTAGGTGCCCTTTTAAAATTCACACTCAATTTACCCAGTCTCAAAAGCTGACCATTTTGAATACTTCCTTAATACTTCCTCAATTGATCATTCGGTGGTTATTTGGAGACCTACTTTAGAGACCCGCTTTGGAGCCCCGCTTTTTGGTACACGCCTTGAGTACCCAACTCTGTAGTTTCCTCTTTCATGAACCACCCCACTTTGAGTAAAAACCTCTAGTGTCCAGTTGGTGTTGATACCTTCAGTGCCCATTTCGTATACACACCTTCAGTACCCATTTCTTACACACACCTTCAGTACCGGATTTGCATTTACACCTCCAGTGCCCATTTCTCTAACACACATTAAGCACCCATTTCGTATACACACCTCAATACCCACTTCATATACACACCTCAATACCCATTTCGTATACACACTATACGTACCCCCTCCTGCCCCCTTACCATTCCCCCTTTCATTCCCCGTCCCATTATCCCCACTTCATCCCCAGGATAAAATAAACGCATAGAAGTCCGCATTGTACGGGAATAACCTCTTTACCCCCAACTGTCCCTGCCTTACTACAACCTTCATTCCTTAATCTAACCTTCACTCACTCCGTCCAAGCCCCAATAAATGTCACTAGAAGCAGTCAAACTTCCGCGAAGGCGCTCTTTGCATTTTACAAGCATAAATTAAGATCTACCGATAATTAATCTGGCTCGGCTATTTTTCACGTCCAACCCGTCTGTCCGATTACCAACTGACATCCACCAATCCCGCACTTCACATGGAACGAAAGAACCTCTCTTAGAATTTGGGGCGTTATTGTAGATCCTTACACGGGCACATCAGCGCCGTTTTAATTAACCAACCAGCGCGTTTGCGCCAGCACGCGTATGCACATGTATGCACAATGCTCATCTTTCTGCTCATGTATCTGCATGTGTTTGCTGATCAACGCGTAAACGTGCATTTTGTGGGTTTTTAGTATAATTGATTTAATTTAGTTTGCACCCACATTTGGCGTTTTGTAAATTGTGGAACAGTTAAAGAGATGGGGATGCTGTGAGACTCCTACAAAACAGGGGGCCCAACTGCAGAAAAGTATTATTTATTGTTAGCCACAGATATCTCCAGAATACTACGTTTTTTTTCCTGTTGTAACTGCCTTTGGTACGGTTATAGGTCTCGCATCTCATAATGGACAAATCAAACCCATTATTACCGTTTGGCTATAACCAGTCGCGTGCCACACCTGAAGTGCCATTGTCCCTACAGCCACGCGACCGAGAGGTCATTGACGTCAACGCAGGAGGGACCCGTTTCCATACGAGAACATCCCCAAGAAGCACTAGAAAGAAGCCCGAGAGAAGTAGCAAGAAAGAGACCAACAACTCACCCAGAAAGATCATCCATATCAAGCGGAAACATGCCTATGGGGTAGACAGCCACATGGGGGATGGATTCGCAGACTCTGAGAGCAACAACAGCATTCTTTCAGGGTCTGGGGAAGCGATATTGCTTTCCAATAACACCTCTGAAGCAGATACTACTGCAGATGAGGATTATGTCCATGATAATCGACGCTCCTCGATGGTTCCGTTGCCAAAATATTTTGACGATCCCTGCAGCTTCCCCTCGTCAAGAACCAAGAAAAGAAGAACCAAACGCGCTGATGACGGCTTGATTTCCGAGGAAAACAGTCTGAGTCTTTATCCGGAAAGCAGCAATGTGTCCTCTGACTCGTGCTACAATTTTGTGCCTATATCTAGCGACAGTAACAACACATACGACGAGGAAGACGACCCTGAAGACGGATATAATATGTCAAGAAAGGCAGCAAAAAGCTTTTTCAACAGTATCCCCGGGTATAATGCCAATCAGATATCTGCTTCCATAGCAGCAAAGAAGGCAAACCGGCCTGCGTTGATTGAAGGGTTTCAGGACACAGACAGCGAGGATGTAGACTCTTATATACAGCACGAAAATTCCATGCATATGGCCTCAGATGGCGGTGTTGTGGATCTTGACAAGACGCCTATCTTCAAAAGGGAAAAGTCGCTCAAAGAAAGGTTCCAGACACCCTCGTTTGGGACTATTACAAATGGGGGCAACGATTCTAGTAGCCGGTTTGACAGGGCCGCTTTCAGCCGGAGATTATTTTTCAGCAGTAACGACTCAAATGAAAACATCAACGATGGCGATTTTGGAGACAAACAGGAAAGTGTGTCTTCCTCTGAGGCTGAACTTGACATCAAACTCGACCCTTTTGGAAGAGTTTCGATGACAGAGGGTGTCAATGTTGAAATCAATTCCGACGAACTAGACGAACAGTGTGAAAACCCTGACGAAACGTTCACAATGGACACAGATGTAGATGATGACGACGGCGAGGATGGTGATACGGCCAATCCGTTTATCGTTTGCACCAAAAGACCGCTTTCAAGGGGTAAGTTGTCGTCTCACTCTACTAGCAGCTTCAAGGGTAAAAACAAGAAGGTGTTTAGTCGTAATAACTCCATGGTCGAGGAAAATCCTTCAGATAGGGCCAAAAAGATCATCAGCCATGCTATTGACGAGTCGCTTGCAAGTGTCAAATTGGAAAACATGAGACTTGAGTCGATTCCAGACGAAATCGAAGACATGAACAATCTTGTGTGTTTTGACAATCTTCAGCTGGAAATCTACAAACCAAAAATCGAGCTTTATTTGGCCAATAACGCACTCAAGTCTTTGAATCCTCGAATCTTCAATTTGACCAATCTTTCTGTCCTAAGTATAAGAAACAACAACATTGCACACGTTCCTGGAAAGATCCGCTATGCCAAGGAATTGGCGTATCTTTCGCTTGCCACAAACAAGATAAAATACCTCCCCTCGGAGATATTGCAGTTGCAGAAACTTGAAACAATATCGTTGCGTCCTAATCCCGAGCTAATTGACTTTGAGGAGTACCGTAAAACCCACACTGTGACGGAAACCACTCCCCATCAGCGGCATCGTGAACAACAGTTGCTAAACAACCCAAATTTTGTCAAAAAATACTCGGGGGAGTTGGAGTTCAATCCAAAGAACCAAACCAGTAAGGATTTGGTGATGCCTAAGCTTTCTGAGTTGTGTCTCAGGCAGTTTAAGAACTACGACTTGTCAAATAAAGAGTTGAAGACCTGGTCTAAGAGTCTTACAAAAAGCCATTTCAAATTGGTCAATCAATCGCTTGTTCGTCTTGAAAATGAGACTACATGTTACAGTTGCCAAGAGATCATTGTCAACAAGCATGTTGCGTCCATTATTGAGTTCTATGATCTTTTGAACAACAAGCTTGTGCCTATTCAAAAGAGATTCTGCAGCTTAAAATGTATTGAGAAGTTTCAGCAGCAGGAATTGTGATGTGTGCCAAGTCGATGCTGTTTTGTGCAAGCGATGCGATGCTTCACAGAAGCAATAGTCTTCTATTTTTTTATCTCAACTAAGTGAAGATTCTAAAAAGTGAGGTTCTTCTATAATAGCGAAGTTTCGCCAAGCAATGACTCACAGAAGCAATCATCTTTCACTATATGTTGTTTTACTCAGCGATGATTCTCAAAAGTGACGAATCTTCTATACAGCGATGCTCTCAAGTGTCCATGTTAGTTACGCTCTAACTGCGTTTGCCTTTAATATTATCTTTCTCTGCTTTGTTTATTCTGTTATATATCTGCTTTCCCGTTACATACAATATCTACTATAGTACATACTATCTTCAATCAAGCCAGTGCACTTTTCTTTTCACATGGTCCCTCGAACTAGTCGCTTACTTAATCCCTTTCTAATCTACTTCATCTATTGGAGTTACAGAACGATTATCTTCTCCTTCTCCTTCACCAGGCAAATGCCTCCACTTCACAAATCAATTCGTGGCTCATAATGTAATAAATCGCCTTCATGTCAACAAACCTCGCTGATCTTTGCCCAGCCCGCCTTGTCTGATCTCCGGCAAAAGTTATCTCCGCAGGAGAAACGGCCGTTTCAAAAAAAAATATTCGCACGAGAAAAAATTCATCGACAAAAGAGCAACAGCTGCCTATCTTCTACAGCTCACCATCATCGTAGCAAGTCTCCACCAAGTACCCAGGGCATTTCAAAAACCCGCCAAACTCCACATACTCCTTCCAGGCTCCAACATGCCCCAAGACGCGGTTTTCCAGGCCCACAAGCGGCCAGTAAGAATCGTCCCCAGCCAGGGCGATTCTTTCTTCGCTTCGGGGACTACCTCGCCTGCTTCAGCAGGAAGTGGGATCTTTGAAAGCAGTGCTTCGTCCATAGATGGAAGACGTGTAGACGCCTCGGTCGACAGTCGTCTTGGCGACTCTCTAACTGCGGAAGTGAGCCACAAATTGGACAGCTTGGCAGTCAATGAGGACGAGGCCAACGAACATCATTACACTCCTCCATGGACTGAGCCCTATATCATTGGGGTGGCTGGAACGTCGGGCTCGGGGAAAACCTCGGTGGCGTCGAAGATCATTGAGGAGCTAAACACCCCCTGGACGGTGCTTTTGTCGTTGGACAACTTCTATCAGCCGTTGACAGCCGAGCAAAGAAAAAAGGCGTTCCAAAACGAATGGGACTTCGACTCGCCCAACGCCATTGATTTTGAGCTCTGCTACCAGTGTGTGAAAGCCTTGAAGGAGGGCAATAGAACCAACATACCGGTGTACTCGTTCAAAGACCACAACCGAACTGACAAGGAAATCACCATCTATGGAGCCAATGTTATCATTGTCGAGGGAATCTACTCGCTATTTTTCCCCAAACTCCGGGAGTTGATGAACTTGAAGATCTATGTGGACACAGACCTCGATATATGCCTAGCTAGAAGGCTCTCACGAGACATTTTGTACAGAGGACGTGATTTGGGCGGCGCTTTGAAGCAATGGTCCTCGTTTGTCAAGCCTAATGCCGTCAATTTCGTAAAACCGACGATGGCCAATGCTGATTTGGTGATTCCCCGGGGCGCTGACAACGTCATAGCTATCGATATGATGATCAGGCATATCCAGAAGCAGCTTCAACTCAAGTCAGAGAAACATCTCCAGTACTTGAAAAGCCTCAACAACTACAAGCTTATCGACTTGGACAACTTGCCCAACTTGACGGTTCTCAAGGAAACCAGCCAGATAAAGTCGATGCACACAATCATCATCAACAGGCACACCAGCAGGGACGACTTTATCTTCTATTTCAACAGAATTGCCACCATATTGATCAACCAGGCGTTGAACTACCTCACCTACGAGGTTTCGGACAAAGAGGTGTACTGTCCATTGGACTATAAGCTTGACGCGCCTATTGAGGTTGTTGAGGAGGTTACTGCAGTCAATATCATCAGATCTGGTGACTGTTTCATGACCTCTTTGAAAAGAACGTATCCCGAGATCAAAATAGGAAAGTTGTTGATCCAGTCCGACAGTAAAACAGGCGAGCCGCAATTGCATTCGATTATGTTGCCTAAGTATTTAGAGCTGGGTAAAATCAAGCGCAAGGTGTTATTGATGGATGCCCAGATTATCACTGGTGCTGCTGTTATTATGGCTATCCAGGTTCTTCTTGATTACGGGTTGAAAGCAGAGGATATCATTGTTGTGAGCTATTTGGCTACCGAGCAGGGGGTGCGAAAGATCCTCTATGCTTTCAATAAGGTCAATATTGTTGTTGGAAAGATCGGGTCGATGGACTCTGAAGGGTTTAAGGAGAATGACAACAGTTGGTGGTTCAACAACCGGTTTATTGACAGTGTTTACTTCGGAACATGATGGTGGACATCTACATGTATGTATGTTTGTAATTGCATCAATGTATTTTCCGGGGCAGCCTGGGTATCTGATTAGAGTAGTGGGGTGTAATATTGGTAGGCAAGTTTTTCTCGGAGAATCTTCCACGGGAAGTCTTCGTAACTCTATAGATTTGCCGGAGGCAATAAAGTCTTGCCGGAGGCAATAAAGTCTTGCCGAAGGCAAGTCTTGCCCTAGGCAAGTCTTGCCCTAGGCAAATCTTCCACGAGCAAGTTTTCCACGGGCAAGTCTTCTCACGAGCAATCGGCCATGCATCAGCTTGTCTTTCAATCAGAATTTAAATGGAAATCAACCATACATCAAATAGTCTTAAATCTCCAGCAATTAAATAGCAATATATTAATCTGTCTATCGTCAAAAATCTATCTATAATTCTATCTATATCCATCATCTATACTTTTCTCAATAAATTTGCCGTAGGCAATCTTGCCGCAGGCAACTCCTCCACGGGAAGTCTCTCAATTAAACATACATCAAACAGTCTTATCAAACAGTCTTAAATCTCCAGCAATTGAATAGCAATATATTACTCTGTCTATCATCAATAATCTACCTACCCACTATCCATATTATCTTTTCAATAAATACCTGCCGGATCAATTGTCGTCGTCGCTTGATAAACATTCACCCTTGTGTCGTTCATCGACGACGCAGCAAGCACCATCCAATGCGGATGCAACGACAATCCACTCACATGCCCTATCTGGGGCTCTCGCCTAATACAGCGACATAATTGGGTTTATCTTATCAAGATAGTTATGGAGTATTCAATCAATGAATTTGCCGTAGGCAGTTCTTGCCGCAGGCAACTCCTCCACGGGAAGTCTCTCAATTAAACATACATCAAACAGTCTTATCAAATAGTCTTAAATCTCCAGCAATTGAATAGCAATATATTACTCTGTCTATCATCAATAATCTACCTACCCACTATCCATATTATCTTTTCAATAAATACCTGCCGGATCAATGGTCGTCGTCGCTTGATAAACATTCACCCTTGTGTCGTTCATCGACGATGCAGCAAGCACCATCCGGTGCGGATGCAACGACAACCCACTCACATGCCCTATCTTGGGCCCTCGCCTAATACAGCGACATAATTGGGTCTATCTTATCAAGATTAGCAGTTGAGTGTTCAATCAATAAATTTGCCGAAGGCAAGTATTTCTCAGGCAACTCCTCCACAGGAAGTCTCTCAATTAGCCATACATCAAATAGTCTTAAGTCTCCAGCAATTGAATAGCAATGTATTAATCTGTCTATCATCAATAATCTATCTACCCATTATCCATATTATCTTTTCAATAAATACCTGCCGGATCAATTGTCGTCGTCGCTTGATAAACATTCACCCTCGTGTCGTTCATCGACGACGCAGCAAGCACCATTCGATGCGGATGCAACGATAACCCACTCACATGCCCTATCTTAGTCCCCCCGCCCAAATACAGCGCCCCAAACGACGATTTCTGGTGTAAATTGAAATTCCGCTGGTCGTTGTAAAAATCAGACACAGTGTACCCCGAATTGCTCCAGATCTTCACAGACTCGCTGCCAGTGGCAAATATCGGCGCATGTTCATGCACCTTCAACGCCTTTAGGCTTTTGCCCACGTCAAAGGTGTCCACCGGTTTTTCCTCGAGAATGTCCCACAACTGCACCACGCCGTTGGTGGACCCGCTAATCAACTCGCGGTAGCCCCCACGCTGCATGTGGATGTTCAAAATGGCGTTGCGGGTCTTTGTGCCGGCCCTGCGGGCCGGATTCCACTCCCGCACCACGCAATCCCGGCCGGAGGACCGTTTGTCGTACACCTTGATGCCCCCGTTGGCAAATCCGGCCACAAAGATGTCTCCGTCGAGCTGGTCGCACGTCAAGGCGGTCACCGGCGAGGAGGACCGTTTGGGGATCAGCTGGGAGCATTTCTCCTTGAATGCGTTCCATATGTTGATGGATTTGATGTTTCCTGTGGCAAGCAAATCGCCCCGGCATTGCTGCCATTTGAAGACGAAATTTGTCCCGTTGCTGACGCCCATCACGGGGTTCAAAGTCTGCCACGCAGAGAGGAGTTTGCACCGGTCTTCGTCCTCAAAGTCCTTGTACAATTTGACGTTTCCGTCGTTCGATCCGACGATCAAAATGGGGAGATCGTCCTCGTTCATGAACTGGAGCTGGGTTATCCTGCTGCCCAGGGGCTCTCCGTTGGAAAAACTGTTCAAAAGCTCGTTTTTCTCGTAGTTCCACACCTTGATGCCGCTGTTGCCGTCGCTGGTCACAATAAAGTTGTCAAACTCCGTAAACTCAAAGATCTTTGTGGGGGTGCCGTTGTCGATGGTCACGAGGGGAATAGACCAGTCTCCCTTGATGGAGAGGTCCTTTTGGGCCTGCGTGACGTCTATGCGGGCGTTATTTCTGTTTTTGCGCCACCGGCCAAACTTCAGGTCCGACTCGTCGATCAAAACGATGTTTTCGGGGTTGTTGTCGCGCGATTTGAGGAGCTGGGGGTACTTGTAGTACTCTGCGAAGAAGTCCAAGATGCACAGGGCCAACGGGACGGCCGGCTTGGCTGTGGCGAGGTCTACGGGGCGGAACCGCGGCGGCAACGGATGCGGCTGGGCCTGGGGGGTGCGGGCCATTCCGGCCAACAATCCGTCGCGGCGGGCCTTTATGGCGGGGTTTTCCTGTGCGGTGCCGAAAAAGAGGTTGGAAATGGAGATTGTTTTGAGGAACAGGGACTCTGAGCGGGTCAGTTTGATTGACTCGGCGTCGGCGGCCGCACCGGGGGTGCCGGTGGCGAAGGGGGTGCCGGTGGCGAAGGGGGTGCCGGTGGCTGGTGAGGTGCCGGTGGCGAAGGGGGTGCCGGTGGCTGGTGGGGTGCCGTAGGACACCGATCTGCCGCCGGCCCGGCCGCCGGCAGGGCTCCGCGTGTGCATGAGGTCCACAAGGCCGCCGGCTTTCGCCGGCTTGGGGCTTTTGGCGCCGGCCCGCCGGCTGCCCGTCGAGGACCGCCGGTGGACGTCCGGCTCCGGCGTCTCCGGTGGCGCCGCCCGTTCCGCTCCGGCACCCCCCTTTTCCACCAAGTAGCTGTAGCAGAACTCAAACGGCTCCCGGAGCCGCGAATTGGCGCTGATGGACCCCAACACGTAGCAAATGACCTGCTCGGCGAGATTCTGCACCTCGTCGTGCGGATCTGCGCTCAAAACAAGCAAACAGTTCCAAACCGCGCCGTTGATGTTGTTGTGGAGCGGGGACTTGATGGTGACGTCGTGCAAGTCGTCGTGGGCCTCAAGGGTGACGATTTCCTCGAGGAGGGTGAAAAAGGCGGCTGTTTGGAAGAGCGAGAGGTACTTGAAGACGTAGTGGGAGTAGAAAATGACCATTTCCTTGCGCGCAGCAACGGAGGCGTCGTTGATGTTTTCAACGACGGTGCGGGCGATTTTCTGCTCGGCGTTGTAGATTGTTGGGGGAATTCCGGGGGTGGCATTATAGGGGGTGCCGGGGGTGGCATAGGGGGTGCCAGGGGTCGAGGGGGTGTCTGGGAGGGTGAGGAATGTTGTGAAGCTGTATATGATCAGGGCGCGCAAATCGCCGGTGCTTTTTTCGTGTTTGAAGACGCGGATGAGCCGGTCGATTAAGGAAGGGCCGTTTGGGGCAGGGCCGTTTGGGGCAGAAGGGCCGTCAGACTGGTCGGTGGGGGTCCCGTTTTTTGCCCAGCCGTTGGCCTCGGAAGTCCCGTTTTTTGCCCAGCCGTTGGCCTCGGAAGTCCCGTTTTTTGCCCAGCCGTTGGCCTCGGAAGTCCCGTTTTTCAAGCGGTCGCCAGGGCTTCCAACCGCTGTCCCGTTTTTCAAGCGGTCGCCAGGGCTCCCAACCGCGGTCCCGTTTTGGTGGCCAAGGCCCCCTAGGGTCCCGTTTTTCGCGCCAGGCTGATCGCCTGGGCCACGTTGGTCGCCTGGGCCCTGCTGGTCGCCTGGGGCTGGCGGGTCCCCGTTTTTCGCCCGCCCGCCTTCGGCGGGGGCCATATTGTCCAGGCATAGAAACTTTGCCCTCCCGGACCCCCGCCACGCCTGCGACAAAAACAACACCCCCCACACCTGCAAACTCCGCCCGTATTTCGCCCCCTGCCCCTCCTCCACCAACTCTACAACCCGCACAAACAACTCCCGCACCGCCAACTTGTCCCGCGCAGCATCAAAGCCCCGGATAAAAAGCGTAAGCACCACCAACGCAACCGTCAAGTGCGGAAACAGAAGGCTGTCCGACGATACAAAGTCTATATACTCGTTCTTCTGCGCCTCAAAGTCCTCCTCCTCGTCGCCTTCCAGGGGCCCGCGGAACACCGACATAGCAGGGCGGCCTATCCGCGCCTCGAGCTTCTTTTGCTCGCGTGTCTGCTGGTCGATGCTCTCGAAATACGCAATTTTGTGCCGTTTTTGGATCTCGTTCAACACCTCCCGCTCGGGAAGAAGCATATAGTAAAAGTACATAAAACAGCCCCCGTTGGACAGCAAGAGCTCCGCCTGCATGTTGCGGTGGTCGCAGGCCAACAATTTGGCCCACACAAACGTCAACATCGGCTTCAACTGGAGCACGGGCGACTGCAAAAGCTTGAGCACGTACGGGAAAACCCCCGCGTTCAACACAAGCGACACCGCCCAGGGGCCCAAATCTACAAAGTACGCAAGGATCTTGAGGGCCCTTGCACGGTAGCGCGGCGTAAGGAGCAACTGGTGGAGCATGGGCAACTGTGGCGGCGGGGCCATGGTGTAGCGGCCGTACATAATCCAGTTTTTGACGTGGTCCAAGGACAGGTCGAAAAAGTTGCTGAAAATATAGCGCGGGGACTCTGCCATGGCCCGCGTGAGGCTGTTTTCGGGGGCAACGCGTTTGAGCTGCACAAGCGACGTGAGAAAGTGCTCGATTGCGAGGTCCCAGTGCTCCCAGAGGGGGTGTGCGTGGCAGTCCGGCAAGGAGGGCTCGGAAACCGGATTGCAGTTGTAGTACTTCATGATGCGCTGCGCAAGAAGGAAGTTCTTGAAGAGAAGCAGGCAGAAGCCGTCCTGGCGGAAACAGCGCCGGAAAAGGTTGCGCGGAACACACGTGAAGGCTATCAGATCGGTCACCGTGTTGTAGATGTACTGGAGATCGGCGATCTGGTCCTTTTTGTCGCCGGGGGTGCGGCGGAAATACGTCACGTCGAAGTCCGTGAGCTTGAGCTGCTTGTCCTTGGCGTCGGCCGCGGCCAGGGTGTCGAGCTCGACGTCAAAGAGGCCCTCGTAGTACTTGGCGGTGTCCGGATTGCGGAGAAGGAAGAACTTGACCAGCATTTCGAGCGGGGTGGTCATGCAGCACGTGAACAAGTCCGCGGGGAGCTTGGGCGACAGCGGGAGGACCTCGTCGGAGCCGCAGGCCGCAAACTGGTAGCACTCGAGAAACAAGTTGGGGCTGACCCCGTAGGTGCCCATTCCCGCCGCGTAGGTGCCCGGATCGGCCCCGCGAGGACCCGCGCCGGGCCCCGCCCCAGGCCCGTGGGGACCCCGGGGGGACCCCGCCCAGGTGCCCGCGCCCTTGCGCCGCGCCTCCTCGTACGCCTCGATCTTCTGCTGCGCAGCCGCCTTGAAGCTGTGCACCAAGTTACCCGCCTTGTTCACGTCGTAGATAAACACCCCCGGGGCCCCCACCCACCCCTGCAACTCCAGCACAGGCACGGGGATGTACTGCGAGTACTGCTTGTTGAACACCCAGAACTCCCCGGACGGCGTGGGGTCCGGCACACCGTGCCCGTTGTAGTGGAAGAGAATCCGGCTGTTGTTGTTGCTCTCCCGTGCGGTTTTGCGCCACGTGATGAGCGTCTTGCGCATGTCGTCGATCACCGCGTCGGGGAAGCCCTTGAACTGCACCTTCAGGGCCATTGCCCGGTACTGCTTGAGCACGTTGTCGCTCACCGCCTTGGCGGCCTTTTCGTGGTCCGCCAAGATGTACGGATCGATCCACCCCTCCGCACGTGCGTACGGCTTGCTTCCTTTGGAGCTGTCGGGCGGGTCGATCGTTGTGTTCAAGCAGATGAAGATTCCCCCGTGGGTGGTGGCCACGCGGTTTTTCGCGCCCTTCCAGTCGGCGGTAAATTCAAAGCATTTGCCCTTTGCCTTTTTTTCCTCCTCTGTGATGGGCCTGAAGTTGTCAAAGTATTTTTTTCCGTTGAAGTAGAGGTAGAAGTGCGCAAGGTGCTTCTGGTTGTCGAGATACGACTCCTCAAACCCGTGTCTAGTTTTGTCGTTGAGGGGCTTGATGTCCCCTTCAAAGCTGTCGGGCGCCTCGTGCATTGTGCGATGGAGTGTGGAGGCCAGGGAGATACTGATTGAGCAGTGATCTAGGCTGTGGACAGGTGTGTGTGCTGTTGTGCTGTATTAGGTGTATATAGTGTTGGTGTATTAAAATTTGTGTTTTGAATTTTGTTTGAAAAGGCGGAAAAGCGATATTTTTTTGCCTGGGGGGAGCCGGGGGGTGGCCTGGGGGGGTGGCCTGGGGGGCCCCTGGGGGAGCCAAGGCCATGGGGGCCGCCTGGGGGCCGCCTGGGGGAGCCAAGGCCATGGGGGCCAGGGGAGCCAAGGCCATGGGGGCCAAGGCTATGGGGCTTTGTTATGAACAGTAAGCTGAGTAACTAGTTATTTGAGTAACACAAAGACTAACACAATCATCTATAGATATACATATCTATATATATATATATATATATATATATATATACATATATGCCACACATTACCCATTATCTCACTACATGCCATGCCCTAGGGTATAGCTATACTCACAAGGGCACACCTACACCCACAAGATGCACGGATGTTCCATATAAAAAAAAATAAAAATTTTCCTATCAAAATCAATATCAACGACTAACTACATAACATCCACATACATCCCCAACCTCCCTTCCACATCCCTTCCACATCCCTTTAACATCCCTTCCACATCCCCATAATGGCCAACTTCCGCTTTCCAATAAAAGTCAAAAATCCTTCGGGATTCGTCACCTCGCGTGTCATCAGAGACAACTTCAAAAGACAGCAGGTTGCAGCCAACGAAGTCACAATGGTTGCTTTGAAATTCATCGCCAGAAACACCTCCCTCCCTGCAAGAGCGCGTCTCGAGGCACAGCTACAGTTGAGCACAATGCCTAACTACACAAGACTCGGGCAGGTCAAAAACAGATGCGTTGAAAGCGGCCATTCCCGTGCTGTTTTGAGAGACTTCAGATTGTGCCGTCAACAGTTCAGAGAGTTGGCCTACGACGGCGATCTTCCGGGAGTCAAGAAGGGCGACTGGTAAATGGTATTCACTTGTATATATTGATGTTCACCTCATAATAAACTAATTATGTCTCACAGTACATTGTAAGCCAAGTCGTAATACAAGAAGCCGAGGGTCATATATTGTAGTCGTATTGTATATGCTAGAATATATCGTATATACCAATCAGCACGCACAGTTGCCGCCCTCCACCGAGTCGTTATTAATGGTCAAATCCACTCTATCGTTGTTGGCTTGTCTGGCGTTGGCTCCCGAAGAAGCAGCGGCAGGATCGGGGATTTTGTGGCCAATAGCCATGAAGATATCGTTGACATTGTACCCAGTTTTGGCACTGGACTCAAAAAATAACAACCCCTCCTCCTGCGCCAACTGTTTGCCCTCCTCAATGCTCACTTTTCGGGCATTATTGCTGCTCTCTTCCTCGTCGTTCTCGCACATATCGTATTTGTTTCCCACAAGGGCAATAATGATGTTCTTGGAGGCCTGTTCGTGCAACTCCTTCACCCAGTGTCTTGCCTTGATGAAGGATTGTGGTTTTGTTATATCATACACTACAAGCGCAGCCTGTGCGTTTCTATAATACATAGGCGCAAGAGAGGCAAATCTTTCCTGTCCTGCAGTGTCCCAGATGTCGAATTTGATTGTTTTGTCGTCAATGGTGCATCTCTGGGTCAAATAGGCGGCTCCAATAGTAGGCTCTTTGTTTTCTTGGAAGTCATTCGAGACAAATCTCAAAACTAACGACGATTTCCCGACAGCGGCCTCTCCCAAAAGGACAAGCTTGACGGAGGTTGTAGGTTTATTAGTGCTCATTATTGGGGGTTTGTATTTGATAAAGGGTACTGATTATCTGTCAGATAGAAGATAGGGTGTACTGGTGCTGGATGATTAGAGTGAAGGTAAGTCACTGCGATAGAAAAAAAACTCAGAAAGTACCAAAAGAGGCGTTTGAGCTGCAGATGAGAGAGATACCGTGGCGTTAAGTCTATGAGCAGGTCAAGGAATTGTATTCAGATAACGAGAAGATAATGCGAAGGGCTCAAATTTGCCATCTCAGTCGTGTACAAGAAAAACAGCAAATAAAATATTTGAGAAGGGGAAATAAGGAGGGAAATGCGGCAGCGGGCACATAACCTGGAAAGACCGGAAGCGAGCGCAGGGCATCGATAGGGAATGGCCTTTGATATAGGGAAGAACTTGGTACGTATGATATGTTTTTGATGGCATTGAATGGCTGTGGGAATTAATAGGTGGTTTATGATTGCTATACAACGGCAAGCAATGCCTAAATGATGCATTCCTCGTTATTTTCTTTCCATATTACATGCCTACTACTTGCGACAACATCATGCAAATCCCCTATCAAATTTTCTTTTATTATACATATCATCCCCTATCTAAGACCTGCTCAATATACACTATTTAAGATGGCCCTTGAAATTGTCCGTCCGGTAGTCTAAATGCACAAAGCACCGCTGCACCTGCGGCAACGTTTCGATAGCATACTGAAGCGCCTCGGCAACATCATGGCCGTCCTTCAAAGAAGTGTCTTTGGCAACCATGATGTCCACCTCAACATTGATGTCATCTCCAACATGATAACAATTCAACTGATTGATTTTTTCGATGCACAGAGCAAACCGCATGCAGAGATAAAGTATCTGCTGACGGTCTTCTTTATCGGCTTCGATTCCAGTCAAGTTTTTAATCAAATCGATTCCGGTCATTGACCAGTTTACTATCACGTATAAAGACAACAAAAAGGCCCCCAAAGAGTCAAACCACCATTTCTGGAACCAGATTCCCAACATCGGCATAAGAATCGAAAAGAAGTTGAAAATAACATCGGTCATAGCGTCCTGGGCCAACGCCTGAACTGAGCTACTGCTGATGTTTTTGCACCAAATCCAGCATCCTATTTTGAGCAATATTGTCAGCACCATAATAAACAACGATGTTCCGGTTATTTCCGCAATTTCATGGTCATCTGAAAAGAAGAGCTTCTTTCCTGATTCCTGTAAGACTTGAAAAAAGCACACGACGATAATAATCGAAAACACAAGAACCCCAACAGGCTCAAGATTCGATCTTCCGGTAGGATACTGTAATCTAGTTTCCCAGTCGTCTTTGTTGGAAAGGGAATTCGACACGTAAATGATAGACGTTGATAGGAAGTCCAACAACGAGTCCAACAACGAAGCGACCATGGAAATGGAATTTGTTAGGAGAACGACAAATATCTTGCCAATGAGCAATATCAAGTTGATTATATAGTTGACTATGATGGCAAACTCAACAAGCTTGAGATCCTTTAGTTTATCGTAGCCGAAAATGAGGCCTGTCTCCGAGTCTACATTGCCGGGAATCCGGTCGTTTCTGACGTCGTTTACGAAGCTTTCGGCCACTTCGGAACCCTCAAGCGACTCCAGAAGGGCTGCCTCGCTTGCAGTGTTGGTGATTCCATAAAAACGGGCCCTTGCTAACGATGTGGGGCTGTTTATGTCCGTCCCGTAATTTTGTAACATTTTATAGTGCACCCCGGCGTCCAATAGCTTGTCGATTTCCATATATTTGCCAATGATCTCGTTTTGCTGCTCATAGAACGCCTTGATTTTTTTGCTTGCCTTGATGTTGTCCGTGTCTACGATGTAGTTGTTCCACGCTGCGAATTGCTTTTGTTTTCCAACAAGTCTTTTCGACCTCATTTCCGCAAGGGTTTCCATTCTTGCTAACCTGTCCAACACCGAGCCTTCTGTGTCCAACCCCACCATGGATGACTTGCGTGATGATGAGACTGCAAAGTAGCCTGTAGTGGCGCTTCTCTTTATCTTTGGAAGCAAAGCATGCTCTTCCGTTGGTGTTTGTGCCCCGCTAATGCCACTATCGGTGTATCTTTCGTTCAAGTTCTGGACCAAGTTGTCTCCGTCATAATCAAGCGGGTCAATTTCTTCAGCCATTATTCGTGATCCTCGGGAGGTGTAAGTTCCCAGAAAGGATTTGTCTGCTTATTTTATAGTATCGTAGTATATATGGCTGTTCTTTCGTTCTTTGACTGAGGTGAAAGTTTGGGTTGAATTAATCGTCGGAAAAAATTGGTAGCGAGCAGGCTTGATAGGAAATTGATAGGAAAAAACTGATAGCCGGTATATCGGCCCGCTGTTGTGGGTTCTTTTTTTGGGATACATTGGAGGCATTGTCTATTCGTTGTAAATGTTGTTTTGTGGGCAAACGGTGTTCCCCTAGACTAACGGCAAGGAGGCTTACTTTTGGTTGCGTAAAAGTAGTTCACTAATCGTTGGCCGATTATGCATTCGAGAAGATCAACATGAAATAAGGACCTTGCTAGATGACTACGTAAATCTATGTTTTTTTAGTGGTGTTTTTCTGCCTATTGTCACTGTAGTGCACATCTGGATGTGTGTTAGATTCACTATTATACTGGCACAGAAAAAGGACTGCCCCCGTAAGGTTTGCCCAAAAGAGTCTGAATGAGACTCTTTATTCAGTACAATATACGCGCTTTCTTGATCATTATCTAATCAAACTACTGTTGTCCTCAAAATACATGTTTATATTCATCTATATCCCTTATACAACCACTCTCAGATAAGCATAGCATGCATTCTCTCGTCTTTCATGTAACTGTACCCTCAAATCTATACTCCGCATAGCTATGCTGCATGCCCGGTCACCCTACTGTCTCGTGACCCTCCATAAAATTTTTGGAAGCAAAAAAATTTTTCCTCAACCACAAACACACAGAAAAAAAAATTCACAATCAAAAATATGGCCCTCCAGCCTGTGCTCCATCTCTACCACGCCTTTGACACACCGTATCCACAGCTGTATCAACACCAAACAGGACACAAACCCAACTAGGAAACACACCACCAAAATGAGCACCGAATTGGCCGAAAAAGTGAGCGAACTCTTAATCGACGAGAAGAAGGAGACTGCTGAAGAAAGCAAGCCTGTCACCATATTAACCTCTAAAGATCTCACCACTTATCACCCATTGAACTGCGAGTGGACCTTGTGGTACACCAAGCCTGCCGTCAATAAATCAGAGTCATGGAACGACTTGTTAAAGCCTGTCGTCTCTTTCAGCACAGTGGAGGAATTCTGGGGAATATTCAATGCCATTCCAAGCGCAAGAGATTTGCCTATCAAGTCGGACTACCATTTGTTCAGAGGACAGATAAGACCAGAATGGGAAGACCCTGCCAACGCTAAGGGCGGAAAGTGGTCTTTTGTGTTCAAAGAAAAGTCAGAGATCAACGAGCTTTGGTTGAGAGCTTTGTTGTCCGCCATTGGCGAAACCATTGAGGACGGACAAGACGAGGTCAACGGAATTGTTTTGAACATCAGAAAGGCTTTCTTCAGAATCGGCTTGTGGACCAAGACCTGTAACAAAGAATCGTTAGAACCTGTTGGCAGAAAGTTCAAGAGAGTTTTGAAGTTGGGCGACAACCAAAAGCTTGAGTTCACCTCTCATGATTCTGACTCCAAGAACGGAAAGGCTTTAATCACAGTCTAAATTTGCTGCTGTCATCATTATCATCGTCATTTCTAACTTTTTTTTCTTTTAATAACTACTATATTATCTACTTGTTTTAGCTTTTCTACGGGGAATCCTAGGCGTACGCCGAGGATCTGTAAACTGTGATGGGTGTTTGTGAATGATTGAGTGTAGACTTACGGCATCTTGATGTTCAAGATGGCTGATATTAGCTGGTTGAGAATAGTGATAGTTGATTAACGTGGCGTACAATAAGCTTTAATACAATGAAAGCAGTCATCGTCACTGAAAACTTGGGATAGGCAGGCATCCTGTTTGTTTGTTGTAATGGAAAGTCTTTCCTTAATATTTATGTCCAGATGGATGGAACATAGCCGGCATGATTATGCATGATTGTACCTACCACAATTGAATAAGCGCTGTCGATATTCAAGTTGGCCTTTGTACAACAGAGGCTTGTGCTTTACTGAACTAATAACGCACTCACAATATTGAGTTGCTCTCGGGCAAATATAACTCACTCTCAATATGTAGTTGCTCTCGGGCAAATATGCTTTCTACTTGCCTATTCATTCAATGACGTACCCCAATATAAATATACCCCGACTTGCCTATAACTAGTACCCCTTACAACCCCTCAAATGCCTTCACAATATCAACTTGCATGTACTTACCATATCAAATGCTAAACAAATATAAATGCCCCGAAAAACTGAATCGTGAAACAGAAAACCCAATATACGAGAAGAAAAGCTGAGGAACGAATGGAAACAAACAAATCGAGCAATCATATAAAGAACATGGCAACCATCGCTATGCTACCAAGCATGCTTGCGTCATAGCCAACTCTATTGGCATAAGCTGCCCCACTCTGTGTGACAAGATGGTCCGATTTCACCACCCCAATGGTACCTGTAAGAGTTCCAAGGCCAATGGACCCTGAGGAAGGAGACGAAATAGGTGCGGTATATGTAGTTTTGAAGGTTTGAGAGAAAGGTGTTTGCACTGTGGCTGCACCCCCATTTGCGTAGGTCACCGTCACCCAAATTAAGGTGGTTGTGGCTTTAGTAGAGGTATCGGTATCGGTTCCGGCAGTGTTAACTGCCACAGCGGCTGCGCCACCGGTGCTTGTAGTTGTGTCTGCGGCGGCTGCAGTTGTTGTGGCTGCTGCAGTAGTTGTGGCTGCTGCAGTAGTTGCAGTAGTCACACCTGTTGTTACTGCAGTAGCGGCTGCAGCTGCAGCTGCAGCTGCAGTTGTTGTTACGCCTGTGGTCACGCCTGTAGCTGCAGTTGCTGCAGTGTCTACCGTGGCGGCTGTTGCTACGGTAGCGGCTGTAGCAACTGTTGCAGCTGTGGCTACTGTGGCTGCTGTGGCTGCTGTGGCTGCTGTGGCTGCTGTGGCTGCTGTGGCTACTGTTGTGGCTGCCGCGGCGGCGGCGGCTGTTGTGGTGGCTGCTGCTGCTGCGGCTGCTGTTGTGGCGGCGGCGGCGGCGGCGGCCGTAGTTGCAGCGGCGGCGGCGGCAGCTGCAGCGGTTGTGGTGGCTGCAGCGGCGGCTGCAGCTGCTGCAGTGGTTGTAGCATCGAGAGGCTCCGCTACCGGATTACCCACTTTATAGGGTTGGTTAGTAAAAAAAGGATACTGGTAACGCAAGTCTGGGTGCTAAGAACAATACATACATGCTGAGGATATCCAGAGACATATTTGCCCCAAAAGAACGATATTACTGCTGAGTTGCATCTTCAGTGGTCTTGGTTTCGTGTTCTATTATGCTCTTATGGGTGGTATTATTATTGGTCTTATGGGTGGTATTAAGCGATATTTTGCAACAGAAATCTCAATGGTATATCCGACCCAGATGATAGTTGAACACAGCCCAGTTCAGATCAATTTCTTTCAAAAACCACAGAACGACGAGACTATGAGGACCAGAAGCGAAGAGCGGTATAAATGATGGATATCTCTGCTGGATGAAGAGACTTGTTGAGAAAAGTTTTTTAGTTTCTTGTTCTCAAAAGACGCAAAAAACACAAAAAAGCCAATGTTGAAGTAAATCACTGATAAAAAACGGAAAAAGCGAGCTTCCGTTTTTAGCTGAGCTTGCTAACCGATTGGTCAATTAGTCACGTGGCGTAATATTTGCTTTTTGGGACTTTTTCTGTGGCCAATGGAAAACCGCAAAATCTCAGGCTGCAGATCCCCTCTAGAATCGGACCTGTTACCCTGCCTCGTGCCTCAGACACGCTTTTTCATGCCCCTAAACTTTGTATTAATACGCACAGCCTACTGCTGTAGTGGTTATGATCGCAGGTGTGTACAATTGCACCTTCTGTGGTGATTTATGTGTGGAATTTTGGTGGGCCGTGAATTAAAAGTATACAACGTGATTCGTGCGTTGGGTTTACTGCTGGTTCCGGTAGTAGCAAGCATTCCATATTTTCCCAACAACAAGGTTTTGCCTCGAAAAACTTGAAGGTTGGAACTAACAACGCAGTGTATCTCGACAGATGTTCAAGAAACCCAGCCTTTAGTCTTTGTTTCGCTTGAAACGTGGAGCTGGTTCTTTGACTCTTATCTGCCGTGCCAACGCAGCCCTAGCTCTCAAGCTCCCCGAACACACACCGCTTTCTCCCCGTAATTACGCAAAGCTTATCATGGATTATTTCTCATCAATACGCTCCCCTGGTGAATACCTCAGATGCTCTGCGTTTCTTTTTCTTGTTTTGAGGGGATGATTGCACATTGTGGGAGTCATTCGTGTTATTGCTTATTTGTGAGCTTTCCTGCAACTGTTCAGGTGTCAGGGTCATTCGAACTTTTCAATCTACGTAATCATTCTCGACATAAACTTGGATTTTTGATATGTGAAATGACATATTTTCCTCATGATAATTAATATGTCACTTCGATATGTCCGATTTCAAACCTAAAAATGGAAAAACCAGGAAAAAAAATCTCAGGCGGCCAAATGGTTACTGCTTCATTGCGTCAGCTATTCATCGGAACAAAAAAGAAATTACCGACCCATCTACATGTCTAAGAATTGAGGGGTATTATTGTTGATACAGTTGTAGCCCCATAAAGTCTGATCCCCAACTTCCTTTGTTTCCTTTTTCTTAAATTTCTTTTTTTTCTGCATTCGTGCCAAGCCATGAGTTGTCGCTCGGACAAAAGCTATTCGAACGGCATGTATTGAGCTCAATCTATGCAAGATATATATCGCTAAAGTAATTTCATGCACTTGTACAAACAATTTGAGAGCAAAGTGATGAATACAAAAGCCGTTATCTCAAGCCTCTTTATCATTCGCTTACGTTGCTTGTTTTATTGTGCAAACAACCCCATTTTGAACACATGTGAAAAGGCCACTCGTAGCTTGGTTAGACTACTCCCTTATGACTAAAACCAGCGACTCCCTTCATGTAATCTAGCAATTTTTCCTACACAACTACAGATATCTGCTTGTAGCTTGGATAATGATATAATCAAAATAAAACTACTTCTATGTCATATAAATTAGGTAGACTGTTAAAGTAAAGTAACTACCGCTCCAGAATGAGAGCCTGTATAGAATCGCACACACAATAAAAAGTTAAAGAGAGTAAGGTATTAAAAAAATGTAACAGAATCACCGGCTTTCAGTGTCAACACGATCAATGTGTCTATTGACTGCCTTCTCATCAATATCGTGGACGGCAGTGATCTTTCTGGCATGTAATGGAGCCAACTTAGGTAATTTGCTCCCAAGGAAGGCGATCTGGAATTTACGCCAGTAGGAATGAACTTCATGAGCTGCGAATTGAGGTAATGGAACGTCAAAGATGTAGTCCAACTCTTCCAAGGTGTATCCACGAGTCTCACGAAGGCAAAGAGTGACCATGAAGAAACCAGCAATGTTCCATGCTGCATACCATCCGAACGCACCTTGCGGCTTGAATGCCTTCAACAACGATGGCCAGGTAATCGACAAAACGAAGTTGAAGAACCAACACGTAGCAGTAGCAAACGACATACCAACGTCTCTGATATACAATGGGAAAACCTCTGCAGAATAGGTAAAGGGAACAGGCCCTTCACCAACAGAGTAGATGGCCGAAAACACGTAGATACCCATAGCGACAACACCCACTCGTGCATTCTTGCTCGACATAGGAATCCAGAATGCAAAACCGGCAACCAAAAGGAAGATAGACATCAAGGGAAAAGTCAACATCAATAACGATTTTCTTCCAAACGAGTCAATAGTGAAGATAGCAGGAATTGCAAAAACAGTGTTGACCATACCAAAACCCCATGATGCCAACAAAGATTGAATGGTGTCGAATCCGGTTTCTGAGAAGATCGAGGATGAGTAGTAAGCGATAACGTTGATACCACAGAATTGTTGCATGAACATAACAATCCAAGCACCCAAGGCGGCATTTCTGTTACGTCTGACTGTGAACATCTCTTTGATCTTCCAGAGCATGTTGTGGCCTTCATTGTAGCTGGTTTCTTCGATGAAGAGACAATATTGATAGAAGCAGTCTCTAGCAGCAAGAATTGGGTGCTTACGCAAAGTGTTCAAAGAGTTATAAGCTTCCTTATGTCTGTTCTTACCCATCAACCATCTAGGCGATTCGGGAACAAAGAGAACTTGGCAACAGACAAAGATTGCTGGAATCAAAGCAGAAGCCAACATAAGTCTCCAATTCAACCCTTTAGAGATTCTATGAGCCTTTGCGGCATACTCCATACCTGAAAGTCCATGAGGGTTGTCAACATAGAAGAAAGCAAGCGAAAGGGTGGTACCCATCATGATTCCGAATGCAGTCCACATTTGCCATTGCATAACAAGCGCACCTCTGATATTCGCAGGAGTGGTTTCTGCAGCGTAGACAGGAACAGTAGCAGACTTAGGACCAATACCAAAACCAAGGAAAAATCTGGCGACGAACAAGTGATACCATGAGTCGACAAACCCTTGCCAGAAACATGCAAAGAGGGAGATGAAACAAGTGATGAAAATGGTTCCTTTACGGCCAAAATAGTGATTCAAAGGATCAGTCAACCAGCAACCAGCAACAGCACAACACAAGTAAGGAGCAGAATTGACAAGACCAAGAAGCCATTTATCACGACTACCATCTCCGCCAATTCCTAAAGCGTAAGGCCAAAATAAATTGGCACCGTTGGTGACGGATTCATCCATACCTTGGACGGCAGCAGCAGCTGAACACATCACAATCACAAGATAAAGCTGTTTTGGAATAGCTCTCCATTTGTGGTTTCGTTCGAAGTTCAACATTTCAAGTTCATCTGGGGCCAAAAATTTCATTTTGTTGAAGCCATGTGGGTTTCTGGCTACGGCAGCACCTTTGGCAAATAATTCAGGGTCCAATCCATATGATATGGCATAGGCTCTACCCTTTGCCATCACCTCCTCTTGGGTGAAATCCTTCAAAATGTTGTCGATTTTGACCTCGCGATCAGAGTAGTCATCATCCTCGTCGGGACTCGAGTCTGACGAAGAGTCTGCTCTCGACACAATTTTTTCAATGTCATCATGCGGTATATTGCTGCTTGCACCTTCATGGTGCTCTTCGATTTCTGGTTTTTCACTCATTTTGATGTATTGTGTGAAGTAATATGTATATTTCGAGAAAAGGTACTAACAAATAGCAAATTAGCATAAACCGATGTGTTATTTTACAGAGGATTATCTGGGGTATTTATAAGATACTTGGACTGGAAAAACTAAACAAAACAATAGGTAAATATCCGAAAGGAGCATAATCCTCTACTCCGACAACCTAAAAAGGATGACCAGGCGTCTGCGAAACCTGTGTCAGCAACACTTGGAAAAATGTGCACTGGAACACACACACAAAGAAGGAAGAACAAAGGCTCCGCATGCATGATGTTGTCATATCCGAGTATATGGAAAAACTCAGTCGATTTTTCCTTCTGTCGATAAAACAAAAAGAAAAAAGCAATCAAGGCTTTTCTTATGCATACACGTGCATATACTATGCATGAACACCTTGCAACAGGGTGCTAAAAACAGCAAGCAAGCTTAAGGCAGACAATAGAGAAGGCAAAACAGCAAAAGAAAAGAAAAAAAGTTGCTTACTTTAGCTGTTGTAATAGCAACGTAATGCACCCGCGCCTACGGATAAACTATAGCAGCAATATCATTGGGGCAGTGTGAACTTATGTGTGGTGGATGAATTAGGATTTTCTGAATAACACAAGGTAAGCAATCCCACCTGACTTCCACCTGACTTCCACCCGACTTACTTTTATATACTCCGTTAGTAAGACTGTGATTAAAGATGTAAAACATTTGCCGCAGTTTAGCGTGTTATTGTCGCTCATATCCTTATATCCTAATTTTGTGTTAGCGCTACCTTTGCAGTGAAAATACATGCTTATTCGTTTGAGTCATTTGTGTTCTACTTTTTTATTGTTGCTGGGTAGGCCGGCGTTTTGGCATTCGTATGTGTACAAACGGCACACTCATAAGATAGTTGGAACATGTGGGAATTCGAATGCGACAAATATTCCCCGTCGGATAATTTGCTCTGTCAATCGCCAGCCAGCTTCAGCCATATGGAAGAAAACTCTCAGATCAAAACAAAAAAAAAATTTTCCTTGAAGGAAAAACTCTAAGTCATGCACCCCACAGAAACGCTAATTTCTATTACGTAATTTGTTTTTTGACGTCGATTCGGATATAAGGATATTTACTATCTCCAATGTCTCACCATCTGGGATATTTGGTAGGTACTTTAATTAGCTCGCTCGCTAGTAGTGATAAATTACTTCTATTCTTCACGATCTGCAGAAGCTATAGGCTGCTAGTGCAGTGTTTCGATGCTTTCTGAAAGACATTTATCCTTTTGGCTTGGAAGATGATTTCATAGCAGTGCCAATCATTTGCGTTATTTCATGTAAGTCACCAGCAAGTAATCAAATGACAATTTACCGAGACCCCAGTTTCTTTTTCAGAATAACTTCCCCTTTCCTATTGATCTCGGTGTCTCCGGTCAGCTATGACGAAATCTGGAACCACCGAGAAGAAATTAAAAGCTTCTATCAGATTTGGATTAGGATGAATGAACTTCATTAGTAGGATGCAATGATCATTTGATACTATTGATGTCTGGAAGCTTGTCTTACCGATTATTCAAACTAGTGAATAGCTTTGAGTTTAATGGTGGATAACATCATGAACACTATTCAAGAATTTTTATTGAAGAACGAAAGTAATCACTTATAAACACAGTAATAGCGGACATCACAAATTTTAGAATAAAGGACAGCAGCACGGCTAACCACTACATGTGTAATAGGGTGAAATCAGTGTCACTAATAGTGTCTCTCGCTAGATCATCTCAAAGGCAAATTGGCTTACGCTTACTATTGATATTCTGTATTGTCACTTTGCGAGAGTTATTGGCTCCACAAAAGTTACTTGAAACTCAAAGATGCAGAAAGCGTATATGCGTCTATCACAAAGCAGAAGTTTTCCAACTTGCACGGAGTTGCTTTTAAAGTGGGGTAGCTTTTAATCTCGAATGTGTCATCCTGGCTGTTCCTCCTCTTGTCCCTCATGACGGCAAGAGTGGTATCATTATCGGGTGGAATATGCACACTGGCAGAATTTGTGCGTTCCACGTAAGTAGAAACTTTTACCGCTTCTTGCGTAAAGGCGAAGTCTTAATCTAATGGAAAGAGAATGCTGGAGAGAAATAGTTATTGTTGATGAAGTTTATAGGTCTGCCGGCATTATACTGCAGTATAGTACATTTCGAGGGTTCAAAAGCAGCATAATCTGTGATCCCGTACACTTCCCCGTCAATTTCTCCACACGGTATACGGGGTCATTTCTCTCCACTCGTTCAATCTCCGAAAGACCTATTTGATTGTCACATAAATCAAGAATATTGCCCGATTTTGTTTTGCAGGCTCGCTTACACATGTGAGACTATAGCTTTGTTTGAAGGTACCACGAGTTCAATGTAAATGGCATGATTCTTCTCCTTCTTTTTGTTTTAGTTGTCATCATTCTTTTCTCTGAAGAAGCATTTTGCTGAATGAAGTCTGAGAAAAGAGTATTTTATTCAGTCCATATCAGCATACTCTACATCATAGATAAAATTGGTAGCACTTTATAGCGTTCGGGCACGCTAAAACAGATTCTTAAGGTAGATATATCTTTGTGCTATCCATTGCAGGCGTAATTCACTTACACACATTTTCCTAAAGAGTGCAGCAGTGCGAATTTGAGGGAAACATCGCGTAGAGACAGCCGCGCAGCGTATCGATCCTTTGAGATTCAAAGGTTTCTGTAATTGTAGAAAAGCTATAGTCTGTTGTTTCGAAGCATATACAGATGATACAGTGCTGGTCTCTCATTGGATGAGTTTCTGCTTAAGGAGTATAACTGTTGACTTCGTGCGAGGTGAAAATGCTACCTTTATACGATAATAGCTAGAGTCTACAAATCTGGTATTATGGCTTTACTACATAATGCTATCCAACTGGATAGACATGAAGCAAGTATATTCTAGTAGTTCTTTGGTCTCCTAGACTGTATGGTCTAGACCATAATGTTAGGTTTATTAGACTCTGCATACCTTTGATTCACCCGCCGGGTAATTTCAAGGACAGGGTTCCATAACTCAACAGCATAACTCAAATGCAACTTCGATGACGTAGTTGCAAAAGTTCAGTTTTTTGTTCACAAAGAACAATAACAGAAACCTCTATCATCATTTGTAGCTGATACATCAATAAAAGTCGTGAATCTACTGTATCAATTGCAGGCCTTGGCTAAACACGAAACAAGAAACGAAAAGCCATTGATAATAGCATTCTCTTGTGAGAACACAATAATCAGAAAGCCACGATTTCCTGTATACAAGGATAATAAGTGGCAAGTCTGACTCTGCCGTTGTCTCGCCAGTATGATTGAGTCAACGCATTCGAAACAACCGCTATTGAAAAGGTTCTATATTGTTCGCGCCAAGTAGGTACCTGAAATTCTATTCATGTATACTCATTCAGACAAAGGCCACTTAGGTAAGGTAAACCACGTGACCAATACGCTGAGTATTTGTTGGCAAAAGTTTCACATGGCGATTAGCAAAGTTTGCACGCTTTACCAGGGCTAGAGCCCAAAGTCTGGCTGATCAACAACCATCTTGAGGGCAAAGTTACAGTTTCAGGAACACAAAACATGTTTGATCCGCTGGGAGCCACTACACAATCGGTTTAGGCAATATTATATGAATCTTTACTATTGTGAATGGCGTCCTTATTTTGTTTATGTCTCTCTTTTTCAGTTACTGATTCGGAGTCTGATTCTCAAAGCGGAACACGATGGCTAATCGTGTTATTATTATCAATATGATCTCGATCTATCACGTACAGTTTGAAATTGGTTGAAAGTGTGCCCCTGAGGTTGCTGCATAATGTAATTGCTGTAATCCTCATCTTTTTCTGTAGCCATTTTCATTGTAGTCGCACGTTTAATGTTTCAAGAAGATATTTGGGTATTAAAAGTCGCGAATGTAGTACATAAAGCAGTCATATAAATGGATCTCAATTGATTTGTCTATAAAGGAATAAAACTGGTCCGCATTAGGAAATCAGGAATCCACTAAACAGTATCCACTCGATTCTCTTCTCTTGGATTTCATTCGCCTCTGTTTTGTTTCTATTGTTGTCCATGTCTCGCCATGGATACTAATCAAACACTGATTGTTTTGAGTGTCTAAGAAAGATCTACGTGATTTTCTTTATAGAGGGCCCGC
The DNA here is from genome assembly GCA_030564765.1 of Saccharomycopsis sp. NRRL Y-5750. Classification (NCBI taxonomy): domain Eukaryota; kingdom Fungi; phylum Ascomycota; class Saccharomycetes; order Ascoideales; family Saccharomycopsidaceae; genus Saccharomycopsis; species Saccharomycopsis sp. NRRL Y-5750. The sequence continues at coordinate 121,600 of JAKTZD010000032.1, read as the reverse complement.
TGCGGCTTAGGCTGAGTTTCCTGGCCCCTTTTCCGCCCCCCCTTAGGCTGCTAACCCGCGTAAGAACAGCCTCCGTAGTGGATCGTCAGGAAAAGAAAAGAAAAAATAAGACTAACTTTATTCGTCTAAGTTTCCTAATTGACGGATTCGAAGTGTATCCACACCTTTGTACTATTAATAGTGGTATCCATGGACATCTCAACAATCAGTCAACTTATTATAGGGACTAGTAAGACGTGAACAGAAAAAATTTATTCTGTAGTTCAGTGGCTAGGTTTTCAATAAGAAATCAATATATAAACACCCTAAATCCTGTGATTTTCCTTCTCTTTCTCTCGACCGTTTGATTCTCTATTGATCGTGTTCACTCTAAGCAAATTGTTTTAATCACGCTCGTTTACTTCATTCTCCCACTACTCAATACTACTCACTAATACAAAAATGTTGTTCACGTCCTTCCTCTCAGTTGCTTTGATGGCTGCCTCAGGGTTAGCCACTTCTCCAAACGACTACTTCTTGTCCGCCCAAGCCAACTTGATCTCCTCCTTGACCTCAGCCTACTCGTCCCAATTGGTTCCTATCATCTCTGAATACTCTGCCACTCACACCATACTGAGCACTAGCAGCAGCTTCTCTACTCTTGAGGTTTCTTCTACGAGAGCTGGGTCTGTCAGCACAGGCAGCACTTTGAGTGTTCAATACTACGCTGGTAACTCTACTACCTCCTCTTAAACATGACGGCTTTGTACTTTGATACCGTTTCTTTTCAATTCCAGCTGCTTGAGGGCATTGTCCCTGGCATTATATCTATATTAGTCTGCTCATCAATTTCATGAGCGACTCAAGTTGTTACTTTACCTTTCTAGATTCCAGTATATACGTATACTAAAATATCCAAATATAGACCATTTACTAGACGCTTTTCATTGATAACCTGACTCGATGTAGTTGAGCAGCATAATTCAACTATGGTGCAGTAATATCAGTTTGTATTGTAGCACGCTTGGACAGTAGATGCCCCTTGTCGATCGCAATAAGCGTACAGCTCACTCATTTTTGTGTCTAAGTCAAAGACGCCCGTTCAGCTATTGTCGCGTTCAAGTTCTCTCAAATAATCAAACTTGTCCTACAACTCAGTTTACACACAACGTCTGTGAACCTTACCCATTCGGTGTACACAGAGATACTCTTAACGCTTGTTTGTCGCATCGCCTCAAAGCCTTTTATGGCATGAAGCCTTTTATGGCGATGTTGAAAAAGGTTTCACTAAACCCTCCGCAGATGGAAAAAATCCGCTCACAGCCTCAAAGACCTGCCCGTCTAAGACACTATAAAAGTCAAAAACTATTACAACACCCGTGCATCTACATTTAGAAAAATCTAGATGTGGCTGCTATAAAACTTACGATTATAAGCTGTTGGGTACTGCTGTAAAGTTTTGCAGCAGCCATTTGAATGTCGTTAGAATCTCGAAGATTTTTTCAGGACAGTTTCAATGTCACTATCAAATCCCATTTGGTTATTCACCCTGGAGCCTGTATCTATGCACCCGTCTAGAACTTTATGCACGTGACCATATACGGACCAGCAATCAGGAAGGAGAAAAATTCACAAAACCGAAAGTAAACAGTCGAAATGCAATCGGTATAATATAACTGACAGTACCGTACTCTTATACTGACGTGATCTTTTTAGCCAGTTGTGATTCATACTGTCATCAACAAATTTGAAGGCACGCAATATCACCACAATATACGCCTAAGACAATGTTGTGGCTAAGTGAGCAGCAGAGTAAGTGTCTGTTTTGGTTAAGATCAGTGGACGTTTATGATAGAGTCGCGTATTAACATTTTTTCCGCAGAGTTTGGGGCAGGATTCACTGCCTTGGGGGTGGTTTTATTTGTTATTGGGATCATGATGTTTTTTGATTCAGCTTTATTGGCCTTAGGAAATATTTTGTTTGTTGTAGGAATAACGTTGTTGATTGGGCCTCAGAAGACATTGGCATATTTCATGCGGCCAAACAAAATCAGAGGTCTGATATTTTTTGCGTTGGGAATATTGATCATTTTTATGAAGCATGCGTTTATTGGTTTTGCCATTGAACTATTCGGAATATTGTCCCTCTTCGGGGATATGGTGAGCTTGGTGGTAAGCTTTCTCAGAAATATGCCTGTGATAGGCCCTATTTTATCACATCCTTCCATAGCTCCTTTCATTGATCGAGTATGCAATATTAGCGTGTTGCCGGTATGACCTATCAATTATATGATTTATTATTGTGTATATTACAGCAATCTATCTGACAATTCCTTGATAATTCTTCCGTATGTGTTCTTATTCCGCTTTCAACAAAAGGTTGCATGTGTGTGACGCGTGATAACGTGCATGTCCTCAAAAGAGTTTGGTAATTTTCCGAGGAAAAGTCTGTGATTTTGTGGGTATTTTCCGTTTATTCTTAGCTGTTGTAGGTATTTTCCGTTGGTTTTATGATATGAGGGTTGGAAAAAATGCCGGAAAGCGGCACGAAAGAGTCTTGCGACGACTTGAGAGGACACTAATCGCATGCACATGTTGACTGGATCTCGTGGTATATGCGATGACAAGTATTTGAATAGAGCAGGCACAACTCTATCGATAGATAGAAGATATATGTGTTCCAGCCGGACATAGGAATCATTTCACAAAGCAAGCAGCCAGTGATATATTGAGCTATGAGCTTATAGGAACAAGTCCTCAGGCTACATACAGCCTTTTTAGTAAAACTAACGAAGGACTGGCCATGATAGTAGTAGTTCGGTGATATCTTGTCTTCAAAATATTTGTCCCAGCTTTCTGATTCCACTGGAATTTTTCATCGGATCCGAAAAAATCCCATAATATGCGTGATTATGCAAGAGGAACTGAACATTTCCCGAGGAATTTTTTCCTTGTCTTCAATTATATAGTTGATGCCTGGTTATCGATTCTCTTATGCGACCAGTATGTTTTAGCGCGATTTATCACGGCTTTGCATCGTCTTGCTCGTCCTAGTGAGATATCGCGCGCAATTTCTGCTCTACGTGGGAGGCTTTCCTACGCCGAAAAAAGCTCTGATAAAGCTTTGAGATCAGTTTCATGATAAGCAGTTGTGATGCATGAGACTGACAAAGAGGCCTAGAAGTTGGGCGCCCGCGTAATTAAACCCAAACACTCGTTTGAACTAAAAGGGTCTTTTACATCAGTTTTGATTAGATGTAGCTAAATGAATAAAAGATAGCCTTTCACCAGCATCGAAAAATGCGATGGAAAAACGCATCTCGATAAGAAAAAAAAACGTCCATTAAAAGAGAACACTTTTTTTTCACCGCACTGCCAATCATGGAATAGTTAATCATGTTATCAATAAAAGGCATATCTTTCTCTATCTGTCTGACTGACAACAGCAGCGGTAATTCTATTCAATGTAGCTATAAAGGTATACTTCAAAGGAAAGCTTATTCGTGAAGTGGGACTTGAGCTGGCTTGTTTTTGTATAAATAACCATTCAATTCGAGCATCATTTCAAAGATATAAATCTTCACCTCCAGAAATGCTAACTGTTTGAAATTCGTTGCATACTATCACATAATTTTTCCTGCAATACTTTGGTGTGACAATCCGGGACATTTGAAGATACTTTTTCATACCTTGACTCAATGACTATTGTGGAGAAACTCAGATGGTTGGAGGTCCCTCACGGGACAAGAACGCTATCGGTACTTAAGAATCCAGACTTGGAGCCTATGCCTCCCAGCAGAAGATTATGGGGTTTCTGGTCATACTTTGGATACTGGGCAGTGCCTAATGTTTCGATTTTTACATACTCCATTGGTGGGTCTTTGCTTGCATTGGATCTAAGTATTGCGCAGACAATGGGTGCCATCACCATTGGTAACGCTTTGATTATTATCTATACCTGTCTTAACTCTAAGCCAGGGACAAAGTACAAAATTGGCTACACGGTCTGTCAAAGAATGGTTTTTGGTGTTTACGGGTCTGGTCTTGGAATCCTTATCAGAATTTTGCTTTCGATTGTTTATTACGGTTCCCAGTCTTATCTTGGTGCATTGGGGATAGTAGTGATGTTGTCTTCGTGGAGTGAAAGCTACATGAATATGGCAAACACATTTCCTGAGAGCTTACACATGGCCAAAAGAGAGTTTGTTGCGTTTTTTCTCTTTAATGTCGTGGAATACTTCTTCTTTTTGGTCCGGCCTGAAAAGATGGGTCCGCTAGTCAACGGATCCTGCTTTATTACTCTTGTGGCTATGTTAGGTGTCTTTGGGTGGTGTTTGCGCCGCTGTATTCAAGTAACAGGAGGTCCCGGTGAAATGTGGTATGCTCCAACTACCGTGAAGCAATCCGAAATAGGATGGGCATGGTTGAACGTGATCACTGTGTTTTACGGTGCTGTCTCGCCCAACTGCACCAACATGAGTGACTATTCTCGTTTTGCAAAATCCGCTAAGGGCGTTCATTGGGGTATCATTCTCTCTATATTTCTCTCAGGAACTCTTGTCCCTATTATGGGAATGATTACAGCCTCAAACACAAGCGCAATGTGGGGGACTACGATGTGGTTCCCTACAGATGTCTGCTTGAAATGGATGGCCGACAATTATTCTCCCGGGGTCCGTTGTGCCTCCTTCTTTTGTGGTTTGGCTTTTGCATCTTCTCAGCTAACCTTTAATGTTTTGGCTAATGCTTACGCTGGAGGTATGGATCTTGCAGGTGTTTTCCCAAGATGGATCAATATCCGTCGTGGAGCCATCATCACCGCTACAGTCAGTTGGTGTGTCCAGCCTTGGAACTTTTACAACACCACATCCACTTTCAATAATGTTATGGGAAGTTTCGGGGTTGTCATGTCACCTATTATGGGTTTGATCATTTCTCATTTCTATTTGGTCGCAAATCAAAAGATAAGAGTTTCACATTTGTTTTCTTTAGACAAGACCAAAGACTATTACTACACTTATGGTGTCAACTGGAGAGCTATGCTTTGTTTCTTTGCTGCTTGTGTTCCTGGATTGCCAGGTCTTGCTGCTACTGTCAACCCAAACATCAGCATGCCTTTGGGATTGATTCATTACTTCCAGAACTCAACGGTTTTCTCTTTTGTGTGTCCTTTGATCCTCTACTATTTGCTTTGTCTTGCATTCCCGATTCCGGGGGTCAACAAACAGGACCAGTACGACTATTTTGATTGCTTTACCGAGAAGGAGTTGGAGAAACTCCAGATGCAGCCCTTTGATGAAGGATTGGCCGTTATCGAGGGTGTTGAAGAGAAGAGGACGGGCGACAGCGTGCATGACGTCGATATCGAGAACATGGCGATGGAAAAGAATAAATTGGAGTATTAAGGCGTCCGTTTTACTAGATCGCTCAATGCTTTACCTAAATGCTATTTTTTATCTTCTTTATAGGTCCTATTATGTTTTTGTTTATAAATTTGTTCGGCTACTTGTGTTTCTTTTTGTACTGTCCTTAGTAGTGAAACAATCATTCAAAAAAAACCCTCTAAACTCGATCGTACCCTCAGTCTGACTTTACAGCCGATGCAAATTCCAAAGATATATATTAGCTAGTCAAATGCTTCTACAATTACTCGTAAGTCACTTTTGGATCGTATGGGAAGCTAGGGCCGATCTCCTGGATGCTGACTTTGGCAAGCCATTGACCCAAGTCAACAGCTTTAGCCAAACTCAAACCTTTGACCAAACCAGCAACAAAACCACCAGCAAAAGCATCTCCAGCACCGTTGGTGTCCTTGATCTTGTCAGTAGAAATAGGGTGGACTGGGAACTCGTTGACGGAGAACTCCTTAGTCTTGAAGTCGTAGGAAACGATTATAGTAGGCTCGGTTCCGTGGGTGAACACAACAACTCTTGGTTTGTTGGTGTTTTCCTTTGGCAACTTCGCAACGTATTTGGCGACTTCAACCAAGTCGGTGGTGTTGCTCAAAGAGTGCGATTTGGCGTAACTTTCGGCCTCAGACTCGTTGGCAATGACGTAGTCAATGTATGGAAGAGTCTCGTCCAATGGGTCTTTGAAAAACTCAGCAATGAATGGAGCAGAGAAGTTGAGCACGGCAATTTTGTCGTCGTGAGCAGCAGCCTCTTTGCCCAATTTGATGATAGCTGGAGGAGAGACAGTCAAGTGGAATCCTCCAATGTAGTAAACCTTTCCGTTCTTGACGAGTTCCCAGTTCTCTGGCTTCTCCAAGTGGGAGACAGTGAAGTGGTTGGCAGCAGCCAAATCAGTGACCAAAGATCTGTTCAAACCGGTGATCAAGGCAGCACATTTACCGGTCTGGTAGTCTTTTTGGACCTGGTAGGCGGTGGTTAAGCCAGCCTTCTTGTTGGCCTCGCTCAACAATTCAGCATATTTGTCGTTTCCAACCGATCCAAAGTATACGACGGACTTGGCTGGCAAGACGTATTGGGCAGCTCTGGCAGAGTTTTGGGCAGCACCTCCGGCAACAACGTGAAGGCTTTTCTCCTTCAAGACCTCGTCGTAGATAGGAAAGTGTTTCTCTTCGGCCAAAATGGCGTCATTGTCTTTCAATCCGTATTTGGCCAAGTATTCCTTGGAGACATCAACTTGCAAATCCAACAATGGATTTCCAAGACAAACAAGTGGGTAGCTGGACATTTTTCGGAGAATATTGATATGGGTGAGTTGTTTGAAAACGGTAGGTCTGAGTAGCATGAAGAAGTAATGAAAGAAAGGGTGGTGGGCGAAGAAGCTCCATAAAAAGTCAAATCTTGAAATATTCACAAGCTAAAAATCCTCGCTAGTATTAGGTCAATGTACGAGCAATGTCGCTATAGCTGGAAAATTTTTTCTCGCTTTGTTGGCTACTTAGTTAGGGAGTGAAATTTAACGAGCCAGAAAATGATTACATGGGGAGATCCATTGGAGTGGATCTCGATGTCTTTGGTAGGATCCGTAGGGATGGATGCTTTATTTTCACAGCATTTGCAGTTATTGTAGGCATTGGCAATAGCAGACGTTTGGCCTCGACAATTAGTGTCATCGGCGTTAGTAACGGCAGTCTCATCAGAATGGTGTTTCGTCCCGCTTCTCCCCTTCCCTTTAGTGCAATTCCCCAGCCTTGATGAAAGGCCCGGGCAGAGAAGATCGTAATTAAAGCCCCACGTGATCTTCGCATATTCCACGATGACTAAGGATTAGTTATTAACAATCAAATACTTAAACCCTTAAAATTCTCCCAAAACCCCCTTTCTAACACCCCAAAAACCACCACACAAGCCACAACCAGCGGCTCACATAGATGAATATCAGGATCGGAATCTTCAAGTTCTTCTTGGCAATTGTTCTTCCCATAATCATAGCAAAAATGGTGTTATCAGCAGTGCGTTACAACTCGTTAAAGGTCCCAGCTAAAGGATGTTTGATCTTTTTCCATGGATTGGGAGACTCTGGGGATGGATGGAGATCCTTGGCGGAGCAGGCCCAGACCTTGAGCAAGACTCCAGGAAGTCCTTTTTACGGAAAGTTTGACCACATCAAGTTTGTCTTTCCAAATGCTCCTCTGATTCCTATGACCATCAATGGAGGGATGCTCACTCCAGCGTGGTTCGATATATACAACCTTGGCGGGGTTAACACCAAAGAGGACACCGAGGGGTTCATGAAAAGTGTGAAAAACATCGAGAAATACATCGAAGAGGTTGTGCAAGAGACCGGTGTTTCCCACGATAAAATTGTTATTGGTGGGTTTTCCCAAGGTGCGGCTTTATCCTTAGCAGCGGCCATTTCCCTTCCTCACAGGGTTGGTGGATTCATTTCGTTGTCTGGTTTTGTTAGAGCCAAACAAAACCTCTTAGATATTGTCGCGGGAACCAAAGACGGAGTTAAGGGCTTACCTAACTACGAGACCCCAATTTTGCACTGCCATGGTGACCAAGATCCTGTCATTGGCTACAATTTCGGGCTTTTGACTAAGGATTTCTACAAGAAAACCGTGGGGCTTCCTAACTACAAGTTCTTAAAGTTTTCTGGAATGGGACACAGCACCTGCAACGAGGAGATCATCCAGGTGTTCAACTTCTTGGACCAGGTGTTTTCCAAGTAAATAACTAGCAATTGCGTTTATATGTGTAGTATATGAATCTATATGGGCATTATATCTATATAGACATTGTACTCATTCATTTATATAGCCACTTCTCAACTTTTTCAACCTTCAGACATGTTCAGATCTTACAATTACTGTAGAACTCATCCATAGCTTCCTGGAGAGCCGTGGACTCTTGTTTCATCACCTCCGCCGATCTAGGGAAGCGCTTGGAGTCATCCACCCATTCTCCGTCCTCTTTAGTCTTGTTGTTCAATTTATCGAGCTCCTGCTGGAGAAAAGCTTTCTTAACCTCTAAATTGAAAGAGTCTATTTTATCGTAAATGGCATCACCATAATTATTGCTTTTATAACGAGGAATGATGTGTGTATGAAGATGGGGAATCGACTGGCCAGCGTAGAAGCCGTCCTGGATTGCTATGTTCAACGCATCTGCCTTGTAGTAGTGTCTGATGAATTTGCTGACCTTTTGGATGGTTAGCATGTAATCTATGGACTCCAGCTCGCTGAGGTCATTGAGTCGTGGCACAATGCGGTTGGAAACAACCAAAACGTGCCCAGGAACAATAGGCTTCAAGTTGACCAAGGCAAAACAGGTTTTTGATTTGTAGAAGACCTGGTCGTTGACTAGAAACTTGTAGAAGTAGTAGTCTTTCATGTTCGTGGAAGCTTTAAACTATTGTGAAAAATATTGCTTTGGGCTGGATACTATATTTTTGGTTCGTGATACCTGGGTAGTTTTTTTCATTGAAGGTGGGTGATCGATATGAAGTGTGATTCTATTTGATGGCTGCAATTAGCTTATCCAATGCCTCGAAGTATGTTGCGAGAGCAGCTGCTTTAGTGGTTCTTACAGAGATGCTTATTTCGGAAAATTTAAATAAACCGCAGGTGAAAGACGGTGGAGTTTGATTAGCTGAGGCACGTGATGGAACTAGAAAGTAGAGTTGATGTTCTAGAAGACGGTAGATAATTTGGTCTTTGGGGTCGAAGGCGATAGAAGAAACCGTTTTTGAGCTAGAGAGCGGCTTATACGCTCTTTTGCATATGTACAGTGAGAAACACCATCTCAAAGTCCCCAAAGGGCAAGAGAAAACATCATTGAGCTTTAGGTACTTGGGCCTGAACTTTGACGTAGAAGGTATGACTTACATTCGGAGAATCTCTTCCAAACAGGCTTACAGCGGGGGAATTTTCCTGTCAGACATCACATTATCTACTCTTCCTAAAAGCCCACACCTACCTAATGGTCTTAGTCTGCCAAAGAGAACATTCAAGGGCAAGATGGAAAAAAATAGCTACCACCATAATGTCACCTCGAAAAAAAAGCCTTGAAGACGACTATACCACGACAAAGGAAAAGGCAAACAAATGCCACCAACAATATACATAAAACACAAATGAAAAGTCTTTCTCATATCTTCACAACCGATAGCTTTCTTACCACCCTAACTGTGAGTTTTACACGATTAGTGACTTTCTTGCAACGAGATATCCATCCACTCGTATAAGATTGGCAATAACAGTCCCAAAACGTCTCCGCGCACTCCCCATGTTAGGCTCGCCGGAACTCGAACCGGTTATCGGCTGTGCCTAAAAGCGCAACAATACTCGCCGAAGCTACAAAAGTAGCCCCAAACAGCAACACTCATCCGGAATAGGCAGTAGACCAGATTCACACCCTCAACTTGACCATTCGTGACTCTTATCCCTCGCTAAGATTAGCTGCTTCTCCAATCAGCTGCCTCTCAGATTAGCTGCTTTCCGAGACAACCCCCACTCTTATCTCAGCACCCCGGGTTCCCAACCATTTGTCCGCCAAAAAGCTGCCAAAGCTTAAATGCTTCCCGCACGAAAACTGCTTCCACGCACAAAAAATTAGAAAATTTTGCTTTAACATACTGATCAAGCTTATCAGGGATCAGCTCGGCTTGAAGACAGGAAACACCCACAAGATTCAAGCTTTGGCAGGTTGATTTGCCCTTTGAAACTATAATCAGCCCTTCTTTTTGGTGCTCTTTGCGACTTCTACTGGTCACACACGACGACGACAAAGGTGAAGGGACATTATCATGGATCTGAAAAACTTCATTAAACCTGAAGATGCGGCAGCAGGGCCTGTTTCTGAGAACGAAAACGAGGATGAAAGCAACAAAAGAACGCTTGAATCCACCGAGTTCTCTAAAAAGTGGAGAATGGTGCGTGCTTGTGCACGGTGCCATCGCTTAAAGATGAAATGTTCCTACGATAATCCGTCATATCAGTCGTGCAAGCGATGTTTCACAGCTGGGGTCGAATGCTCGCTAGATTTCGACCCAACAAGCAAGAATAAGACCACAAGGCCCCGTAAGAAGCCTAAACTTCCTAATAATCCTGATCTCAAGGCCCTCACTGCCTATCTTGCCTCGTTTCACGATCCGTTGTCTCCTGCAGACGCAAGCCAAACAAACACCCAAAACAACACAGCAAGAACAATCGATCAAATCACAAAGCTCAACAACATAAAGCTTCAATTGTCCAAGTTTATATCCCAAATTGACACGATAATCGACAAAAAGCAGGAGTCTGTGCTTTCCAACACCAGCGGACTTATTGTCCCCCAGAACATAGTCACACACGGCGACTTGCCGTTGATTCTTTTCGACAAAAACTTGATTGCCGAGCTCACGCGCCTCAAGTACCTCACAGTGCCTGTTATGGAGGAAAAGCTTGAGTTTTTCAAGAACAATTTGCTTATATATTGGCCGGTCATAAAGATCCCGGACTTTTATACCGTTGAATATCTCTCGAAAAACAAGCCCATGCTCCTTATGGCGTTCATTTTGGCTGGGTGTATCACCTCGAACGACGCAAGTCTCTATAGCGTTCTTTCGTACTATTTGGACATCCATTTGTCGCACAATATCTTTGTAACCGGCAAGCTTACGGCCGATATAATCCAATGCTATTTGGTTCTTTCCATCTGGAATCCTCCGCCCAAAAAGTGGGGCACTTTCAAGCACCAATTGCATCTTTTGACCAGCTTGAACCTCTCCCTTGTTGTTGATTTGAGTGCCAAATGCGAACGGCTACTTTATGCAAATTCCATGACCATTAGCGACAATGACGATGCGGATGAGAATGTTTTTAACGATAATGAGTTGATCCGTCTTTTTTTGATGATATACTCGTCCTGCGGCTCTTTGGGACTTAGTTTGCCTAAGTTCAAGCTTGTCAATTGGTCGTCTATCCACCAGTTGGCATGCAATTGCCTATATAGCAGTTTCAGCGAGCAGAACATGGCTCATGTCAAGGACCGTACAAACATTTTTATTTATTACATATCGAAATTGATTTCTATAGGTCAGGAGTTGACATTTAAGTTGGAAAACTCTAATTCGTCTGCAACCGCAACGTCACCAAACGGCCATAAACTTTACGACGTCAACAATCCCGAATCCACGGCAAAATTCGTCAAGGATTACGAGGACAAATTGTTGAAATTGATGTTGAATTACAAGTTGACGGATCCAAACTTTTCGTCGCATGAAAACCATTTGATTGGGCTCACTTATCAGCAGATATTGATGTCTATGTACGACCATTTGATCTACAAAAACATGTCCTCGTCGCTTATCAGTTTCATCAACACCTCGTTCAACACGCCAATCAAGGACAAGTTGACCAACAGCAACTATCGCTTTTACAAGCTTTCCATTCTCATATTGGAGAAATTGATCACTATCTGCAAGGACTTGATTGAGAACTTCATGGTCATTTGCGACAAAACTCTCAAAATACCGACTTTTTTCAACTACAGGCCTATGAACGCCCTTATCAGTCTCACAAAGGCCAAGATTCTCATCAAACTTCTCATTTTTGAGTTCAAAGACGACGAGTTCACTTCCAGTCACCCTGCACCCAAACCAGGAGGCTCTAAGAAGAATGCACAGGGCGAAATCATCAACGAGGAGTTGATGAACGATATTGGGAGTTTGGACTTCAATTTGAAGAAGTTTTTCAACCATTTCTACAAGAAGTACGAGGGATACGCGAAGAACTCGATTGTGTTCCTCAAAATGTTCACTATCATGAAAAAAATCAAGAAGTTGATCAAGTTGATCGACAATATTCTAAACCGGAAAAACCCAGGGCCAAACTCGGCAGTTATTACTGATAACAGTCCTATAGACGGTCAAGCTTCAAAAAATAGTGCAAGTAATGAAAAGGGAGATTTTGGCAATAAAAAAGACTCATCCGAATCACTGAAGGCTAATGGGAAGGCGAAAGTCAAGACCGAAACTGTGGCAGGTTTTAATTTCCAGTTTACCAAGACAAATAACATTCAGGACAACGGATCCAATACAGATGCCACTAATGGCAATAATAATCCTGCTAATAACAAAGGAATGGATCAGGACTTGATTATAACCACCAATCTTGCTAACAACGACCTTCTCAATCTCTTATACGAGTTGGGCAAAGAAAAGGCGGTGGAAAATATTGGTATTTTCGAGTTGAATGAAGAGGATAGAAAGAGACGTAAAAGGAACAAGACTAACTTTTCTCAGCTTGAGAAAGCTTTAACTACACCAGGGCCTGTCCTGAATAACACTACGAATGATGCTGCATCAGCTGTCGATTCCTCTTCTGGTAAAAATACGTTGCCAAATGTTTCTGAAAATACGAGCCTCCCATTGGCCACAGACGTTCCTGTTTTGGAGTCCAGTAAACCTGCTTATATGCTGAACCATGCCCTGGTTTCTCCAGACAACAGTAATGGAGTCAATATTCTTTTTCGAGAACTATTTTCCGATAATGTTTTTGACGATATCATTAACGACGAGGACTTTATGATTGGTGATCCGCTTGGCTTTCTTTCTAAAAATGGCGAATCAAATGACCCAAATTTGCAGGATCAAATGGCCTCTCAAAGTGAGATACTTCAACAGCAACTGCAGCAGTTGCAACAGGAACAGCAAAATCAACAACAGGCCCAAGTTCAGCAGCAAAATATGGCTGCAATGGGCTTCTTTGGAACTCCTGACCATGTTGATAACGTTCATCGTGTGGGAGGAATCAACCAGTTTATAAAACCAGACATTGTTGAGCCTATTGGTATTTCACCAATGCCTCCCTTTGCTGTTCCTTTCTCTCAGAAGGTCCAGTCTTCCAATTCTGTAAGCAGTAGTATTGATGACTATAATAATCAGTTCTGGTTGAATTCTGGTAAGAAAAACCATCCTGAAGCCTCGTTGGGTATCAATTCGAATAGTGCCAATGGTATGAGTGCTGATAATGCAAGTTTTGGTCAAGTTGGGTACTCGTCTGGGTCGGATGGGTCACATTTGGATAGTGGTAATAACATGGACCACCTTTCTTTCTTTTTCTTGCGGCCGTCGTCTTGATTGGTTGGAGAAGTTCATTTATATTCTATTTTTGTTGCTCATGGGTGTTTTTATGATTATATTCTATATTATATCCATATATGGGGGGTGTGATAAACAGTGGTGGTGATTTGAGTTGAAAAGCCTGTAGTTGTTCTGTAAGAGGTAGATAATCGAAGTTTACCATTGTCTGCTTTTGATATTTGCTATTCTACGTGTGATACTATCTGTAAGGTTTTGCATTTTGAATATGAGATGGTGATCAGGATGCTATTAGAATTGTTTTGTAAAGTAATTTACTTCCGATAATGGTGTTGGCGTGGGGTTTCCTTAAGCTATTTCATTGATATTTGCGATCGAAAGCACCCATAAGTACAACACATATATACATATATATGTCAAATGGCATGTTAAATGGCGTGTCGGAAGCCAATAAAAGCTAGCTCTACACATATCTTCAACTACAAGGTTTCTACGTGAAGTCATCCTGAATGATAGCCTGTGCGAGTCTATCTCATTATTTACATGAAAATAAAACAAGCAAAACAAAAAACATAACTAACAATTGCTCGGGGCAATTAATAAAACGAAATTGTACATGAGAACGAGGATACTATTTATTTGTATATGTATAGGTGGCTTAGCCTTTATGAACAGCGTGGTAACGTTTACCTCTGAAGCCAAATATCTGCTGGTTGAACTGGTAGACTTCTTGAGGGTTGAGGTCGTTCAATTCCCACTTGGTTGAGCGGAAAATGTTTTTGGTCTTATTAAACAAAATGTCCATGTCTTTGTCAAAGTTGTCGTGCAACCAGGCCAAATCTCTAGAAGAATCTTCCTCGTGGTACCCAGTAACAAACACAGCACATTTCGTTTCAAGTAAACCCTCCACAGTCTTCAACCAGGACTTGTGATTAGTTTCGTTGGCCCCAAATCCTGGATGGAACAAGAAGAACGAGTCCAAATAAGGATCGTATGGGAAAAAGTCTTGCATTTCGTGGTACACGTGGAAGAAATCGGTGTGATAGACCATTGACAATTCTGGATCAACTCTCTTGACCACAGGTTTGGAGCTTGTTTGCAAGCTTTGCTTCTGCGAGTCAAAATAACATTCTGGCCCAATGAAGTGTAATTCTATCGAAGTGTTAGGGAATAAGTAGCCCAATTGTTTCCAAACATGGCCAGGTAATTGTGATTCTGCACGTGCACCCACGATAAAGAATCTCATTGGACGGTCCTTCACTGAGGACGAAGATTCGTTGGCATAAAGAGTGTAACGAAGAGCAGCCAAAGACTTTAAACCCTCTAAAGTGATAGGACCCTTAGGCTGAAGGAAATATGGCGAGTACTGGTGCAAAACAGACCCGATTGTTATAGGATAGGACAAGATTTTGGTCACTGCTGCCAATTGGAACTCTGTGTCCATCGAGTAGAACGATCTAGTGTAGAAAAAACTGTCCCAGTTGGAGAAATTCAAAGCACGGTCAGCGTCCTGGTAAAGAGGGAAGTTGAATTCAGGGAAAGGTCTTCCTGATCTGAGATCATGTTCGTATATATTGACCTTTTTGAGAATCTCGTACTTCTTGCTTGAATGGTAGGCCTCGTCTTGCTCCCATGCTTCTTTGGAATGATGGGTAGGAATTCCCGATAACGGACATGTGAAGGCAATGTCTTTTCCGGTGACAGGACACTTGGCATTTGCCTTTATCAAAGCAGCCCTGGTGCGCAAATCAGCCAGAGACGAAGAGTCCCAAGGGTGGAACCGGTTCTCCGGAGTAGGATCATCAGGCGATGCTGGAGGGTCTAAACCAAGAACGTTTCTGACAAAGTTGGATATGTTTCTTGTGGATGTAAGGCTGCTTTTCTTGCACACAGCCGTCCAGCGGGTTGCCAGCAACGGATTCAAAACAACAGACATGGGTATTTTCTTTATCCTGCAGTTGTGGCGTGTCTTATGATGATTTCAAGTAGTGGTATTAAAGGCAGACCTATTAACACACTCTTGCGCACACAGTCTCTCTAAACGGCTCGTTTGTCGCTGTTTTTTGCAAAAGATTCAACGTCGGGGCTTTCTAAGAAGGTTCCGATGTGATTTCTAGTGTTTGAGCAGGCCGAAAGGGATGTGAAGATGCTCTAAGCTTGTTGCTAAACGTGGTTGAAGGCATGGCATGGTCTAGATATTAAAATTTTTCAGCTTGAAAAATTGGGCTCGTTCCACCTGATGAAATTTTTCACATCCGTACATTATGCAGGAACATGGGGAAGAGTAGACACCTGGACATCCGTGATATTGGATGGAGAGATATCGCACCATCTACCAAGAATAGTTGTTAAAACTCATGGTAAGGTTGGGCGATGGTGGTTCTGATAAAAAGGAAGAGCTTTGAAACCACTGGGGAGTATATAGCTTTAGGTAAAGGACATTCGGATTGGTATTTTTTTCAGTAAAGGCATGATAAGAAATGCATATCAAAGAAAAAGAGTAGATTTTTGACATCCGAAGAACGAAGAAGCTGAATATGATGCAGTCGCTAAGCTTATGGAAAGCACTCAGTGGTATTGGACGTACAGTTGCCAAACTGTCAAAGAGGGTTGCATATTTCCACACAACAACTGAAATCTGACTCAATAACAGCTGCAAATTGGAAGACATTTCACGATCATCAATCTGCAAATCGGCTAAGACTTATTAATAAAATAGAGAAGATAGAGACCCGCACAATATAATTGGATAGATGACATATATTTTGTCTTTCTTAGCATTCTGAACTACCGAGCTTGATAATATATTTATTTCCTCTTTAGAAAGTGCTACCTTTACAGACTCAAAAAGTATCGGCTCCTCAAGCCGGCCTCTTCAACTGCCACATTTACATCTTAAACCTCACAACGTAATGTTTCGATACTATTTTATAATTCATATCTAAAAACAGAAAGCATCTCAGAGTCTATGACATATATATGCAAGCTCTAAATGTCAAACAATTTGAATGGCATGAACTTGAGCTCCTCGGGCTTTGCAAACAGATTCTTATCAACTAGACCCAAATGCGCAAGATCGCCCCAGAACAATCCCGCCTTGTTGTTGCTATACTTGAAGTACTCGAAGCTATCAATACCCTCGGTCTCGTCATCCTCAATCTCCTCAACAACCTTGTTTTCGTGTAGAGGAGAGTCCTCCTTGATGAACTTATAGGTAGTTTCATTAATCACTTTTTCTGTGTCCAAGGTTGGCAGGGGTTGAGCACTGGATACAGAAAATTTGGGAGACTGAATGATCCCCCATAAGCACCAGAAAATGCTAACTACAGGCCGCCAATATATACAGTTATTGAAGAGCTTTTTTGTCGTTGAAGGGTCCAAATTGGTTTTGGATACACCGTTGTTAGATACCCCAAAGTTCAAATAACTTTGGATGAAATTCATTTGTTCATCCAAGGTTGGAAAACTGTCCTGATTCAAGTAGTAGGATTTCACAGGATCATGATAATCGGCCATCCATTCGCAGAAATGGTTGGCAATATCGTACGCACTAGAATTAGGCCCCGAATATTCAAAGTCAATCACCACAAGCTTCTTGTCTTCGTTGAACTTGGTGATTTCCTCACTTCTAGTGAGATGCCCAGTTTTGTTTTGCACAGCAGACTGCAAACTGTTCCCTTCGGAATCTACTAAGTTGTTTGGATAGGTCAAAAGCAAGTTACCGTACTGTGTGTCGTTGTGGCAGAACACCAAGTCGCTCAAAAGAGCCTCTACAGAACCACCGTATACTTTTTCAAGCAACCATTTTTTGTAGGTGTAGAAGGCCCTCTCAATAGTGTCAATATCTGTGAGAAAAATCTCCGATTGAAGGCCGGTATTGTCACGCACAAACTGTTTGACCAAAGGGAACCATTTGTCGATATTGTTGAAGGCCAACGGGCCCTGTTTGATCTCGTCTAGAGTCAAATTGACCCCAAGATGCAATTCCTTCATTCTTCTTGCAATTGTGCGCGAAATACGGGTGTCTCTCATCAAATTTCTAGTCAATGGCTCGGTGTGTTCGAGCCATTGCTCAATACGACCGTTGGTGAAACAGCCCAAAAGTCTGGCTCCAATATTTTTTTTGCTTAAACGGACAAGAACACTAAGCTCGTATTCCCGGTCAATAACTGAAGATACATTAGGGCCGTATATTCTCAACAATAAAGGCGGAGGAATAATCACTGTACCATCATGATGGGCAGCTCCTTCTGCTGTCGATGGAGTGAATTCCACTTTATATATCGCGTTTGTCAAAGCTCCAGAAATTCGTTTCATAGTGATAAGATTTAAGATCTTTTCCTCGTTGTAGTCGTAGATACGGGGCAAGTGTTTCCACTTACTGATTTTGAGCTTCAAGATCATCTTGAAGACATCCTGGATAAGGAAATACTGAGGCAAAGTGGCGTCGAGAATAAACTCAATTGTTGGCACCTTGAACTCGTCTTCCTTGTCTCTTTCTTCCCCGGAAGAGTTTCCGTCTTCTCTGGATCTTGAACGGGATCTCGAGCGGGATCTGGATCGCGAGGAGCGTCTAATGATGATAGGTCTATCGATTATACGAGCAACCATTTTTTTAGGAATCAGGAGTGAGAATCAGTTGTATTTCAAGAGAATATTCGATGTATTTCAAGAATACTCGATGTATTTCAAGATGAATATTCTAGGATGAAGTATTTCAAGGCAATATTTCAGAAATATTTCAAGGCAATATTTCAAGGCAATATTCAAAATCGAGTGTTTCTATAGAAATATTTCAAATCAATATTCACGCTAGATACGCTAAGTATTGATACTTGATCTCAAGATAAGAAAGTTTCAGGAAGACTTGACTTGGTATTAGCTAACAAATTGAAGTAGAAGAAAAAAATCAATAAAAGAGTAAAGAATTGAAGAAATAACGAACAGCAAACCAGCACTTCCAAACTAAACGAATCCGATTAATTGACTTCCAACAATCCTTTCGGGCTGTCCTCTGGTAAATCAAACATAACCGTCTTTAACCAAATTGGCTTTATTCTCTTTAAGATTTTTGTGTGATTTGTTGGATCGCAAGATCGTTTTTTCGTCCTGGGCAGTAAAGGGAAGACCGGTTTTTTGCACATGCCACGGATCTGCCGTTTTGGTATATGATGCGAGCTTGGACAAAGCACGGCATAGAGAACAAAAGACCCGCACTTGTGGCTCCTAAATACATCATGGGAGCTTTGCTTTGATTTTATCACTGAAAAGCGCCTTTTTGACATCATCAGCAGCAGAAACATAGCCTTGCTCAAAGAGAATCAAATACAAATCAATTGCCTTGGTTCGCAAATTAACGTTTGATTCAATAAAAGGTTTGTAGCTTGGAAGATACTCTTCTGAAAGCCATACTAGCAAAGCGATCTGTTGGTCTTTGATGACCGACTCTTGTTTTCTCATTTGGCTTGAAAGAAGGTATACAGCAATAGCTTCCAAGGACCAGATCTTGTAGTTGATATTCACTGTTTTGTCAGAAACATTTTCGCCCACGAAAACCGCCGATTGGGCAACAAGAAGAAATTTGTCTACGGTTAGCGCAAGCAACGAGTCGAGGATGACCCTTTTGGCCAAAGTCTGGATGAATTTGCTTCTGCTGTTGCTTTTGTAGGACAAATGGAGCAAAAACTCGATGAATTTGAACCTGTCGTCGCTCAGATTCCCCTCATAAGGACAGTTTACTATAGCCCTGATCAAAAGGATGCTCTTTCTTAGCAATTTCGATCTTTTGGTGGTCAACAAGTTGTCAAAATCAAGAGCCGAAATAACGGCTGCAATTGTAGCATCATCGGGCGTGGATTTGTCAAGTGACTGAATAATTTTCTCGGCACTATCAAAACGTTGCATCCAATTATCCTCAGTCTCTTTGCCTTGGAAAACAGCAAGCAAATCGTCGATAGAGGCTGTAGGAGTGTCCTGCGTCACATGTTCAGAATCATCATGCACTGTGTCTATATAGGTTTTAGCAACATAATCGTTAATAGTCGTAGCACCGCTCAAAATATCTTCGTATTCCTTTGGAAGTTTGTATTTTCTAACAGAGGGAGAACTAGCAGCAGACCCTGCGCTTCTGATGCGTCTTTTTGTAGGAGTCGAGAAGCTGTTGTTAGCAGAAATTGGGCTTTCCAAGCGGGGTTCTGCGTGGCTTTCTGAGTGAGGCTCTGTGATATTAATCTTAGATGCTCTTACGGGGCTTCTAATTACAGGTAAGCAGAATTTTCGTGATACAGAAGGCAGTGCATGCGTTTCTGTAGCCTCTCTCAAAGTTTCGTCCCTTGAGTGCACCATTACGAGGGACTCCTTGCTAGAAGGCTCGCTTGCGGAGGTTTCGTTACTCAACGGACAAGGATCTGTTGTTTCTTGGCTGAATGGGACATTGCCTTTCTTTTCAGCATCGTCTATAGTGTTCACCATCACTGTGGACGACTCTTTGGAGAGATCCAAGGTGTATAGATTGCTTGAAAGCGAATCAACTGTGAGCACCTGCAGATCATCGATGCTGCTAACGTTTTCAAATTCGTCTGAGGACATTAGATCTTCGTCTTCGCGGTTATGTGAGGGTAAATTGTGAGCTTGCGGGTCTTGTTGGTCTTTTCGTCCTTTCAAAGAGACGATTTCTGTTCTGGTTGGGGTGACTGGCTGGTAAGTGTGATTGTAATTGGACCACAAATATACTGCGCTTGAATAGACAAAAATAACAAACCCAAGAGCAAAAGACACCCAAAATGCAATGCTGTATTCAGTTTGTTCGGCAGCTTGCTGGTCGTACAACTGATAGATTGGATAGGCAGGCAGACTGTTGTAATAGCTGAAGGAGTCATCTATCCTTGGGGGTTCCTGATACGTCGTGGGAATCGCTAGAAGGGAAAAAAGGCGTGCGCGTGCGGTTAGTAAATGCGGGGTACTATCTAGTGGAGATGAGATGGGACTTACTGTGGGTGAAGGACCTGAGTTTGGCCCTAAAAGGGACAGAGAGAAGATAGAGGAGGATGAACCCGGTTTGCAAGAGCAAACAGGTGGCAAAAGAGCCGATGATTATCATGATTGTGAAAGGTTTCAGCTAGCTGATTGTCGTGGGCATTTATTTTGTTGTGTAACAGGACAAAAACATAGATGGAGATGGACACAAATCGAAAGAGAAAAAAGAAAAGGAGGAAAGATACCGTGGATCAAAAGGCCTTTTTTTTGTTCATAATTCCGGGAAGATCTGTACGGAAGCTAGTGGATTCATATGACAGTTCATTAACGTCTTGACTATAAGGTGCATGCTAACTGGGTTTAAGATAGTGCAGCTCAGGGTGGAGGCTGCACGTGCGATGTAGAATGGCGGCGATAAGAAAGCAAGCTAAATGGGACACATGGAAAGATAAGCAGATTTAGGATACAGACTTCAATCTCCAACGACATGCATCCTCAGCCAGAAATCAGGAAGTACTACTCAGTATATCAAAACCAAAATAATAAATACAATTATTCATTGAACAATAGTAAGAAACAGAATAAGATAAAACCACACACAAGAGCCTAGAGAAAAATATAAAAATACATTAGAAAGAAGCTATCATTGAAGTTGAGAAGAACATGGTGATCGCAGTTGGCAAGATCGATTGGGTATTGGGACCAAGATGGTGAATCATCGCTGACGCGACCGTTTATTGTCACGAAGAGTGGCTTTGAAGCCATGGGGGGTTTGATAGTTTGGGGAGGGGGTATGATAAGCAACGATCTATTTCTTAGCTCTGCTCTTTGTGGTCTTCTTAACAGGAGCAGCAGCCTTCTTTGGGGCTGCTTTTTTTGCAGCAGCCTTCTTTGCAGGGGCGGCAGCAGCCTTTTTAGGGGCCGCTTTCTTAGCAACCGGCTTGGTGACCTTTTTTGGGGCTTCGACCTTCTTTGGGGCTGCCTTTTTTGGGGCTGCTTTCTTAGTGGCTGTGGCCTTTTTGGCGACAGGCTTGGTGACCTTTTTCGTGTCTTTCTTTTCGGTCTTTTTGACTGGCTGTTTCTTCTGCAATTTGACGGTTCCCGAAGGGCCCTTAGGTTGGACAAAGTCTCCTTTTTCAACCCCTCTTCTCAAGGTCAAGTTGAATTGCGAGTCGAAGTTTGCAGAGGTGATATTGTAGTTGGAGCTGACGTATTTCTTGATAGCCTGACGACTGGGGGGTGTTAGTAATTGCCAAGGAAATAGGGGATGTCAAAAATATACGAAAAACTTACCTCGATCCGTTGCGCTCTTTCAAAACGGTGATAGCAGCGGTGATCATGTCTGCAGGGTGTTAGTAGCTGGCCTTTGCCAAGTAAAGACGCGAATAAGCTTACCCTTGTATGGAGGATGGTCAGCTTTTTTAGCTGGAGTAGCGGAAGCGGCTTTGGCCATATTGAGTGTATAGTATGTGGGAGATGTTAAACGACGTGATAGTTGGTGCAGTCCAAAGGAAACAAAGGTCAGGCCATCACGAAAGAAAAAGATGTAAACCGGAAAGGAAATCGAGAAAAGATGAGGAAATCTATTTTAACTTATATAAGTCTAGCAAGCAGAAATCACATTTTTGCGGAAATTGCCATATATTCAAAACTCATCGCAGAATCCGCTTATTTTGTCTCTTAGCGTGCTGCGCGTCACCATGCAGCAAACTGAAGTATGTGGGCTGCAGCTAATGCCAGAGCAAATCATGTGCCAAACAATACTGCTGGCACCACTAAAAAGAACAAGCAGGGTGGGCTTTGCTTAGTGCTGAGAGATACGCATGCTGAAAAGTTTGCTGCGGAGATGGGACGCGCGCGTAGTTTTCAGACCGGGGCTCCCCAGCCTTTTGGCGTCTGTTTTTTGTGCAGCTTTTTCCGACTTTTCGGGTTTTTGTGCGACACATATGCGAATATGCAGGCACGGCAGCAGAGATGAGCCAACAATGTGGTTGCAAGCATGCTGAGGGATGTCCCATGATTATAAAGAGCTTAAGCTCTTTATGTGGGACCAGAGTCTGTGCTTTGGCTCATGCGGCAGGCCACATGGAGGGGCAGGGTAGATGAGTTTCGAGTCACGTGACTCGTATGTGCCATACAATGCTGAATTGCTCAAGAAGTAAACGATTGTCTTTCAAAGAGGTCGAGCCAGTGTTTCACAATGGGCCAGGCCTCCGTATCAAAGACAAGATGTGTTTCCAGAGACAAAATGAAGCTGGAGTGCAGAGATAAAACTTAGTTATTGCATGCTATCAGAGACAAAATAAGATGTGACTATCAAAGACAAATCTAGATATCGTCATCTTGTCACGCCGAAGCGAGATCCCGCATGATGCTGGTCATGCTGGTTTCCGAACCGGTAATCCAGCTCTTGCCTTAATCAGATGGACCAAATGTTGACAAACCATAGCATGCATGTGCTGAATAGCGGGCGATTGACTGCTCTTTCAAGTTTGTCACGACAGTCATGTGACTTCTATATACCACCTCCGCGGTTCCTTTCATATCTTGGTTTGCAGCCCTGCAACACGCTGAAAAGATCGTCCAATGTATGGAAAAATTTTAGTGCACCTCTGTCCATAGGCATACAGCCATCATCCAAAACACATTCATTAGCCACACGGATATGCATGGAGTTCCCCTCAGCAGACCATGTTTTCCGCGAACTACGACTATGACGATATCAGTCATGATACGCTCAGTTTGAATGGCACTTCTACCCCTGTCAAGCCCACCAGACACTCAATAATCAGCATCAGCACCAAAAGCCCAATAGTGTCTAGAGAGCCCTCGCGAATTGAGCCCGATTTTGACTATATGAAGCTCCAAAAAACCATACGACAGGCCTCTGAGTTGATCATTTCGAACAATGGCGCAATAACCGATATTTGGTCGTCAAATGACCCGTTGGTAGTGGACAAAAACATTTTCATTTCTGGTCATCAAAAATTCAACGATCTTATCAACGAATGGAACTCTGATCTTCAGAACAGCATCGAAAGGCAAGTTTCTGAGGAGATTGCCCTCGTAGACAGACAGGCCCGTTTTCTAAATGATGAGTTTTTGGCGAAGGAACTGAGATACATGGATGGCTTCAGTAAAAGATCGTCTGGACTATCCTCCGAAATAGACTCGATAGCAACTCGTTTGAAGCAAATTGCGCTCAAAAAACGCGAGCAGGAGGCCGAAAGACTACGCAAAATCGAAGAACAGCGCCAATTAGAGCTCCGTCGCGAACAGGAACGGCGAGAGGCCGAAGCATTGGCTAAAAAGAAGGCTGCGGAAGAAAAGGCTGCTGCAGAGGCAAAAAAACGGGCCGAGGCCGAGGCTGCGGCCAAAAAGAGGGCCCAACAGGCGGCTGAGGCTATGGCTAAGGCGCAGGCAGAGGCCGAACAAAGACTTGCAGAGGCCGAAAAGGCCAGAATTGCCAAGGAGCAACAGCTACAGAAAGAGGCGGAAGAAAGAGCCAAAATACAGAAAAAAGAGGCTGAGGCTGCTGCTAAACAGGGCTCTTCAGTGCGTGCTCGTGTGGAAGAAAGCAGAAAGATATGCCTTGATTATCGTGCAAATGTCAAACAGGCTATGCTTAGGCCTGAAAATAAAACATTGAAAGCAGACTGCTCCAAGATCAAACGTAAAATTAATTTGCGGTTGGGCCAGTTGACCAACAGCAGATCGCAGCTAAACAAAATAACAAGCGATATTTTCCAGGCTATAGACACTGCAAAGTCGTCTAATAGCCAACTTGCCTACAAATGGACGCTTTATATATTCACCAAGTTGATAGTTAGTCAGGCAGAAACAGAAATCCGAGTGGCTATGAAGAGTCTGGTGCCTTTGGCGAAAGTTGCTCTATATGCTCTTCTACGCTTTCCTGAATTGAAGGAGATATTCTTTGCCAAGTTCATCAAGAAATGCCCTTATATCATAGGGTTCACCACTGCCATTGACACTGTCAGCGGACGAGAGCTCATGGGCTGGAAACACCCAAACAAGGACACGGAGCCGGAAAAGTTCGAGACGGAATTAAACTATAATGAACGCGTAGGAGGGTTGTTTACTCTTTGGTCGGTTATGACAAAGACACAGCTTTCGGACAATCAGCAAATACTCCCGCTATTGTCTATTTCTCAGGAAACCGTTTTGCCTTTGAGTATTCGGGACTCTTGGATCATGGTGGCTAGAATATTGAACACCGACAAACCGTTGGTGACAAACTCACACTTCTATCTTTTGTCCAATTGGGTGGAGACCGCCAGTCCTGAATTCCTTGCTGCATATGGTCGGCAAGCAGTTAAGCTTTTGAAGGTTATGTTCTTTCAGTTTACACAGGGATTTTCGGGAAGCGAGTTTACTTTTGCAAGTAAATTGAAGACGCTTGGTGAGGATTGGCAGACGAGTGGGAAATTGGGTAAATTGAAGCCAATGGAGGCGTGAGCCAGGCATTTGGCCCTGAGTTGCTAGGTAGTAGAGGAGTTAGAATTGCTGATAAAGCTAGATGCAATCATAAAGTAATGAATTATTTATGCTATGAATTAAGAGGGGCACGCAAGTGGAGCTACGTAAGCTAGTTTATGGCTGTTTCTACAGGATACGTAATGAATAAAGATCGTAGCTGTTTGGCAAGGAAACGGATACATCTGCTTAGTAATGAGTGACTGAAGATTGTGGCTGTTTGTGCAAGAAAATAAATACATAATCAGTGAATGATTGATGGAATCAAAATGGTGGCCGCCATGCTGATTGCTTATACGAAGCGATAAAAATCCGCCTAAAGGTTTTGGCCCACATTTTCTTGCCTGATAAACTCACGTGACGGACTGAAATTTAGGCTTGAGAATAAAATAACTCCTACAACAAACAACATAGAAATAGTGATTTATTTACAGATAGCTTGTCTATTTAATCAAAAGCCTCTTCAATGTTCCCTCAATCATGCTTTTCGGTCCCGTAGAAAGGAAGACCTAATCCACTGAGCAACGTCTTGGCTTGCGAGTCTTGCTGAGCAGTGGTATTGAACACAAAATGCATACCAAAAGTCTTTGGCCACAAATCCTGGTTGGCAGCTATTTCTGGAAAGAGGGCCGCTTGCTCGGCATTCAAACCAAAAGCCAAGTTCCCGTAAGTGTCCCCACCTTGGTTTCTAAGCCCTTGAAATTCAGGCATTTTAGGCAAGACCAATTCAGTCAAAGTCAACAAAAAGTCGTGCATAGGTTTCCCTTTCAACTCAACTTTGGCCCCCACTCTTCTGGATCTTCTCAATTTCCATGGTAAAACATCTGTCTTGGAGTAGATAGGTTTAGGCTTCTCCCCAGTGATTTGCTGGAGTTGCAAAAGAGCAGCAATGGCATGGTGAGGATGGTCACTCGTCAGAGACACAAAGCAGTTGATGTGTATGGATTTCAATTCGGGAATGTTCTTATCGGTAATCTTTTTGACATCCGGCTGTTCGTTGGTGAATCCTTTAGGCTTCTTGAGCTTTCTGTTCAAGTGGTATGCTGAGGTTCCGTCCCATTCTCTTTTCTTCTCTCCCACTATTCTCTCTGGAGCTCCATGTTTATAGTTTATGTACAATAAGTCGCTTTTGAGCACGTTCAAGTAGTGTTGCTTCAATCTGTCTGGAGCCACGTTCACAGGCTTGAATCTTGGCGATCTGATGTCATTTTTGGCAAGCTTCAACTCTGGAAATCTTGGAGATAATGTTCTTTTGTCTATTTTCACACGGTGATGTATTGGCTTCACAATCGAGCACCCCACTCTGCCGCTCAAAGGGCCGCTGGTGGAGAAAAATCTGACCCCTATTGTGTTCATTATTTTGTTGTGCAAAGGCAGTGACTTTAGCTCGGTCTATTGGCAGTTACTATGTAGTATTGACTCGATCAATAGTGAAAAAAATTTTTTGTCTTTCTGAAAATGGTATTTTTCATGATCGATGAAGATGGCAGTAAAAAATCATTGGGTGTGCAGTGGTGTAGGGAGGTGTTACAGCAGTACATCAGGCATTGATATTGACTGGCTTATTCATTGATTGGCTTATTCATTGACAGGCTTATTTATGGGTGCTGTCATACTCACGCTACTACTATTTAATTAGGTGTTTCGATAATATCATTGACTAGATTATTTCTTTTCAAACTTTCAATTAACAGTTGATAGTTCAATGCAGCAGGCGCAGCTGTTACTGTAAGATGTCTCTATCTGCATTATGGAATGCACCTTCCCATTTACATCAATCCTTAATAAGTCTATGACCTCTGGTATTGTTCATTATAGCCATTATAGTCTAAAATTAAAAATAAACAATTTCAATAAATCATTAGGAGCTGATTACCGTCAAGCCCAAAATATTTCTACCAGAAAGGAATCCACCCAAAATACATCTGGCACAAATGCTCGCTGGAAGTTGCCTCCTGGATCAAATAGTTAACCTGTCCAGAAACACTGATAGGCAACGCTTCCCTTTCAATAATCCCTCTGATCTTCGACCTAATCTTCGCCAACGTAACTTCAGGAAATCTGGCCTTTTTGTTCTTATACTCCATGATAGGATCATGGATGAAAGCTTCCAAAATATTCATCAAAATCGCCTCGTTGTTTCTTAGCAACTGCATAGTAACTTCAGACGACTTTCTGAAAGATCCCTCAATTCCCGCAATCCCACAAGCATCAACCATATTATTTGTCAATCTGAACGGAACTCGTTCAGGAACTCTCAATCGCATTCCCTTTTCAAATAAACAGTCGAAATCCACATGCAAAACACCACCGTTCTCCTGAGATATCAAAATATTCTCACCATGACGGTCTCCGAGCCCCAAAATATAGCCCACCATAGACATCACTGCACTGGTTCTAATGAAGGTGTTTCTATTAGAGTACCAGGCGTTTGGGGTTGGGAAAAACTCGATATACCACGAATACAAAGCAGGCTTGAAATACTCCAACAAAAACTTGAAATACTTCATCTTTTCCTCAAGAGTTTTCTTGGTGTCCCATTGCTTTTGTATATGGACGAGGGACTCTTTTCCTTCGTATTTCTTGTCGAGAATACTCTTCATAGTCGTATGGTTTGGCACCCATTCGATAATCCCATAAGACTCGTTCAATGGGACGACCGCGAAGGTATTGATGCGCAAGCCTCTTTTCTTGGACTCGTAGTTTTGCTGCAACAACTGGTCAATCATGTTGGTCAACTCCATCAATTTGGCGTCCTTTCTCAAATCGTCGTTCAATTTGAATAAAATTATATACGTCTTACCGTCGCTTCCTACCACCTCTAATCTTCTAGGTTGTTGCAAACTTGACATGATTTTGACACGATCATTGAACTTCACAATAGTGACGTATCGTGATCCGCTTGCGGTTCTTTTACCGGCTACTTCGAAATTGGTTTTAGCAGGAACAGCTAAAGGGGCAGGAACAACGGCATGATTGAAATTGAAATCGTCCGCTAAAGAGCACTCCGTGACCGATCGTGGTTTTTTGATCTTGGTCATTCGTTTGAACGACGCAAACACGTTGTTGGCGGAATTGAATATCGACTTATTGCTGCTGTATTTTGTCAACAAGCATTCAGATTTGATGAATTTTTGAATGATTTTCTTTGCTGCCTGGCTTCGTTCGTTATCGTCAGAGTTGTATTGGGCGAAGACGGACCATAAAGCCTGCTCGCTATAGTTTTGGGTCACAAGACTGCATATATCTATGATGATTTTGAATGTTGTTCCAGATGTCTTAGGAAGTCTCGACAATAACTGCGAGAAAACCGTCAACCAGTAATAATTGGGCAACTCTTTGATGAAGAGCTTGATGTCTTTCTCTATTACAATCAAATTGCTCAAAAGATCAACCTCATTTGAACTTTCGACGTTCATAGCAAAATCTATCCATAAAGTGATCACTTTCGGCAAGGTTTCCAGCAAATACTTCTCGCCATAGTTGATTGACATCAAGTAGTTATGGATAACCTTTGTCTGGTATTCAGACACCAAAGACATCGAGTCTTTTGGTGAATCAATCGATTCGATCATCTTATTGTAGTACTTGCCAAAATAATAGTACGGTTCCTCCCATTTTGAGTCTATTTCAATCGAGTTGGTGAACTCCTTGATGATCTGGCCACTCAAGCCGTTATTAGAGCTTTCCAACCAGCGGGCATACTTCAATTGAATCTCGGACTTCTGTCTACTAGGAGCCGATTGAACAGAGACCTTTTTACGAAGATTGCCTACGATTTTCAAGGCTTTCATGTAATCGCCTTGAGCCCATAATATATCTGCATATTGGAGCTCTGATTCCGTCTTATAGCTGTCGCCGTCATTCATGTACAACTCCATGATTGTTTTTGAGGCCAAATCAAACCGATTATGGCTGATTTCAATCTTCGCTCTTTCCATGAGCAATTTGTTCACATTACTGTGATCCTCTGGCCTGGTTTTAAAGCACTTATCGGCATACGTTTCGGCTGTTTTTCTCATGCTTAGGATATACCAAGGCGAGGAGAAATCAGAGCCGGAGTTCTTCAATCGGGACTTGAAAAGAAGCCAGCTATTCTCGAAATCATCAGCTGATTCGCCACTGGAATTCTCAATAAGATTAGTAAGCTCTCTCATGTCGTTCAATACATGGAGCTTGTTGATTATTTGTCTGTTTCGAGACAACGAACTGGTTGGTGATAACGAGAGAGTTGAACCTATGAGACTATAGCATTGTTCTACCATATTGTCAAAGGAATTACGGTCATTCTCTTGGAGTGCCAAAAAGGCCTTTGTGATATACAAATTGATCAACAACTCACTATCGTTGATCGGGAGCAGCACTTCGCAGATATTTTTCCATCTAAGGAGGTTGTTTGTGTCCGTTTCAAACATGCTGGACTCGAGGCCAATATTGATTAACTTGTGAGGAATACTGAGAATTTTATTATTACTCTCGTTTTTCTCGTTTTTGATCACAAACTTCTCTAATCTGTTCAAAGTCTCGGAGTGAAGACTTTTCTTGTGTAGATACTCGATATACTGAGCACTCAAATCTTCAGAGCTGCGATGGTGGGAATTGCCCATGCTTTTACTATCGGTATAATCAGACATCACTTCAAAAGCTCCCAACGATAAATGCCAACTGTCCTCGTATTGTAGCTGAGAAACAGCTGACTCAATGCTGACCAGTGAGAATTGCTTTAACGAGCCTGTTAACGCGTCGTAATCGGTCAATTTATCATACATAGATCTCAATTCGCCTAATATAGTCTTTTCCTCTGGTGTGTCAATGACAAGATCGTCATTTTCGCTTTGATTTTTGTCTGAGGACTTGCTGGTGACGTTGTTTCTATGGCATTGCTCCAAATAGAGCACAGCTCTTTCATAAGAGGAGCATTGAGACGATCTCTTAGCAATAAGCATATCCGGTAAGGCGTTTAGAAAGTTCTCCACAATCGCAATGCATTCCGTGTTTGATTTGTTGAACATGTTCAGTTTCTTGCTTCTCAGATGGTGATGGCGCTGTTTTCTATTAGCTATCCATTCTCTTAGATAATCAATAATTGTGAAAACAGTCTGGTAGAAAAGCTTTATGTTTTTGGATATCTCGTGCGAGAATGTTTCTGTGTCGCAATCGGTATTCAAAATTTCCAAAAAGTCATTCAAAATAGTCTCCCTGCCATTTTCAAAATCTTTGATGATAATATTGAGCGTGACATAAGGCAAGACAATAAGACTCAAAGACACATCCTGGCCTTTGATAATCGTCTCGTATATACTGTAGAGTCGGAATTCGTATTCTCCTTGCTCCATATCGCAGCATTTGCGTGATTTTTGGAGCAAATCCAAGGTGAAATCACGAACCCATTCGGAATGGTTTTTAGTGATTCTGAATAAGGGATATCTGAACTTTCTATCACCAACGGACGATAAACTGTAACGAGAAGTCAACAAAGGGGTTAATGTAGAAATACTCAAGTCGTTGAAAAAGCTAATTCCTTGTAAACTTGTCAAATTGCATAGCTTCAAGAATTCTTGCATCGCATAAGCTAGAAATATCTGCTTGCCTGGATCCTCAGATGCCCAAAAAGCCTTGACCAAAGTGTTGAGAAGTTTGACCGAAAACTGCAATATTTCCTTCACATTGTTGAACTCGCATATGAGATTATGTTTTTTGTCGTCTTTGATCTCAAACTTAGACGGATCTAGCGAGCCGATAAACCCTAAACACTTACTGCACTCCATTGCAATATTAATACCATCATCACTGACATAGGCCACATTTGACTTGAATTTTCCGCAGTTTTTCAAGAGAATGTCGATCAAAACGGGCACAAAGTTGGTGAAGTTGGCCTTGTTCAAAAAGCTTGGATGAAAGTCCTTTTTATACATGACCAAAAAGTTCTTCAAGTCAACCAATGCTTGCTGCACCACGTATTTGTTGTCATTTTTGCATCTTCTGGTGATATCGTAGAGAAGATTCAAAACCATTGAAGATTGTTGGTGATTCTGCAGCTGAGAGTTTCTTTTGCTTTTCAATATTTTGTTCGCCATCAAATACGTCTCAATCAAGTCGTCGTTGAACGAAAGAGTGAAATAATAGTTGAAAAATTTGTCTGTGATCAACTGCTCTTTGTTGAAAAGCTGAATCAATATATCTTTGGCGATTTTCTTTGAATTAGACTCGAAAACCTTCCATCTCTGAAGAATTATAGCAATAATGAGGTCAAAGAAGGTACTCAAGTGAATATCGGTCAAATTTTGAATCAATTTCTTCCAACACTTCAACGCATTGAACTCAAGCAACGGATCACTGATGACCCTTTGCAAGGAAATACATATCTGCGGCAATGCAGTAACTATTTCTATCCCAGATATTTGCACCAAAAACTCAACAGCAGTGAGAGATTTCAATTTCTCAACATAGGTTGTTTTACCTTTCAAGTTTTTGACGATATCTGAAAACTGCTGGATTATACCCAATAACGAGCCCCTGAAGTAGTTCAAAAGAAACTTCTCATCGCTTTTACTTGGCTCTCGGCTGATATTGTATCTTTTTATTATCGCCAGATCTTCTACTGAAGACTTAGTCGACGACATGGAGCGTTCCTTTTGCAATTGTAGTTTGATCAAATATATAATCGCATTTTTGACCCTGATCTCGTTTTTCTCTTCGGCAGAATACATGCGACATAACTCCCAAATGTCAGGCACAGAGTCAACCAAATCTACCAATGTTTTCCCGCGGAAATAAGGGTCGACAATCGTCAAAATCTCCATGATTTTGCTCTCGTTTATATAATATTCGTCATTTTGGTCGTCAAGCTCTAAATACTCAGTGGAACTCATCAAAACAGCCAAAACCTTTGGGAGCTGCTCGTTGATCAACTTGTACTTGGGTTTGCGCATAACCTTCGATATTTCGTTGATGATATCAAAGGAATAGTACGTCAACAAATATGGGATCGTGAAGGCTCTTGTTCTGTACAAAACGTCATTACTGTTCACTGTCAAGAACTCTGAGATGATATTCCCGAATACAGACTTGTTGACAATCTGTTTGACGATTGTGAGACTCAAATTTGGTAGGAAAGGGTTAATCAATTGCCAGCAAGTCAACCCCTTCATCTGTGCCGCATTCAACAATGTTGTGTATGCAGCTGAAGTGTAGAAAAGGTTTGTTGAGCTGAAAAAGTCAAAAAGCTTGACAAGAACAACATTTAGGATCTCCCCTTCAAGAACAAGGACTAACTCACCCCATATGAGGATCTTCGTTTCAGCCAAATACATTCTTTTTGTGTCGTCATTAGAGGTGCTATCGTTCTTGCTTATGACCAAATTGTTGTCCATAAACAGAAGAATATACGCACAGTTATTCGATAATTCGTTTTTGTTGTCTTCCGACAAGAGATAAAGAGCAAATACCCTTCCAGCATGAATGCGTATGTCTCTGTTTTTGGAAAACAAGCATGAACATATGAACTTGAATAGAGGATCTGTATCTGTGATGTTAGACGAGAAATTGAACTTCAAAAAGAATTTTCTGAGTGCAATCAAAAGCTCGATTGTTAGAACGTCGTTTGCTAGCACTTTGGGGTTTGATATGAAAAACTGCTTGAGTAAGGTCAAAAGCTTGAGAATCTCGGGGAAATCAATGAGTTTGCGCTGTTTCAGCTTGAGGAAAGGTATATTGTCGGTGTTCTCGCATATCTGGCATGTATCTATTCTGTAGCTGAAGTTTTTAGTGACAAAACACGCGAAGCAGCCAATTTTTTGAATAAGTTTCAATGTAAGTAGCGAATTGTCAAAAAGGTCATTTTGCTCGCTAATAACGAACTCCTCCAAGCCATCAGCCCATTTAGAGAACATTTCCTGCGAATCTGCTGTTTTGGGGCCAATTATCGACTCTTCTGAGACGTTCAGACCGCCCTCAAGTTTATAGATCTTCAAATGATCAAAAATAGTTGCTAATTCGTCATCTCCTGAGACATTTCTGATAATAATAGCTGTAGAGGAGGCAAAGTTTGACCTCAAAAAGTCTGAGACCTTCGAAAGCTCCTTGTCTTGTGATTTGTCCACGATTTCGATCAAAACTTTGAAAATCTCCGGGCTTAATGTGTCTTTTTCTGAAAGGTTTGAAAGATTTATGAACGGTAAGCTTGTGTAGAAAGTGTGTTGGATATCCAACAGTTCAAGTTTACTGTATAGTTCCTGCAAATGCAAGGCAAACATGCTCTGAAAGGCCGTAGAAAACGAAGCGATATTACTCAAGATATCAGCAAGGGTTTCAAAGCAGATTTTCAATCGCGTAGAGCCAAAGGAGCTATTTATGAGGTAGTTTTTGGAGATGCATCGCACAAAAGACGATAGTAGCACGTCGTCGGTTCTTTGTAGCAGGTTTTCGTTCGTTACCAGCGTATTGTGAGCAGACTTCAAACTAAACCATATTTTTCTTGCTATTTTGTCGATGATCGAGTCTAAAAATGCACTCAGAACAAGCGAATGGTACACTTTATCGTCATTAATAATGACAAAGCAGTTTATAGCGACACTCAAATTACTTTGATTACCGATAGAGTTGTTATTGTTAAGATATTTGTTGGTCAATACATTGACAAAAAACTGCGAGAATCTCTTTCTGAAAAGAAAGGAGCGAATACGGGTAGTCACTAGCACAAATATCTTGATCACTAAAGTCTGGACAGCTCGATGGAGCTGTTGCATGTTATGGCTTATTTTGAAAAACGCAACAAGGTTGATGAGGAGAAGTTTATACAACTGACTGTTCCTCTGGCAGGTGATTATTTTGGGATTATTGAAACAGACAATCTCTATTGCCTTTAGACAATTGATTGAGGTCGCCACGGTGTCTGCATCGTTCCTGTTGCTTAAAAGCCTGTTGATATACACAATGACCCCATTCTGAAGGAGAGCCTCTAGAATGGAGATGTTGTTACTCAAGTTCCCGTCAAGAAAGTTCGCGTCATCAATGATATTTGATACGAGCTTATTGATAAGCTTGGATGTGTCCCTCAGCATCTCCGGTATCGCTGTATTATTGTGCTCATCTCTTAGTAGACTCGCAATACGAGCCCTCACTATGTAGAATAAAATCTCAATTCTCCGATGCGATAGACTGAAAAATTACATTCAAAGCGAAAAAAAAATATCAAGCGGACAAAAAGACTTTGCGACTACTTCGCGCAGACTGTCAAGAGAGAAGGATGAATAAAACACTCAAAGACCTGGCACCTAGACCAGGAACATGAACGTACGATGGAGAAACTAAACAAAGATGACCTAAGGAGCTTTCAAAACTATTTGACGGGCTGCAAAAACATCATTGCGCTAATCGGATCAGGCCTATCAGCCGCATCAGGCATAGATACCTACAGAGACAGTCGAGGATATTGGAGAAACTTTCACTCAATTGATTTGGCAACGCCGGATGCCTTCTATAACAATCCGGGCTTGGTGTGGCAGTTCTACTCGTCGCGTAGACAGAAAGCCTTGCACGCGAAGCCAAACAAAGGGCATTATGCCCTAGTGGAGCTATCCAAACGGTTTAGCAACGAAAAGGGCAAGCATTGTCTCACAATAAGCCAAAACGTGGACGGATTGAACAGAAGAGCAGGCCATAGCAGCCGATCTTTGCTAGAACTCCATGGGAACTTGTTCAGATTGAAGTGCACTGACTTTTTCTGCGACTATATTGAAGAGGACAATTTCAAGGTGCCCTTGACTCCAGAATTGAAAGTCTATGACAGCGACAAAGAAGGCGAAAGTGAAAGTGATGGTAACAATAGCTCTGAGGAGACACAAAGTGCAAAAAGAAGAAGAATTGGCGGTGAGGAAGACCAGAAAAAGGTTAATTTGTCAATCAGTAAGGCGCAGCTTCCAACATGCCCGAAATGCGGGGGATTATTACGGCCTGGAGTGATATGGTTTGGCGAGTCTATTCCGCTCAAAATTATTGACAAGATCGACGACTTTTTTCTCCATAACAGAGTCGATTTGGTGTTGGTTATAGGGACCAGTGGGACGATATGGCCCGCCGTGGGGTACGTAGACCGTGTTAAGCTTCAGGGTGGGAAAATAGCAATATTCAACAAGGAAATAAACAAAGAGGAGATTGCTAAGGATAAGGGAAACTGCTGGGGGTTTGAGGGGGACTGTTCGGTGACGCTTCCCAAGGCTCTTGAGCCTATAATAGGCAGGAATTATCTCCCGAGGGACTTTCGACGGAGGTAGTCGTTGAAAGGAGTTTATACTGATAAGTGATAGTAGAACTACAATATAGCGATGACGCAATGCACAACGTTATTTCATGGATGAAAAATAAGGCCAAGACAATGCGGATAATGAGCTGATAGTGAGTTTCATATCCACTTTAAGAGAGTATATCTACTTTAAAAGAGAAGACTATTCATCTATGACTAGTCAGTATTGAGATGTTTTAGTATCAAGATTGCCCAGATTTACCAGTACTTGAACCCAGACCGCATTAGCAAGATAGAGCTTTTTCATTGCTTTACCAGCCAGTTGGGTAATGTTTGTCTCAAAAATATTACAATGGTTTATGAATTCAAGGGTGTCAAAATCAAAGGCAACTCTATTTGGCAGGCCAAAGTGAATGATCAGCAAGAATTTCTTGCTGATAGGCACATAATACGCACAATTGTGGTTACGCAAGAGCTGTCTGGATAGACAGAAGCACCGTATTTACTATAGGCATTTATTGGGCTCTGATGCGAGTGCTTGCCATCGTTATTGCCAACTCTACAGCTCAGACTACTGTACATATTATCGTTTTATTTGTCGTGAATATCATCATAAATACTGCCTGAATATTGCCTTCAATAACACCCTAAATACTGTCACAAACACTGCCTAAACATCCGAAAACAAACATCTAATAACCACCTCGCACTAAACAATCCATAAGCATCGCGTTATATCTAATTTACCACGCAAGAGGTAGCCATTTCTGAGAGGTCGCTAGCTGAGTAATCTCCTTATCGTCGTAAAGCTCAATGAACTGCTGGTCCAACGGCCTAACCTTTGGCAGCGCAAAACGGCGATACTCATCGAAAATCATTGTCAAAGACCAGTTCTGGAGTTTCCTTATACATCCCACAAGACATCCTGTTCTATGTTTCCCTCTGTTGCAATGAATGAGCAACGGGTGGTTTTCGGGATTGAGGACTATCTTGAGGATCTCCGTGATAGATTTCTGCGGTATGTTGATGAAAGGCTCCTTGTTTCCTGCAATGGGGATCTGATGGAACGTGATCGAGCTTTCTGTCAAAAAATCAATGTTCTCTTGCGGATATGTCTCAGGAATTAAAACCACCACTGATTTCAAATTGAGCCGCTTCAAAAACGAGAAGTTCTCGGCTCTAGGGAACGACGACCGGTATATCTTGCCCACAACAAGCGAGAAGTTCTCCGGAGGTTGGTAGACAGGATGCCTCACGGATAGCTCCTCCAACGGGGCTATTATCTGGGATTCCTGGTCATCGGTTGTTTCTATATTATGGTCGGCCATGTCGCAGTTCTATTCATCTTTTTCGGGCAGAGTTTGTTGATTTCTGGAGTTGTTGGGTTGGTAGCTAGCGAGGATCTACACAGACACCTCTTGAGTATATAAGGCTTTCGGATTTCCTTTTCGTTTTTTTCTCTTAGCGAAGGTGTGTGCCAACAACGGTTTTTCACCCGAAATTTGCGGGTGTTTTTCAGGCCAGAAGTTGTGGAACGTCTGGGTATGCAAAGCTGTGCTAGAAGTGGCTCCCATTGAGGGGTCACATATATTATGGGATCAGCAGGAGACCTCCAGAAAGTGTCGCCAGTTGTTGCGGATTGCATAGGACGTCAGAAAAGACACGTGAAGTGCGTCGTATATGCAGCTGAGCGTGCCACATGCATGGCAGCAGCATCGCATCGGCCCAGGCTGTGTTTTAATTATTAGGGGGTAATTCCCAAGTAAATAGCGTAAATGTATTGGAAATAAGTTACATTGTTGAGCCAATTTGCCTTGTTGAGCATTCCGAGGTTTGTCTCTTCATTCTGAGTGATGTATCAGCAGTACATGCCCGCCAACCACATGCACCCCCTTTTCGCAGCCAACCCCCTTTTTTCCGATGTATCCCGGGTAATGCCTCTCATCCAAAATTTTTTTTTCTCATTTTAAGTCCTATTGGTTAGATTTCTTTTCCTTCTCAGAGTTATCTACGCGATGTCATCAAAAAGCTCAAGATACAACCAGCCAAATATAGTCACCCAGAGCTGCTTTCTCACTTCAAAAGGCCCCTATTGTTGATAAGACACATATATGCCACGCCCTGTGTGTGATATTCCAGACAAAAACATTCTCCGTAAAGTTAGATCAAACGACCAAAAACGAGCGTAACAAGAACAAATCACCGGCCTGACAGCGATCAACAGCGACCAGCGATATCAAATCAAAGCCCTAAAGAACTACCATTGAAGCCCTTCACAATCCCTATCTAGCCCCATCAAAACCCATCAAACGCCTCTAAACTACAACATGAAGTGTAAAAGTTGTGGCCATACCAACTTTTCGCGTGATCTCACCAGCACGGTCAACGATCTTTCGTGTAAAAACTGCGGTCGAGTCATCGAAGAAAACCCCATTGTCTCGGAGCTCCAGTTTGGAGAGTCCTCAAACGGTGCAGCAACAGTCAATGGGTCCTTCATTCGAGCCGACCAGTCGGGGATCACTGGGTCCTTGAAGTCACGTGAATTGACCATCATGAATGCAGAGCGCAAGCTTGCAGCGCTTGCCAGCGCGCTCGGAATAGCCCAGGAAATCGCCAAGATGGCCACACAATGGTACAAGTTGGCTCTTGTGCATAACTTTGTGAAGGGACGCAAGTCGCAGAACGTCATCGCTGCATGCTTGTACATTGCATGCAGAAAGGAAAAAACCCCGCACATGTTGCTTGAGTTCTCTGCCAAGTTGCAGATTAGCGTCTACAGTGTCGGGTCGACTTTCCTCAAGTTGGTCAAAATCCTCAACATCACACAGTTGCCCTTGGCAGACCCCTCTTTGTTTATCCACCACTTCTGCGAAAAATTAGGTTTTGGAAAGCGCAAGTTGAAGGTTGTTAATGACGCAGTCAAGTTGGCGCGCCGGATGTCCCGCGACTGGATCCACGAGGGAAGACGTCCCGCAGGGGTGGCCGGCGCTTGTGTTTTGCTAGCCGCACGCATGAACAACTTCCGCAGAACACACTCCGAGATTGTCGCGATAGCCCATATAGGGGAGGAAACGCTCCAGAAGCGGTTGAACGAGTTCAAAAACACAAACTCGAGCTCGATGTCTGTTTCTGAGTTCCGTAACTCGGCTGCTGAAGACATTGCGCCCTCCATGCCGCCCTCGTTCACGCGCAACAGGCTCAAGGATCGCGAGGCGAAAAAAGAGAGCCAGGCGGGGGGTGCAGTCGGGGCAAAACACAGTGCACGTGTGTCGCTTATCGAGCGTGCAGTGTGCCAGGGGCTTTCTGAAAAAGAAATAAACGACGCGCTCAAAACCCTTGTGAAGGCGCTGTCGAAAAACGACACTGCGGGAAAATCCGCCTCCCGCACCAGACGTGCTAAGCGCGCGCCGTCTTCTGAGCCGTTGTTTGTCGACGAAAACGAAAGCCCTATTTTGGAGGACGAAATTATAGGCGCACTCAAAGATGATGATCAGCAGCTCCAACTCATAGAGGCTAACAGACCGCAGAATTTGGTCAAAAACCTTCCAAAGACCCAGGAGTTGTTGGATAAAGTGTCAGATGACCCTAACATATCCGAGTTTGAAGACGATGAGATTGATTCTTTTTTGTTGACCCCTGAGGAGGCGGAAATCAAAGAGCGTATTTTTATCAATTTAAACAGCGACTACTTGCTTCAACAGGAAGAGAAAAGGCTTTCTCAGCAAACAGACGAAGCAAGTGGGCTCAATAACAACAAGAAAAAGAACGAGAATAAGCAGAGGAGAAAAAACCGGACCGCGCCGTTTAAGTTTGAAGAGGCTGCCCATTCTATATCGGCTGCTGCTGCTATGAATGTTGTTTCTAACAAATTGGGCAGTTCAGACGCGTTCAATCCGCTGCGTGCAATGCGTGAGCTTGTGAGAAACAAATCGTCCAAGTTGAACTATGGAAAGATCAACAATTTGTTTGAGGACTGATTTTTTTGATGATTTGCTTGAAGATTGATTTTTGGTTGTTTAGTTTGTAAGGACTGGTTCTAGTAATCAATGCTTTGGCTGCTGATAATGGCAGAAAAGTGCGGGCTTGCTAGATGTGCTTTATATTTTTTGCTAAATGGTATTCAATATTCTATTGTTTGATCTTCTCTGAGTGCGATAATGATAGCGACCTGATCAAGTGGTTACTGGATCTTTTCGATTCTTTTGGAGATCAGCTCATTTGAATCCTGACTGAAGGTTAGCGACTTGAGATTATTGCTAAACAGACTATCAGCCATTCAAGTGCTTGTTGTATCTTCTGCTTGATCCTATCGAGAATTGTTGAATAGGATCAAACTCGCCTTTCTATCTACTTAGTGATGCTCATCTTTTCTTGTTATCATTTGTTTCAATTCTTCTGCGCCCTTAAGGGATTTCTGGGTGTCTATATTACATACATATATATCGGAAGACAATGCTATGTCTTATCTAACATCCTGCGTAGCTCATCTCTCATGTTGAATTAATTACTACACTCACTCTTAGAGTCACGTGCCCATTGATACACCGCGCTGTTTTCAAAACGAAAAACAATAGCATCTATCAACAAGATAATCATTAGTACCTGCACCAACGACAAGTTGGTTGTTACTAACATTACCCTTCCCCACACAATGCACAAACTACTTAGTATGTTCAAATCGTCTACGATAGACACACGGCTAGCCCCCGAGCCAGACTTGCAAAAAAGGAAGCGTATTATCGCTTCTGTGCCTGCCAAAGGCAGATGGTCGACCTTGGAGTTTAAAATATACACGGTGATCTTCATTGTGGTGGTACCGTTGATGTTCAAACAGTGCATTGACATCTCGAGGACAGATCACGTCAACTACCCTAAAATTGAGCCGGTTCTCAGCGATGGGTGGCTTTTTGACCGGAAAGTTGATAATAGCGACGAGCAGTATCGGTTTTTCAGAGGTAACATGCAGCTTTTGATGGGGTTAATGGTCGGACACGTGTCTTTGAAGTACGTCTGTACCAAGTATATATTGCCTAGTATCTACGACGGAGACGCAAAGATTTTCTTTGACATGGTTTTCGGTGTGGTATTCATCATCATTGCACACGGCATGAATTTTCTCAAAGTGCTATTCCACATTGGAGTGAGCTATGTGATGGTCAGATACGTGTTGGTCAACAACAGAAGACTTGCTATTGGCTTTATATGGGTCTATGGGGTATTGTCGCTATATTTCAACGACAGATGTCGCGACTACAAGCTTTTCTCCTTACTTGGAATGACCTGGGCTGATTTCGCAGTGGGAATCATTCAGAGATGGGATGTGTTTTTCAACTTCACACTTCTAAGAATAATAAGCTATAACGTCGACTATATTAACAAAGTGCATAAGGGAGACTCTGTTGCAAGCAGAGTACCTGTGAGAACGCCCGAAGAGGAAACAGGCTCGATTGAGTTGCAGGATGCCCTCAAAAAAGACACTCCGGAAGGAACATCCCTTCTAGGTAACAGTGTGTCGAGCGGGGAAAATCTGCAGGAAATATTGAATGACAGAGAAAGACAGAACTACGACTGGGACTTTCACCAGTACAATGCCCAGAACTACTTGGCATATGTGTTGTATACCCCCCTTTTCCTAGCTGGTCCAATCATCACCTTCAACGACTACCTATACCAGACCAAAAAGGGGCCTCTCAAGTACATGATGACCAGCTGGGACATGATCATTCCTTATGCGGTGAGATTTCTATTATGCATGTTGACCATGGAGTTTATCTTGCATTACATGTATGTGCTTGCTATCTCGAGATTGAAAGACGATTTTGACGTCTACACGCCTTTCCAGCTCACAATGATGGGTTTGTTCAACTTGAACATCATATGGTTGAAATTGTTGCTCCCTTGGAGATTCTTTAGATTATGGGCCCTTTGCGATGGCATTGACCCTGTAGAAAACATGATCAGATGCGTAGACAACAATTACAGTGCCTT
This sequence comes from Saccharomycopsis sp. NRRL Y-5750, assembly GCA_030564765.1. Lineage (NCBI taxonomy): Eukaryota > Fungi > Ascomycota > Saccharomycetes > Ascoideales > Saccharomycopsidaceae > Saccharomycopsis > Saccharomycopsis sp. NRRL Y-5750. Next base: position 80,427 of record JAKTZD010000032.1, on the reverse strand, counting down.
GGGCTTCTGGAGAGCATGGCATCGGTCGTACAACAAATGGGTAACCCGTTATATATATATCCCATTAGGGGGCTCTACAAACCGGATCTTGACAAGTTTGGCGGTGTTCAGCTTTGTTGCCATATGGCACGACATCGAGTTCAAGTTGTTGGTGTGGGGGTGGTTGATTGTGTTGTTTTTGATGCCTGAGGCGTTGCTTTCGTACTTTTTTGCGAAGAATTTTGGCCAAGAGCCATGGTATCGCCATGCATGCGGGGTGGGATCTGTCGCCAATATCTGGCTTATGATGTTAGCTAATTTGTACGGGTTTTGCTTGGGACACGATGGAACAGTGAGCTTGATCAAAACAATGTTCAAAACAGTCAATGGCTGGATTTTCATGTTGATCTTCTCCGGGTGTTTATTTGTCGGGGTCCAGATGATGTATGAATTGCGAGACTCGGAGAAGCGCAGAGGATTGAATTTGCGCTGCTGATTGACAATGCCATAATGCCCAGCATTTTTTAGATCACAAGTTTTCTTGCAATAAGCTATGCGAGTCAACAATCGTGCTTATCCATTTTGAACTAGCTATTTACAGCTTTTCTGCTAACTTCATGCTTTCTTTGCACCACTTTTATGCTTTTCCATTGTACAAGTACCAATAGTTACCAATAGTAGTAATATCAACACAGATCGACACAACGATATCTTGACATTCTATCAAAAACAGACCACGCCAGAGTCACGACGTCGTTTATTACGGAAACATCAGACCTGTACACGAGCCTATTAAGCTTGAGTGTACAAGTATTGTTTTCCTTTGTACGTATGTAGCTTTGGCTTTTAGAATAAGCTCTTGAATCTATATACCGCGAGTCATTTGCCCATGTGTACAAATTATATTTCAAAGCAGGAGAAGGTTGGGCAGACCTAGACAAAGATAAGCTACTGTGCAGATCCTGATGATCATTCGAGAATCATGACATGCGCTGCGTCAACTTGGCGATGTTTGTTGAGGCCTAACATGCCCATTATTGGCAAAAGAGGCCGCACAAGAGATGTATACAGAAACGCGGATGCAGACACCACACGGAGCGAAAAAAGGCCTTTTTCTTCCCTAACTCAGCCTGGTCCCTATCCGGTTCAAGAGTGAGATTCAGAATGTGTATACGCGTACGTAAATATGTCCGGCTGGCTATAAGAACACAAACATTAAGACGAATGTTTGCAGTATCTCCGGATTGAAACTCAATAGGGCCGATCTATGTACGCGGCGGAAAATCCGGTCCTGAGCCGCCCCGTAGGTTGCTGGGTACATACAGCATGTCTACAAAGAGGAGCACGTTTGATCATTACCATGGCAGAGTCCCTATACATGACTGAAATTGCGAAGAAATGGAATTGCTTGGGCGTAGTCATTTTCGTATAGCACTTGTGGCGAGTTTTGTCTTATCAGGTGGCATCTATTTGACCTTTAGTGTTCCAGAAGTGGATATCTGTAAGTGGCCCGCGGACAGAAGGTGGCATTCAAGTTAGCCAGCCATTGCACTAAAAAACAGGAGTGAACATCTCGATATACCCTAGCCCGCCTTTATAAATTCCACCATTACATAACAATTTGCAGCACACATCTCTGGATATTTAGCCATCTTCCTTTGATCCCCGACATTGTCTTCTACACTTGAATTAGCCCACAAAAGATATCATTAAATTCAATAAAAACTAACACCACTAATCTAGCGACTAATAGTACTTAGAACAGAAAATCAAAATATTGTACAACATAACACAGGAGCAAAAGTAGCACCATTACTCATTCTTCAAGTCAACGCAGTACTTTTTCAACACCTTCTCTAAAGCACCATCAAGAATGTTCCACTCGTAGATCTTCAATTTTTTCTCGATTTTGCGCGGCTTTGGATTGTTGAAGTTCATGATAACGTAGAAAAACTTCATAAGCTCGTCGTCGTTGATAATCAAGCCGTCAGAGTTCTGTAAGTCTTTCGAGTCGTCAGTGAACTCGTTATCGTTTTTTCCCACAGTGATGGTCTTGAAACTCAACAAGTTTCTTCTGATCCGGTTCACCTCACGGAAATCGATCTCCTTCTCCAACTTGGCCTTGATTTTGATCTGCTGGAGCTGGTTTTTGGAGAACAAATGTTTGGAGCTCTTGTCGCCAGGTCTTAGATTGTTGGACGAAAGAGCAGCTCTGGCCTGTGCCTGTGCGATAACCGAGGTGGAGGAGGAGGTGTTGTTAACAACGGCACCTGCACGTCCACTCAACTTGTCCAACAAGAACAATAAGTCCACGGAGGTAATGTAGAATTTGTCGGTGAATTCCCAGTAAATGCACGAAATTAAGCAGAACTTTTTCGAGGGCGATTTTCTGTTAATCAACTGGCGCAAGTAATTTAAGCGCGATTGGGCAACAGAATCGGAAATCAACCGCGCGGCATCGCTGCTGTTGCTTCCTGGAGGCGATCCAGAGTCGCTTTCAAACAACAAATTGTACTCTTCCTCGCTGATGATCTCGTAGTTGATTCCAAGAACCGACTTGATGTGTTCCAAGTTCTCGTTTCCCCCCGATGCCAGGGAGAAGTTGTCGTTGCTGAAAACATGGTTGACGATTTTCAAGGCAAAGTCCCAGTGAAAAAGAACAATCCGGCGCTTAGTGACGCTTTTTTCGACCGAGGACCAATTTGCGGTGACCTGCTGAATGTTGCATTCAAAGTTTACCAGTACAGGAGGATACTCGCAGTTGTAGTAGATCTGCTTATTGTTGTTGTAGGAAATCGTGATGTTTTTTGACATTTCCTCCCTTGGGATTGTGTTTGTGCGCACCAACTTGACCTGCTTGCAGTTTTTCAACTTACTTTCGTACAAACGGAAAATTTCCCCAGACAGTTCGGGGGTGCCGTCCTCTATAATGACGTTTCTATTTGTGTCAAGTCTATGTTTGAGTCCGTTGTACGGCGACGCACTGGCACCTGCAGGATTTCCGTTTCCTGCCAAAATATTGCTTGGCAACGGAGTGTTGTAGAAATTCAACATTGCAGGAGTGGCTTCCGCTCCGTGGTTGGACGGATTGGTCAAAAAGAACTGGCTTTCCGTGGTGCTGGAAGGCGCAGTGTGCGCCGTTTCGCCCACAGAAGGCAACATGTAAGGGACTGTTCCTGCATTGGCTGTGGTAGGCGTATGAAGCGAACCAGCGGCCCCATTGTTGACCTGGTTGTACGGATAATACACGGAATTTCCATAGTATCCAGAGGCTGTAGCGGAGTTGTAGCCCGGGGCATTGTATGCTCCGTTTCCGGCAGCAGCAGCAACAACAGCAGCGGCGCTTTGGTAGTTTTCCACCCCTGCAGGGTCAGAAGCACTGAAGTTGTACTGCAAAGGCGACGTCATCATCGAGTCGTTTGCGTTAGGAGACGAGGAAGGCGAAGAGCTGTACGTGACATGGGGGGCACTGTAGTAGCTGTTAGCAGTGGCCATGTTGTATCTATAGGAGTCCTGCAACTGTTGTGCAGAACCGTGTGGTTGTTGCTGTTGCTGGAACTGCTGTTGTTGCTGCGAAGGGAGATAGCCGTTTTCTCCGTCGCTGTAGTACCGTCTTCCCGGCTTGGCAAAGGAAGACACGGTTGGCGTTGCAAGCCCTATGGCCACAGGGTTGTTAGGATAGTAGGCGCGACTTCCGACGTTGAGGTTTGAGCTGGTGCTGTTGGCATCGGAAGCGGCTTGCGAAGCGTCGTACATGTTTTGAGGCTGGCTGTTGTTGTTGGATCCGTTAGGATAGTTGTTGTAGTTGTTGCTGTTGTTGGTGTTCATGTTGGCGTTGACAGGAGTCGAGCCACCAGAGTTGTAGGAGTAGTTGCTGCTTTGAAGTCCAGAGAATTTGTTGGTTCTTATGTCGGGAAGCACAGACATCGAAGAATTGGACATGCTAGTCGAGGAGGACATGTAAGGAAGCGGAGATTTGGATACAGAAATGTTCGCAGAGGAAAGAGAAGAGGCAGCAGCAGGATCTTGATGTTGTCTAAGTATGTATTGGATTTCCGGACTTATATCAGACATAGCAGGCTATCATGCATCAAAGGAAAAAGTGGATTTTTTCAAACACCGAGACTGTAGATCTGGAAGTCTCAAAGACAGGAAAAGAGAATGACAAAGGGTGGGTGCAATAGCAGGAGCAAGTGCGAGGATGAGTTGTTGAGGGAGAGGCAACAAGAGGACAACTGAAAAGGAAAGAAAAAACCAGAGCACAAGCAGGAAACTGGAAAATGAAGGGTATATATTTATACCTGAGGCGATGTAGCTGTATATAAATCTCAGGCGTAAAGATAAAGCACGGACAAAAAGGACTAAAGTGATGCCAGCGAGCTAATCGGAGCGAATGCTTGTGCTGAAGCGGAAAGCTGGTTATAAACAAAGGCTATCGCAGTGTGTCCTTGAGGGGAGAATCAGTGGTCGAACAAGGATAATTAAGGATCTATGACAAACACAAAAATGGTTAGAAGCAGGAAAATGGTAAATTTGAGTTGGCTGAAAATTCAGTTTTGTATAGAAATTCCAATATGTGCAAACAATCAGAGGCTATTGTGAGTTGTACAAAGAAAGCATAAACTATTTGTCCTTGCGAGCTATATCCGAGGCCACAAGAAACCCCAACAACCTGGAAATAAATGGAAATACTCACACGTATTTATACACCACCATGGTCAGCCCGGTTCTCGCGGGCTGCAGCCTCTTAAAACACCTGGTCCCTTTGCTCGTCTCCTTTGAAAATCGATGCCCCATTTAGATTAAGATTAATTGCTGAGATGAGGAGGCCTCGAGTCGATGCAAAAATGTTATTGCCTGGAATAGGAAACGCACTGAATTAGCGCATAATATGCAGGCCTGCGAGGTTTGGAAAGGGAAAATCGCACAAAAGCGCAAACCGCAACGAATCAAAGTTTGCTGCACGAACTGCCGATCGCTGCAGCTGGCAGACAAGTTAAAGCACTCGTGATGCTGCAGCCTGATTACAAATGAGTGACTAGTTTGGTGGTGGCTGGAGGAACTAGCGACCCAGAGAGGGAACGATGGGGAAATTTAGATAATTAGCTGATTAAATAGGTCATTAAATGAGATAAATTTTGTACTCGGCTGTGATAAGCGTCGCTGATCAATCGTCGATCTATCGTTTGATTGATTAGATGAGACAGCAGCACACTCGTCAATGGGCCAATTCGCGTCAACATGACGATGTGGGGGGCTCGTATCTACAAGTACTGTGGTGACGGTGTCGGTGTGATATGGTTTGCTATGGTTTGCTGTGTTTTGATATTTGTTTTCCTCTTTCATCATAATTTTTTCCATTTTCATTGTGTTTAGGAAGATTGTATACTCATTTTGCCCCGTCCTTTGTGAGCTTCAGACAGGTATATACACGCTTTTCTGATATTTTGTCTACACTTTTGGCGTGAACGTATTGCTCAATATAGCAATATGCATATACAGCTAGTAGGAGCAAATATGACAATTACGAACTTGCTGTTAAGCTTTAGTGCTAGCGCATCTGATGTCGTAATAGTCTTTTTTGCAACAACTTTGAGGAGAATGGCCCGATTCCCCCGGGGGTTGTATCCAATTCCCTTAATTCGACCAATCTTGTCTTGTTTTGTGCGATATCGTCTTGTTTAGTTCGACCCGTGTATCTGGGGCATCTTGCAGGCAGACGCTCCTAACTCCTGAAAAAACCGGGCAGAAAAATTTTACTCATCGGACTAAAAGACGTATACCGCAGGTATACTTATGGTGAGAGGACCTGTTCATCCAGAGGTGCCAATGTACATAGCTTGCTATTGAGGAGTAGACTGATCTCTATATCTAAGTGTCATCTGTAACTTAAACCAGGAAATTTTTCACTTTCTTGTGACAGCTTTGTGAGGGCAGCCAGGAATTTTTCTTTTCCAGTTTCAATCTTCCACTTCAATAGTCTTCAGGTGAACTTCTTGAGACCATCGCAAAGATCCATTTCCACGGTTCCTGATTATTTCCTACAATGTCAGCCAATGAACGCCCGCGCCACCGCAGGTTTGTAGGGCGAATGCCTGTTGCAAACGCTAATGCAGACGCAAACACAGACGCAGATGCAAACGGATCCAAAAAGATGGTGAGAACCACCAAGCAGGTTGGAGGAAGACATAGGCTAGTGACACATATTCCGGACGAAATCGTCAACGATCCAGAGGTCAAGAATGCTGTGAAGCTCTTGCCTTCCAACTACAACTTTGAGATGCCAAAAACCATATGGAACATCCGCAAAAACGGTTATAAACGGGTCGCATTGCAAATGCCTGAAGGGCTCTTGATCTACTCGTTGATCATCTCAGACATTATCGAATCGTTTTGTGACTCTGTAGAAGACGTTATAGTCATGGGAGATGTCAGTTATGGGGCCTGTTGCATTGACGACTACACTGCTACTGCCCTTGGCTGTGATTTTATTGTTCATTATGCTCATTCATGTCTTGTGCCCATTGATGTGACAAAAATCAAGGTTTTGTACATTTTTGTCACAATAGCCATCGACACAGACCACTTGTACAACACTATATCGAAAAACTTCACGTCAAAGATGACTCTTGCTGTGTTTGGGACCATACAGTTCAACCCAAGTATACACGAATTAAGAGGCCGCTTTTCCTCAGCACAAAACAACCCCAACGAAATCACCGTAATTACCCCGCAGATAATGCCTTTATCGAAGGGTGAGGTGCTTGGATGTACATCTGCTAAACTTGATGCTTCTATAGTTGACGCAATGATATATGTGGGCGATGGACGTTTCCATTTGGAAAGTTATATGATTCATAACCCAGATATCCCTGCATATCGTTATGATCCATACTCGCGGAAGTTCACGCGTGAATACTACGACATGAAGCAGATGGTGGAGGTCCGCTCGGGCGAAATCTCCAAGGTGAAGAACGGTAAAAGCTACAACAAGTTTGGTCTTATTCTTGGTGGCTTAGGAAGACAAGGAAACAAGCGCACGATGGAAAATCTCGAAGAGAAACTTGTGGCGAATGGTAAAACCGTAGTGAAGATTCTTCTCTCTGAGATATTCCCAGCCAAATTGGCTATGTTTGACGACATTGACTGCTTCGTGCAGGTAGCTTGTCCTAGATTGTCTATAGATTGGGGATATGCTTTCAATAAGCCGTTGTTGACACCTTACGAGACGATGGTGTTGTTAGAAAATGACGTTTCGTTCAATTCTCAGTACTATCCGATGGATTACTATGCCAAGGATGGTTATGGAAGAGGATTTGTTCCTAAACGGAGTGAAAGAGCTTGAAAAGGGTTTGCTGTTCTATAGACTTATTTACATGAATATCAATACAAAGGACTATCAAAGGACTGGTAGTTAATATCTAATTGATGTCGTAGTTTTGATGTTTAGAGCTCTGTGGCATCGATACGTCTGATGTTATGCAAATGATAGACTGTATCGTACGTTGACTTATTTTTTTTTTACGATTTATGATTAACATATTCAATCAATATTGGCCAGATAATCACTCCTTTCTCATTCAACGCTAAGTACGTGTTTCCGACCCTTTCGCCTACCAAAAATCATCTACCAAAAAGTACGTATCTCACTTATTTATCCTACACCCTCTATCAAACACGATAGACGAGATTTATATATAAACCAAAACGCTAATATCATTAATCTTTATTTACCCCGTAGATTAAATGCTTTTCCAATTTCATATGCAATGTTGAACCACGCATATACTGACGCTGCTTCAACTCATCCCATCCACACACAGGTTGTATGCATACCTCCATATGCTAACCTTCCACGGCAACTACCGCGTGACCAATAGTCCATTCAAAACTCCCGCGATCTCCGGTCGTCTATCTCTTTTTAATCTTCCTCTTTTCCCATATAGGAAACCGTTTTTCCGATCCTGCTAATCCTTTTTCTGGCGCAAAATCGCTATTGTAATAATTCCGAAAAGACTTTTTGGCCTCGTCTTCTCCTTCTAGAAAGAGTATGAAACCATATTGGTACTCTCTCCTTCTATTACCACGTCTGGTCAAGGCTGAAAGCACCAACGACTTTAAAAGCTACTAGTACACCGGAAATTCCGTACCCAACTTGTCGTACCCTCCTGCTGAAACCCAAAAGGAGCGCACGAAAAATGCAAACCCTGCCTGCCTAAGAGCCAAAGTCCACCCCCCTTCGCTCGCCTCCTTTTGGCTGCCCCTCCCCACCCCACCTCCTTTACCCTCCGCGCAGAACCTTCAGCATCAGGCACAACCAGCCTAGTTAGGCCAGCCTTATATTTGACCATCTTGAAATCTCAGGAAACCAACATGGAATTTTGCTCAAACTTTGTACATTCACACAATAACCAAGGTTTTCTTGTCTGCCAGGATCAGGTGAACTGTGTTTTGGCCACACCATCACGATATAGAGACTCTGTTCGCAGAAATACATATCCAAGTAAATTCTTCCTTATACATTCTCGACACTATCAATGACTTGTAGAAGCTAATCTCTGTTAGTTAGCAAAAGGGTATAGATATTGATTTTTGACGTGCTAGGGCCCCCGGGCCCGAACAAACTCTATCTATCTGTGTGTGTTTCTATAATAGGCACTCTTTGACTTCAACACCTTTGTCTGACTATAATCACTTTCTCGATCGGGCAATATTTCTTGATCTGGTGGAGCCCCAAGGACGAACGAAGAGAAAAATAAGGGCCTCTTTGGTGGTTGTACATAAGGTAGGAAGATCCAACTTTATATATTGATCTGCTGATCTTTTTTTTCAAAGAATATTGTCACAAAGACTTTTTACTATAGTTCTGGTGCACAATACAGCACGACAATGAACACAAAAAGGAGCCTTCCTATTGTCTTAGGACTGTAAAATATGCGTAGTGAGACATTTCCACAAAGAGAAAGGCATTTATGTAGGGCCACAAAGAGACAGGCATTGATGTTCAGCCCACAAAGAGCACAAAAAGCATGTCTTGGGCGTTTTTGTGAAATTGTACCAATTCAGCGGATTTGACAACCCGTCGATGTGATACACCATTCCTACGGATAATCCGTGAAAAAATTGCATCGATGATGTGAAAAATTATTGGGAAAAAAATTTTCTGTAAAGCATGGTATGAAGAGATGCCCTTTTAAAGGTACTATTGAATGGATCTCCTCATCAAAAACACAGATCTACAACAACAATGCCCCCAAAATTCCAAAAAAAGAAGAATAACATTAGAGGCAAGCAGAAAAAGAACTCGCAGCCTTCCTACAAGGTTGTGAAATCGCCTAATGGTTTGAAATGGAAGGACGTCAAGATATCACAATCGGTCGACGTTGTCGAGGGTTTCTTTGGTCTTCAAGAAATCGAGGGTGTTGATGTCAAATATATCAACGGTCAACCTCAGTTTGTGGTAAAGGATCCTAATAAAATTGTGCAAGCTTCTGATGAGAAAGAGGAAACTTCAAACAGAGTCAAGAAAAATATGTCCTTGATCACCTCGGACGATGAGTTGAGTGCAGACGAACACGATGATGAAAAATACCCTGACAAGGAGTTTGAGGGGTTCAGCGATGACGAAGATGAAATAATTCCAGATCAAGAACCCGAAAACGGCAGCGAAGATCAGGAAATTGCCAATATAGATGTTGAGGACGAGGAAAAAGATAACGAGGGCTCAGACAGCGATGTTGACGAGGAATTGATCAAAGATTATAAGGAAAATTTGCGTTCCGTTGAAAGTCAGGCGGATGATGAAGACGACGAGACTAAAGAGGAAGACGAAATCATCTTGACTCAAGAAATGATTGAAAACTGGCGCGGAGTTCCTGTTGGCAACACCGTATTAAAGGCCTTACAAACTTTGAACTTCACAAGCCCTACTGCTATTCAGAAACAGTCCATTCCTGTGGCTTCTACTGGCGACGATTTGATTGGTAAAGCTGCTACGGGGTCTGGTAAGACTTTAGCCTATGGTTTAGTGCTTATTGAAAAATACTTACAGCTTGTGAACGAAAGTAAAGCCTCCAGTTCTATGGCGGGGATTATTTTCACGCCTACCAGAGAATTGGCCAAACAAGTGCACGATCACTTGAATCAAATACTCAGTCAGCAAAGTCTTTTCAATAAAAAAAAGATCACTTCTGCTGTTGCGATCACCGGGGGTTTGTCTATCCAAAAGCAGGAAAGAATGATCAAACAGAGAAACCCAGGGATAATTGTTGCGACCCCGGGAAGATTTTTGGAGTTGATTGAATTGAACAACAACGATATCATGAAGAAGTTCGCTAACTTGAAGATTTTGGTTCTTGATGAAGCCGATAGATTATTGCAAGACGGACATTTTGATGAGTTAGAGAAAATTATAGAGGTCTTAAACAAATTCAGAGGTCAAGAAAAGGCTCCAAAATGGCAAACTCTCGTGTTTTCTGCTACTTTCTCTAAAGACTTGTTTGGGAAGTTGGAGAAATTCAACACCGGTAAAAAGCCACGTAAATCATCCAAAGGCAAATCCGAAAGCTCAGACATTGGTGGAGCCGATGTCGAGATCATTGACTTTTTGGTGTCAAAATTGAAGTTCCGTCAAAAAGTTCCGAAGATTGTTAACATCAATCCTAAACAGGCAGTCTCGAGATCGATTTCTGAGGCTTTGATTGAATGCGATGACGAAAAGCACCGTGATTTGTACCTCTACTACTTTTTGTTGATGTATCGCGGTACCAGTTTAGTTTTTACAAACTCCATTGACTCTGTCAAGAGAATCACTGCTTATTTGAAGCTTTTGCGTATCAGAGCGTTTAGTATCCACTCTTCAATGATGCAGAAGCAGAGAATGACCAATTTGGAGAAATTCCAAAGAGCTGTCAATTTTAGCAACAATGATAAGGACTCAGAAATAGTTGTTTTGGTTGCTACAGATGTGGCAGCTCGTGGTTTGGATATTCCTGATATTACGCACGTTATACATTACCATTTGCCTCGTTCTGCCGACATCTACATTCACAGATCAGGAAGAACAGGAAGAGCAGGGAAGGAGGGTGTTTCGGTGATGATTTGTTCTGCAAAAGAGGCCAGTGGTCCTTTGAGAAGAATGAGAAAATTGATCAAATACGAAAACTCCAAACTGAAAAACAAAGACGCAGATATTGACGACGTTGATGAAAATGATAACGTCAAATTGTTGTCTATAGAGGTGGGAATCTTAGATCAACTTAGAGACCGTTCTGATTTAGCTAAGGATCTCGCAGAGTCTGAAATTTCCTCCAATTCTTTGAACAAAGAAGACTCCTGGACCGCTAAAGTTGCCCAGGATTTGGAAATTGATGATTTGTCGGATTTCGAAGATGAGTTCCTCAAAAAGACCAGAAACAAGAAGGTGAAGAAGACCTTGAATAAGAATACTAATGCCATTAAGCGTCGCGAACTCAACAACTTGCTTGATAACCAGAAGTTGAAGTTTTATGGTAAATCGAAGAGTATAACTTCGGGGGCTATCAACTTGGCTGATTTCATTGTAAAAGGTAAGGGTCATAGTGATATCATCGGACATCAAAGCAGCAACGTCCTTGATGTTATCAAGAAGTCCAAGAAAAACCATGTGGACAGATTAGCCAAATTGGAGGATCAAGCCAAGACGCAGAAGGACAAGATCAAGCAGCATAAGGACGAGAAGGTCAGCAAGAAGGACGAGAAGAAGAAGAAAAAGAGAGCTCAGGAGGATGAGTGATTTAGATAGGCTTTATGGAGAATATTACAGTGCGTATGTTTTTCTGCCAGAAGTGTAAGATTTTGATGTAACCATTGGGTTTGATTGCCAATAGATGTAATTGCTCGGAAGATCGAATATCCACCTAAGTACATTCTTTACATCCCAGCTCAATCATGTCATGTCACACATGTGAATCTTTAGTCAGAAAACAACCCCTAAAAGAGAAAGATCAACATAAGACCATTATCAACATCGACACTTCACTACAAACCAATGGCTATAGCACCGACTATGTCACCATATTTTTTACGCAACAATAGAGAGAAAAACTACATAGTGTCTTCCTAGCTCAGTTGAGAAAAGTGCGGAATCGCAGCACAATCACGACATTTGTACTATTGCTATAATCATGTCGTCTCAATTAATCATCATACACAAACTGTATCATAAAATTGCAATTCATCATAAACAAACTTCCTCCTACATCATTCAATCATCATACACCTCTATATCAGTAAATATGCAACTCAATACAAACCTCCTCCTACATCATTCAATCATCATACACGAACTATACCAATAAAGTTGCAATTCAATACAAACATCCTATATATATCATCCTTCCATCAAGACATCTAAATCAATCCTTGGCGCATCACATTCAAACTGATTCAAGACGTTCTCGCCCCATATCCACAAATGGACCAACTGTTTGAGCCTCGAGTTGACGTTCAGGCTTGTATTGGCATCAGCCCCCGAAACCCCCAAGTCCTCGGCTATCAAATCGTTTCCGGACGGATTTTTGACCGAAAGCAGGTCGGTTTCCTCTCCATCATCGGTGCTATACAACGACAAAAGCTCGCTGTCGTTTCTGGAGTCGCTGCTGTTTCTCTCGCTGAGATTTCCGGCCGCTAGTCCGGCTGAAAATCCAGCAGAAGACTTTCTAGCTCCGAATTTACGGTCTCTTTTGAACATCTTTTGTATGGTGACTTCTCGGTCAATTCCACTCATTCCGGCACAGCTATCGTCGTCTTCTTTCATGTCGTCGTCGTCGTCGCTCTCGGTATCGTAGAAAACCAGACTGTTGTTGTTTTCTTCGTCTTTGAACTTGTTGGATCCATCGGGATGGCTGAAATCGCTATTGAGAGTGCCCCGAGAAGTTCCAGGCTTGTTCAGCAACGTCCGGCGGGACCCCCCGACTGATATGTCTATGCCGTCGGTGTTTTTCGTGCTGCTGGAGTTTGTGTGGCCCAAAATGTTGGAATTGTACGTCAAAATCGTGTTGTTGATGAGATTGAAAAGCTCGTTTTTGAGATTGGCGTTGTTGACAAGTTCTGTTATTTCCTTGGGCAAGTGGCTATCCTCTTTGACGAGATCCTTGTAGTCAAACAAAAGCAAACACATAGACAACTCCAATTCATGCAAAAAAGCCTTGCTTTTGATCGCTTTACTGAAAAGCTTCTCCTTGATAAAAATAATAATCGAGTTGAAAAAGGCCTGCTCACGCTTCATTTCGGCAGAGGTTACCAGAAAACGTCTACTTAGACGGTTCGCGTGCACTGACAGCGACGACGACTTTCTTCTTGTCTTCTTTTCCCCGCTATTGGAGGCTTCTGCACTTGCACCAGCCACAACGGAAGACGATCTTCTTTTCTTCTTTCCGCTGCTGCTGCTGTCTGATTTTCTTCTGTGGCTAGCGGCACTGCCCCTCCGGCCCGACGAGCCGGGAGATGGCAATGCAGGCTTGACGTCAGAAGACGCTTCTTCATCCACTTGCAAGTCCTTGGCTTTCTGGTGCTTTTTGATAAGCTCTATCAATTCAAGCAACAATATCTTGAAGTAGAGGAACTCGTTGTTCTCAAGCAAAAAGGGGAAATACTCGTTTAGTTTGTCGATGATTTTGGAGACCTCTCCTTTGATCAAAAGCTGCTTGATCTCGTTACGCTGTTCAATCGTCTGGATGTCATTTACGAGGGACGCGACGCTTTTTCCGCCCTGCTCTCCGGCTATTCCATCGGCTAATTCATCTGGTCTTTCGTTTAGCTGAAACCCTATCTCCTTAGAAAAGTTAGTGGCTGCCGATTCGTACCCTTCGATCACAAGATAGCTAAGAATCAAGTTGTTGAGCAAAGACTTGTCGATCGCATTCAGGTTTATGTGGCTTAGATCCTTAGAGGACATGTTGTAGAGACGTGTGTTGGTTGTGCAGCGTACTATATAACATATGCTGCATTCATACACCCTTCAAAGCACTCTGTGGAGCACTTGCGTATCAACATCTTTAATCTCCTTTTTTTTGGGGGGGGACATTTTCTCATTGGGCTCATCGCATGGTTGCGAGCCCGGGGTGGGTATGTGCCCTGGTGCCTATTTTTAATCGAAGCTGCTGTGTTAATGCTATAGAACGCAAGACATACATATGCTGGTGAAGTTCTGACATTAGCTATTTGCACTACTTTTTCTATCTACAATTACCTTTTTGAGTTGGCCCCGCTCCGTTTCAGTCCCACTCATCAACTTGCTGTGCCACTTTCCCCAAAAACCAGAATCCGAACCATGGCTTTATCAGGGGCATCCATTTTTGAGTGTCTTTTTCAAATGACATGGTGACATGTTATTATTCATGTTGGCTGAGTGCAAATTTTTCCTTTTTTTCTTTGTCACATCTCTAACAGTAGTACCGAATACAAAAATATAGCCGAAAACAGACAATAAATAAACAAAAATAGATCAAAAAATAAATACATCAAACAAATACAGTAACCATATTGTCCTACCCACATATCAACAACAATACATCCACAGCAACTATCTGCCCGTGTAAAATGATAATCTGCAACATTTTCTATTGTCACTGCCCCTGGGCTTATAACAGCCGTTTCCCATGATGTTGAAAAATTATGCGTTATCCGCGATCGGGGCTTCGCACCGCAGCGATCGCTAAATTTAGCATCGCACCCACTGTTGATGCGTTTTAGTGTGAGCCGGTTCAGACTACCATACTGGTGTTTGGTAAGCACCTGTTATACTTTAATGGTGCGGTGGTGCCCAGGTATACGATATTGGGCCAGTTATTTATCCTGCCGAAGCTTTCCCAAAGTGGAGAAAGGCTCTAATGCAAATCTTGTATTTACTATTTGCTTCACATTGATGTTGTCGGGAAAGACACCCACTCCGCCCGCGAACTGCATATCAAAAAACCATCAAAAAAGTACCTTAAGGTTGTCAATGAGAAGCCTTCGCTAGTGAGTTTATTGGCCTATAAGGCGGCCAAAATTGTCTGTAAACGCAAATTTCCATCTCTGGGCAACAACTTATTTTTCCGCACAACATAAAGCCTAAATGCAGAGAGCCTGAAATTCCACTTTATTTCCTGTTTGATCCTCCATCGAGGTACGAGGATCCCAACATAGACACACTTGTTAGGTCAAATCAGGAACACAGTTGACTTCTGCCATTGTATTGAAGGATTTTAGCGTTTAGTTCCTTACGCTCATTCGTAGTTACCACCAGCAGACAATCACTCCGGATGCATGTAGTTTTGGTACCAAACCTGTAGGTTTTTTGCAACACCATGAACTTCTCATAAAATGCAGTTTCCGCTATATATACAAGGCTTTTGCCTTTAGTACTGCAAAGTTGAGGTCGATATTGCCCTCTTGGATTGTAGTTTTGTAGCACCATTTGATCCTCGCCAAAGTAGCATAGAATCAAACAATCATCGGCAACACTAGCACCATGTCCAAAGCGGTTTCCTATTTGTTCTCTGCATATTTCTTGATAACCTTGGGTTATTTCACATTTACGCATTTCCAGCTTGGAACGCAAGGATTGAGCAGCCACTCTCTCAAAAGAAGAGAAACATCCTACGCATCCACAAAGTTGAGAATCATGTCATGGAATCTCAGAAACGGCGAGATGTCCGGGTCTATCGACAGTGTATCTCTGGCCTACTACGGCTCCTGGTCCGAGGTTCCTTGGACGAACAGAAGTAAGCCTTTGACCGACCTTGTTAAGTTCTACAGTCCTGATATCTTCGCAGTCCAAGAGGGTTTGAAGTACCAGATCGAAAGCATTGCTGCCGCTTTGACAGACTACAAATGGGTTGGTGTTGGTAGAGACGATGGCAAGGAGGCCGGCGAGTATGAGGCTGTCTTTTACAAGACCTCTTCTTTGAACTTCGATAGCTACGATACGTTTTGGCTCTCAGACTCTCCGTTAACACCTTCAAAAGTTGCATGCGCAGGATCTTTCAGAGCTGCCACTGTTGTCAAGCTCACCACAATCTACAACAGTATTCCGTTCACTCTCATAAACTCTCATTTTGACGATAAGTGCGAAGATGCTAGAAAGCTCGGTGCTTCTTTGATCAAGTTCCGTGCAGCTTACGAGAAGCAGAACAGAAACGGGCCAGTGATATTCACCGGGGATATCAACTCGTCACCATCAGGACAAGATTCAGGTGCCTATCAAATCTTAGCGGGGGCAGAGACTATGGAGAGCGTAAGCTCAATCAACCAGAATTTCTACTCTAAGTATAACAGTGACGACGTCAATAGTTTTAAGTTTGTTGACTTTTACGATACAGCAGAGACCAGAGTTGGAAACACGGCTACAGTGACTGGGTTCAAAGAGGTAGGAGTGACCACCAGCTACGAAAGAATCGATGTTCAGATGCAAGGCAGCACCGGGACGGAAGATATCCAGGTTGAATTTTACAATGTTCCTGATAACTTCCCTGACGAGCTCTATCACTTATCTGATCACCGTCCAGTGCTTTCAGACGTATACCTTTCTTAAATCTTTAGACACAGTCATCACAGACTAGAATGACTTTTTTTTATTCTGCTTTATTGTTTCATTTGTTTTCCTTGATCATCAGCCCTCGTATAGTTAATTTAGATGCATGGCCACTAGTTGAAGACTCTTAATTAGCCTCTGTCTGATAAACTCGTATGCACGGTTATCATTGTAGAGTCACATTCTGACGATTTGTAAGAGTTTGATGTTCACGAAAACAGAAACATGCGTTTCTGTGCCAATATTGGCAACAGTGCAGCATCAAAACACAGTTATGGTCTTAAAATAGATTGTGGAACAATACAGGCACAGCAGCAGACTACAGGTACAGTATCTTAATACTCAGCCCACGGGTAACTCTAAACCGGAAAAAGTCTATAATGTCTTGGTTGACCAACAATTTAGTCTGGCAAAATGTGGTCGACCATATTTGGAAGACAATAGAATATTACACGCCTGTCTCCTTGGTCACCAGATATATCCGATCTTTAAAATTATCTGCTCATAAGCATGACCACCCCCTTATAAGTCGTAAGTTATAACTCTAATCAGCGTCGAAGTCTCAATATCGACTTTCACGTGGGGCGCAGCCGCATGCCTCTGCCACATGATACCCCCCCATAGCAAATCAGTGTGGCGAGGGCACTCGCCACACGATATCCGGTCTTATTTCGTTACGGAATATCAAAGCGACCGGGGCATAAATTCCGGCCTTATCGACAACGCAGTGTGGCTTGTGCATATTTTCCGCCTCATCTCACGACAGCTGTAGCGCTAGTGCTGCCTCAGCAGTGTGGCGAGTGCGCAAACAAAAAAAAATGCGTAGCAAGAAAAATCCAAAGACAATCAAAAAATGAGCGATACACATCGATAACCTGCGTTAATTAATGCGCTATGTCTTGCTAAAAGAGCCGTTTTTACAATATCTGTGTGTCCATAATTGCCAATTATATAGATTTGCGTCTGAAGAGGTCAAATCACCCTATAGAAAGAGGTAGCAGGAGGAAACAAGCACAACAGTACCACTATGTCTTCAACAACTGCGAACAAAGTCTACACTCCCAAGGATATATTCCTTTTCATTCCAAACCTCATCGGATATGGAAGAGTGGTGTCAGCATTGTTGTCGCTTGCCATAATGGACCATCACCCAAAGCTCTTCACCGTACTATACTCTGTTTCCTGCTTGTTGGATGCCGTGGATGGGAAGGCTGCCCGAAAGTACAACCAGTCGTCCAAATTCGGGGCTGTTTTGGATATGGTCACTGATAGATGCACGACAAGTTCCTTGATCTGCTTTTTGTGCAAGATTTACCCTGACTACACCATTTTCTTCCAATTGTTGACCTCCATCGACTTGGCCTCGCATTATATGCATATGTACAGCGCATTGCTGACTGGAGAGGAGTCGCACAAATCCGTAGACAAGAAATCCAGTTGGATCCTCAGTCTTTACTACACAAACAGAAAAGTGTTGTTTACGGCATGTGCCTTCAACGAGCTTTTCTTCATTGCTTTGTACTTGGCCAATTTCGAAAGCTCCTTCCCATTGGTCTTCGGGGTGTCTTTTGGAAAGGCTTTGGCATACTTTACCTTCCCGCTCTGGGCCTTCAAGCAATTCATGAACATTGTGCAAATGAAGAGAGCTGCAGTGATGTTGGCGCAAGTTGACGCCAAGGCCAAAAACGGTAAGAATGATTCTAAAAAGGCTTGAGTATACTCGTATGTTGGCGGAGTGTGTAAGGATGTGATTACTAATCGTTGTAAGCTGCGGAAGAGCGATTGCTTTCTAGCAGTGCGTCGTCGTAACGTCTGTCGCGATGATTGTCGTTATATAGATGTTTGGATTATGTAGATGTTGTGGAGCCTTTGTGGTATGTGTATCAACTGTTACTGTATAGATGGGTATTCCTATATATAGATTAAATAATCTTCTAATTAGTTACTTGAGTAATGATTCTATGCTTGTTTGCGATGAATGTAGGCGGGTGCGCAATCTCGCGTATACGGTACTCAAATCTGAGTATACTGTATACATCAATGTATCAATGTCTATGAGATGGCCGTATTTTGTCTCACATTTCGAGTGTGCTTAGTTATTGACCTAGCAGGAAAAATCACGGCGCATATCAGTCACGATATCTATGCTTTGTGTCACCTATCTATAGCCGAAAGATCAAAAGACCACAAGCTTCACAGTCATTTCGGATGCAAAAAAATACACGATGCTTGATGATGTATTTAGTCGACGTTTTCACGTATGGTAATGATATGATCCTTTTTAGGACCGATATCGGTCGGTTGTAGCTGCAAAGCAGTGGTTGTGGTAGGGTTTGATCTTGCACACTCGATTTGGGAGTGGCTGTTCTGCCCACTAGGCTATTGCCCAGTGGGTGAAAAATTTGTTGTTCGGGGGGATGTCACCAAGTGGGCAATCAAAGACTTGAATAGTAGAGCAATAATAGTCCCCACACTGTCGTTTATTACAACAACCATTGACCAGATTAGATATGAGATTGATAGCCAATAGCATGTATTTATTAGCTGCTATGTATTGATGGCCAATGGCACATTAAATAGCCCAAAAGCAACTTTCTACCCAATTCCTCAGCAACTGCTACGTCTACTTTCTTATTCCGTAGATCGACTCCTTGGATATCACACGTTCCAATTCTTCCAACAAAGCCCGCGTATCGCTCCCAAGAGACGTCATCAACTGATAGCAGTCACGAAGTTTCGAATAATCACGTATTTTCTGGTAATGAGACGCTGCTGTCTCCAAATAGCCAACACTTTTCGTGATTTTCCCCAAAAGAATGTACCCATTAGCAACATCAGCCCTGTCTCCAAACTGCAAAAGCCGCGGAATCATCTGTTTCATAGTAAGCTCAAGATTTTTCAAGTTATCCTCGTCATAAAGGAGGATTTCGATCATCAACATCATCAATTGCAACACAAATTTCACCAAACTGGACCGTTCGCATTCAACAATGAGTTTCTCAATTTTTGGAATCAATTCAATTGCCGAGCCAGCCACAGACGCTGCTGTCGATCTTTCAATGAAAAACTGGCAGTATAGGATGTTGTACCTCAAATACCAGTAGTTATCGTAGTTGTCGCCGTTCTGCGAGTTCTTTTTGACATTGCTCAACGCTATAGAGACTGCCCGGGTGTAGTTGTGATTTTTGAACTCCACCAAAGCCTCCAAGTAAAGTATCTCATTTTTTATATCAATATCTTTGATGGCATCCTGGACCTTCAACTCCTCCACCAACTGGGTAGCCGCAACCAACCTCAATCTGTTGATCGCCTGCTTCAATTCGAAAAGCTGACGATAGACATGTAGCCTTTTCTCTATAAGCGGGTCTTTTGCTTTGGATTCATATTCAGCTAGATCCTCTAGCGCAGAATCGATTTCCCCAGAGTCGTATTTGATCCACATCTTTCTGATAAGCCCCTGGAACACGTATACGCAGTTTACATCATAATCCAGTCCGTTTTTGGTACTCGCGGAGTCTAGACCCACACAACAGTAAGCCTCGGCCATATCGCTCATTCCCACACGGGTCCAGATCACCGATTTCACATAGCAATTCACAATGAACGACTCAAGATCGTAATCGTCGTTTATGGTCAAATATTCGGACTTGATTGCCGATTCCATCGCTTTACTGAGAAAATCGCCTTCCACCATGCGCTGAATGCACTCCATCTGATACGCTTTTGACTTTAAGTCGATATCGAGCGAATCGAAGAAGCTTTGCAGGGATTTCCCCTCAACGTTGGGATTGGCAGTCTTTTTTTTTAGGAACTCTAGCAATTGGCCGGGGGATTCAAAGAAGTCGTGTTTCAATTCAGGTCTATTTCTCAAGAAGTTGAATAACCAAGATAGCAAGTAGTTTAGGCAGCTGCTGTCGTTGTTTTCACGTGCGACAGAAATGGCTTCTTTGATGGCCCTAAGGGCTTCCTGGTAGGACCCAAATGTTTCGTATAGAACGGCCAAACTGAGCAAGGCGTACTGATAGTACCTCTGGGAGTCCACAGACAACATATAGTCAAAAAAGCGATGCAACGAGTGAAAAGCTCCTTCATAGTCGCTTTCCTTGACAAATTTTAGATATTTCAAGTAGTGGGCCTGGGGAATAATGTCATTGCCTTGATTCTCGGTTATCGTGATGATATTCTCCAACTCTTTCGATATTTCTCCTCCTCCAGAGGTTTCAAGCATGATGATCTGTCGAGAAATGGCCTGGTGTAGCTCGAGATTCGATACTATTTGTTTTCTCGTTACTGAAGGCAGATTGAGCTTTTTCAGTGGCAAGTGATGTGTGTTTTTCAACACGCGGCTGATCAAAGTGGTTACAGACTTGCCGGTTCCGTAAATAGCGTCCAAATCGTCCTTCTTACGCGTGTTTTCATGCTTCACCAGTGAGTAATAAAGCTCAGAGGAGGGCTTGCGATATTCCACTAAGCAATTCCAGAACAAATTGTACTCATCAAACTCTAATGACTCGAAATCCTTAACGCAATTGAGCACAAACCGTCCCAAAAAGCTTCTTTTGGTTAGAAGTAGTTCTGGCTGTTGATTTCCAGTGCGGGACATTGAACGCAGTTGCTCCTTCATTTGGATTATCATTTCCCGTCCTTTTCGACCGCTGACCACCAACAAGCCCTTCAATTGGGTCATGAACTGATGGAGGCTGTTCATATCATCGAATTTCCACATCTCCCTTAGAAGCATCGTCTGTATCTGCGTGAAAGCTTCGCTGCTTATCTGGTTTCTTGGCGAGTGTGACATTTCCTGTTTCATGCTCTGCAAAAGCTCCAAAAACGGCATGTTGATCCTCACAGGCTCATTGTTGTTTATGGTCGACATTGGGGGCTCAATGAGCTTTACTAGGAACGGAAGGAGCGATCCTAGCGACTCCTGGGGCAATGATCCAGAACAATATTCCACCACAAGAAGAAGAAGGGGGATTTTATTGGGCGAAAGGACCGCAAAGATGTTTATTGACTGGCTCATGGTGCTTCGGGGGTGACTCAGTCCCAGGGCTTTCCACTTTTATGCGGCGATGAGATGTCCTTTGTTTACTTTTTATTATCATGTTGTGCTGAAGTTTGGCATAAGGTTGATAGTGCAAAAATGAAATTTTGGATCTGGAGAAAATAGTGCATATATTGCTTCGCGCGCTGCATATAGTTCATACTCATGCCCCAAGTTAAGATTTTGAGTCAGGCAACGAGACTTTGTTCAGGAATGGTACCGGTAATTAACATGCAATGGTTGTTTGTTGGACATATAAATCACCTCTGATCATTCCTACATAATCAAGAAAAGATACAGAACACAGACACATTAATAATAGCTGTAAATTTCATACAAGACCGCAATTGCTGAACACTTCAATATAATATTGACTGCCTCAAAATGGGAACCTCGGACAAGTCGGACAATTCGGCAGCCAAACCAGTCAAGCCAGCCAAAAAGCAACAACAACCGTCAAACAAGAAAAGCACTGCGTTTGTTGCTGCAGAATTCAAAGACCCTACAAAACCAGGCGAGAAGAAGATCATCCAAGACTTCAGCGAGCCTCTGTTCAAGTCGTACATCCCAAAAAACGTCAGATCGTCATGGGGTGAATACTGGAATCAATTGGGGCTCTACAATGCTTCAAACATCGAGAAACTGGACATTGTTTCCGTCTTTTCGTATCCAAACACGTTGCATGGAATTGGACATCTTGGCAATGCATACCAGTGGTATGTTCAAGACACTTTGGCGAGATATTACCAACAAGCAGGCGGAAAACTGCCTCTCAGAATCCAGAGCTACAACCACGGAGGAATTGATCTTGAGAACGCATTCGAGAAAAAGATATTGAAGAATGAAAGAACGAAGTACTCTATTCCTCGCGAAAAATTCGAGGAAGGTATCATCGGGTTGGTCAAGAACACTAATTTGACCTATACCCAAAAGCAACAAGACTACCTTGGAATCTCCACCACAAATGACCTAGATATCAGCACACTCTCAGGGAAACTCCCATACGAGGCCAGTAAGCTCTTTGTAGACCTTTTCTCTCGCGGATTGATCGAAAGACGTCCAAGTATGGAAAACTGGTCGTATTATCTCTCCTCTTCTGTCCCGGACTCCGACATCAAGTACATCAACATCAAGGAAAAGAGTTTGATGGAAATCCCGGGATACGAGGAGAAAATTGAGTTTGGGGTAATCAATGATATTGTTTATAAGATAGAAGGGAGTGACGAGCAGCTTATCATCGCTACCACCAAGCCGGAGACGATGTTTGCCGATGTAGCTATTGCAATACATCCTAAGGACACCAGATACCAGCATTTGCACGGAAAAAACGCTATCCATCCTATTTCAGGCAAGAAATTGCCTATTATATACGACGACGAGCTCGTTGATATGAATTTTGGGACCGGAGCCGTCAGATTGGCTCCTTCGAACAACATCAAGGACTACAACATCGGATTGAAGCATGGATTGGAGTTTATCCAGATATTCAACGAAGATGGCACTTTGAACGAGAATTGCGGGGATGAATGGAAGGGAATGCACAGATTGACGTCCAGAATGGAGGTGTTGAAGACTTTGAAGCAAAACGGGCTCTGGTTGGGGTCTAAAGACAATCCTATGAGAGTGCAAGTCTCCTTGAAAACAAAGGATATTATCGAAAAGAGATTGCACAGTCATTGGTGGCTCAACATGGAGAAAATTATCAAGGAAGTCAACAAAGAGAATCTTATTGAGGCCTTAAAGTCGATTAGAGTGTCCCCTGAATCAATGAAAGAGAAATTGATTGAGAACGTGGATAAATTGTATGCCAATGTGGCTGATTTGAGAATATCCACACACAAGACGTTATTGACACTAGGCGTGGCCACACCAAGCTACTTTGTCGAGTTGCCTGGATCCAATAACGAAATGAACTACCATAGTTCTAAATACTGGATTATTGCCGAGTCAGAGGAACAGGCTAACGAAATTGCCCAACAAAGATTCAGTAAATCCGGCTACAAGTTGATTAGAGATTCCTATACCTTGGAATCGTGGTTTATAGAATATACTACTCCCTTGATTGTAGACAAACTTGTTTCTGAGGCTAAAGCAGGCAGTAACCACAGAATATTGGTCACTTCCACCTCTGATAAAGACTTGACCTCGATTATTGGCTCTTTGCTCTTGTCAATCGAGTTGGGCTTATCGTCTCCATTCCAGGAGATTGTCTTACACGGGGTAGTATACGACTTCAACGAGCGTAAGCTTTCGAAGAAGCTAGGTAACGACTTCGATCCGTTGATGATAACCGAGGGTTATTCCAAAGATCAAATAGCCAAAGATTTGGAGACTTACTCGAATAACACCGAGAAAGACTTGAAAAAGCTTACAAAGTTGTTTCAGACAAAATTCCCGAAGGGGTTTGCTGAATATGGTTCTGATGCGTTGCGCATTAACTTGCTTTCCCTGATAGAAGGTGCTAAGAAATTCTCGTTCAACAACCTCACTGCCATTGAAACCGACAAGAAAAACCTCTCAAAAATCTACCAGTTTGCCAAGTTTTCTATCATCGAGTTGTATAACGAAGATATCGTGTACAACTCCGACTTCAAGCCCCACTCTCTTCATAACTATGATAGATGGATTCTCTTCAAGTTGAAGCAATTGGTTGAGAACGTGAACAAATATGTTGCCAACAGAGAGTTTAAAAAGATGGTGGAAGAAATTATGAACTTCTGGCAAACAAAACTCATCAACATCTACTTTGAGCTCTTCAAAGCTAAACTCATTCAATTAAAGGAGGTTTCCTCAAGAGATAACAGAATGACAACAAAACGGATTATGTATTTCATCTTAAATATCATGTTCAGATTGAGTCACCCAATCATGCCTTTTTTCGCTGAAGAGTTGTGGCAAAGATCGACCAATAACGCTTTCCCAACTATCCAGTTGCAGAAATTTCCTACTATCGCAGACTTCAGTGAGAATGAGAGCATCAAAACTGAAGAGCATGAAATCTCACAGCTAGATAAGCTTTTCCAGCTTTCTGACCGCATTACCGAGGCCTTGATCACCTACAATGTTGTCAAAAACGGCGATATTATCATTAAAGTGACGGATGACAAATTGCTTTCTTTTATTGAGGAAAATCAGGACATAATTAAGATTTTGAACAAGAGAATAGAGCTTGTGTCGGTAATTGGTGCCGAGGGAGAGGTTTTGAATCGCCACGAATACGTCATTGAGCCAATCACCGAAAGTGTTGACCTTTACATTTTGGCTCTTGGACAAGTCAAGGATGCCGGTAAAGAGGTGACCAAATGGGAGAGTAAATTGGCAAAATCAGAAAAGTTGATGGGCCAAATCAAAGTTCTTCAAAGCAGTAAGGACTATGCTGCGAAGGCCTCAGAGGAATTGCTCAATAAACACAAGATTCAACTAGATAAGCATGAGCATGATATAGACTTAGCTCGCAGAGTGATTGAGCAGTTGAAGAATCTCAAGATAGACATGTAAATAGGATTACCAATATCAATATATTGTGATCGTAATTTTGATGCAGCAGACACTTTTGTTATTATACGTGTTAAGCGACGGTGGTCTAATATGGATCAAAGGTGTCAAAATTGAGGATAACTCTAATTTGATCAGCTAAATAAATAAAAGAAAAAAAAGAACTATGAATCAACCATTGCTTTTTGTAATTTAGTGAGTCATATCTACTATGTGAGTGAGTACAGATTTAGGGGAATATTTCCAATTATGTATCTTATAGATTGTCATTTGTATAGTAGATTTGGCGCAAGTAGACTCGACATGTTACGTCTGCTCAACATCAAAATAATAGCCCTGAGTGGCCATTGGAAAAAGCATGCGCATAGATAGGGCTATATAGAGCATCCGCTGAAAAACCAAACTCAAAACGTGACTATCAGCTGATCTGCTCGTTTCTCAAAAATACCCTCCTCTCCTTTTAGTTTTTCTTCCTGTACTTTCCCAATTTGCCAGTCTATGAACACCCAGTGTCAACGAAAAATGAAAAGAGCGAGCGAACGGAAGTTCATAGGGGAAGACGACCTGATGGGTTTTTTCTCATACTTTGTATTTTTCATCGAAGCACCGGACGGTTGCGAGTGCTGGCCCCTATAGTAGCAAAACCGAAAATTTTTTCCCTCTAGCTTTTGCAGTGAAAAAAGATTAAAAATTTTTTTTATAATTTTCATTTCTCAGTTAATATTGGTTCATCTTTTACATACCTTTGACTATTGACCTGTTTATCTATTATCAACCATATCACCAAGGGACTAATAGTCAAATTAATTCATCAGAACATAATTCACAATGGGTAAAAGGTACGTTCTCACACGGTTCAAGCAACGATAGCGATGGCGTGGAAAATAATGAAGAGACCAGGCAAGGACGATGGAACCATCAAAGGATAAGAGAACGAAAGATATGGGGACTCAAAACAAAGAAACTACGGGACATCATCAGGTATTGAACTATGTGAGCAAGGCGAATGAAACCCACAGCCTGAGTTCAAAGTGTAACAGGAGTTAAATAAGTCAGACAAACAATTATCATTTCACCAAGAACCGACTATCAAGTTTGAAAAATGGAATGTACGATATACTCAATGATCAAGTCAGATTCAATACAGTCCGAGAGCTCATTCCAACTAATATTGACGTCAAAAGTTACATTCATCTCAGTCTTTATCAGCAATCCAAATGATCGTTCATATCATCAGCATATTTGGCCTTTCGATCATGGCATTCTTTCACACTCACCTATGCTTTGGGAGTCAGAGTTTCACATCAGCCAAGTCCTAATTTGTTCTCGCACATCATAAAAATGTTATCGTGTTCCAAATCACCTTTTAATCTTGAAATACTAACTCCAGCTATAGTCACGGTTACAGATCTAGAACACGTTACATGTTCCAACGTGACTTCAAGAAGCACGGAGCTATTGCTTTGTCCACTTACTTGAAGGTCTACAAGGTCGGTGACATTGTTGATATCAAAGCTAACGGTTCTATCCAAAAGGGTATGCCACACAAATACTACCACGGTAAGACCGGTATCGTTTACAACGTCACCAAGACCTCCGTTGGTGTTATTGTCAACAAGATGGTTGGTAACAGATACATTGAAAAGAGAGTTAACTTGAGAGTTGAACACGTCAAACACTCCAAGTGTCGTCAAGAATTCTTGAACCGTGTCAAAGAAAACGCTGCTAAGAAATTGGAAGCCAAGAGCAAAGGTGTCCAAGTTCAATTGAAGAGACAACCAGCTCAACCAAGAGCTTCTCACTTTGTCTCTGCTAAGAACAACAAACCAGAAACTTTAGCTCCAGCTCCATACGAAACCTTTATCTAAGCAAACCAAAAAAGTATACATATTTTCAAGTTTGTCCTTGTTCGAATATATATATATTAAAGCAAGATTAATATCGTATATCAGATTTGTAAGGTTAGTGTACAATATTTGCATTGTAATGTGGTGCTTATAGGTCGGGTTTCGACCCTTCGCACTAGCGAGAAAGGGTACAAGCTCCAATATGACTTGAACCACTTGACGTGACTTATAGGCTTTGGCAATAATGGTGAAGGTGGTTGCAGTTGGGTTAGATTCTTGTAGTTGCAAGTATTCAAACTCAAATGATTTCTGGAGGTTTCAATGACATCAGCTTTTGATGGCCATAAAAAACTCTAGAGTTCTTTCAATGTTAAAAAAGATTTGACTCGCATGCTGAATACTGAGAAGCTGCCTACACTGAAAGCCGTCCCCACTGGGAAGCCGCCTACATTGAAAGCGGTCACCCCTCAAAGCCGCCTATGCTGAAAGCGGCCACCCTCTAAAGCCGCCTACAAGGAAAGTCATCCCTGCTGAAATCAGCCGGCGATGTTTCTTGGGATTTGCTCCAGAGATGTGCTAGGGCCCCCGACAGCCTATATATAACCTGAGGAAATGATACGTCTTGTTCGTACATTATAGTGCATAGAAGAGACACGGGCTCCATTATTAAGCCTTAAAGCTATCATATTCTTTCCGTAACTTTCAGTCATAGAAGTTCCGTGAGGTGCAACTGAGACAAAGCTGTAGGTGCCGGTCTTGATAGCAAATACGGAGATTGAATGTGGGATGAAACATGCGCCATCAGTGGGTTGCTAAGCATGTTTTTACTTGGTGATCAAGGACCTTCATTGCCCCACCAGATGTAAGGTTAGACCGCTGATTGGAATCTTGATGCAGATTTTCACCATCAACATCCCAGGCATGCATTGATCAATGCACGCCTACCGTTTACATCCAGTGAATTAATAAAAGAAGTGAAGTGTCATTATTAAGTAGAAAAGGCTCATGAATAAAAGTAAAGATAAAAAAGTAACCAGCACGGCAGTACTGTGCTAGGAGATCATAATGAGGCGAGGAACACAACCAATTATGGAAGGTTGATTTGTCTGACAGCGATGTAACTGTTTTCTTTGGTAGAAAGACCAGCAAATGCATTATACCAAGCAAGCAAAGCATCAATTATTCCAAAGACACCACCGGCTTTGGTACAGCCGGAGCTTCCAGTGAAATTGGCGATGGTCAACAAGAGGAACGTGATATCAAGGAAGATGAATGTAAGGAAGAATTCTACCGTGGATCTGACGGTACAAATGGTGAGGATCACACACAATATCGTCCAAGTCAACATGTAGAAACCCAAAGCATTGCTCAATTGGTCTGGAGCATCTTTGTAAGCTTTCAATATACCAAAACTGTCAGTGTAGATGGCGGCGAAAGAGATCCAGAAAGCACCGAAACTGGTGAAAGTGACAGCACCAAATAGATTCTCCACAACGAAACACCACATACCGGAAAGAATCAAGGTAGCACCACCATAGAAGTAAGCAACACTGACAATGATATTAGGAATCGAAACACTTCTAGCACCACAGTTGATCAAAGAGAGAAGGAAAAGAGAAAATGCAAATCCAGACAACCCCAACGGAGCAGGATTGGAAAACTTTCTATTTGAAGGTCTGGAGTATGCTTCAGGATTGAAATCACCACCGAAAGCACGGACCAATTCGTCCTTGTATACTCGAGTGTTGCCAATCACGACAACCTCTCTACCATCGCTTGTGTTTCTGGTTTGAACTCTGGAAACGGCACCTTCAGAAGCCTCGTTGACTTGGTCGGACGAAATTTCTTCTGGTATGTATTTTTGGTTTTGTTCGCTGAGATTATCGATAGACATATTTGACATTAATAGTAATGAATCAGCAGTTGCAGCAGTTGTTGTAGTAGTTGTTGAATGTGAGATAAAAATGTAGTAAGTTTGATTATAGGAAACTTGTTTGATGAAGAAGAATTATGAAATGAGAAAATAAGGAAAGACGATAATTGCAACCAGCATGAAAGCGAGACTATACAGGCCTATTTATACAAAGTCGGGTCCATCAACTACTGACAGAACAAATAGTTGGATTTATGCTAAAGCAAATTCATTTAGTTGGACCAGAAAGAACGTCGGAAGGTTAGAATCATTCATTGCAAGCGCGACTGCATCCAGAGTAAATAAACAATATTGTGGCATGTTTGTACTGCAAGATCATCCAATACAGCACCCCAAAACTGAAAAAAACCAGCGACAATTAAATAAAACCATATACAGCCCGGGACTAATTGCTGAGATATGTTGGAAGTTGTGTGGGAGCAAAAAAATTCTGCTAGAAAACGAAATATGCAGGAAATGAGAATCTTGCAGTACCAGAACTTTAAATTGTCTAGGCTGAGGGATATGGGCCCAGTGTACATAGAAATAGGACCACATCACACAGGCGCAAACATACAAGATAAATGGCGGCTTGTTCCGACAGACAGTTGCATCACTTCCGGAAGCTATCCATGAACAATTTTGGAGGACATCCCCCATTTACTGTGTCTACTATTGACTGAGGGATTTGCTTCTCCAGCTTTAGGGACCTCTATGGTAGTGATAATCTATGAGACAGGAGAATCGAAAGTCACCTATATTCTTTTGTTTCTTGTTCTCGTGTTCGGATTTACTTATTTTGATGCAAGACTGTATGATCTATTCATCTAGCCGCACTGATTGTCCTGTCGTATACCATGAGACATTCAAGCAATCTTGTTTCGGAGGCTCCTTTCAGTAATTAAGGTTTATTTAGCTTTTTTTTTTCCGATATGATAACGGTTTCTTCCTCGGTGGTGCTCCTCGACAGGTGATGGCACTACTGGGGCAATCTCTACAAAATTCTGTAGCCCATAGACATCTCACGAAGAGTCAAGAACATTCCCTTTAGAGCATTGCAAAGGGATTCCACTTTTACATGATTTATGATGGGTGTTCTTGCCGTCAGAGACAGACGAAAATGAAGGCGAAGAGAGAATTGATCATAGTAAATATCGGAAGACATCAAAAGAAACTATTTAGGGCAGAAGAGAATGCAACTTCATTTTTAGGAAAGGAAACCAGCGAATCCAGTAGCGTGGAATTCAAATTTGGTGAAATTAGTAACAAATATAGCGAGAGAGAAGCAATAACGTAGCAAATTAGTTAATATAAAAAAAGGAACAGCACTACCTCATAAAAGAATAATTCTATTTAAATACAAAGTGACAGAAAAAATATGCATTCATTCCCCACCAGCCCACGCAAAATGCGGCCCCCCACGGGTCCGCTGCACAGCCGTTGATTCCATGCGTCGGACTTTTTTCCAGCCGCATATGGGAGAGACTATAGGTGAAGGCTTTGAGAAAAGCCGAGGAGAGCTTGCGGGGGACTTTAACAAAAGATGGGCGGAAATTTTTCCAGTAGTAAGGGGAGTCGAATTTTTAGGGCCGATTGTTAGGGCCGATTAAACGTGTTTGACGTCTGCTGGTTTCCTCGCACTTTAGCACAAAGGCTTTTATTTGGTGTGGGGGACGTGTTTCCTCTCTGCACATCAGTCGAATTGTGTCTCGGTTAAGCGAGGAACAGGGATTTCTTCATGCATTAATGGATTACACTTGACATTGGTTTTGCGGATTCCGGTCAATTGATGCTTATGGCATTCTTAATAATATCTTCATTCAAAGTGTGTACTGATGGATTTACTTGAAGATGAGCGGATCCACAGGCGATATTGCCACTATAGGGTATCCACCGGTCATTATGTAGTAAGCGGTCCCGAACATCCCCTAAGGTAGCACAAGCTTCAGCCAGCATTTATCGACTGATCGAAGAAAAAACCTCTTCCCGGACCCGGTGCTAGATTAGTAATAACGGATAAATTTATACCTGCGGAACTAAGACTCTTGTGGGGCTTCTGCATGTCTAATGATCCGATCAAACCTGGTTCCGTACTCCACCCAAAAATGCATACACGATCTGCTATATTATAGGAGCAGTTAATTTGAACGCAGTCAGCTGAGTATAGGGGATTGACTGATAGAGTTATTGATCACACTATATAATTGCTCTTTTGTAGTTAACACACTCTGTTGAATAAATAATTTCGATAATGGAGTTATTGATGCAGGCTACATGCTGCTTCTCTATAGATTAAAATTAGCAATATTCAAAATGCCACAAACACGTATTGAGTTTTGTCAGCCCGTTTGTTAGCTTAATTACTGACCCTTTCAAAGCTCCTTCTAATGCTACACGCTTGAACACTCGGTGTTTTCGAGAAAAGTCGATCGTGGAGTTCCAGTTCCTAATGACAAACATCAGCAATACACATTGAAGCAAATAGAGCAGCGATAGTTTTCAGGGCGAGGGTTCCTTTGTATTTACAGCGACTCGTGGCAAACTCTGTATAGCAGCTACAATGTTAGAATGAAATGAATGTCATCAATTTATGAATCTAAGAATCTAAGAATCTATCAATTTATCAATCTGTCACTCTATCTAACCATCTAAATTCTAGATACTCTCCAAGAAATGGGTAATCTCTTTGATACTTATATATCGTCAGCAACCTGCGATAAACGCATATAGTACTTCACAGTGCTAGAAAATGTCCTCCATCCATCCATCCATCCATTTGCCAGTCGTGGACCAAATATCTTCTGTCGTCGAGTTTCGAGAAGCCGTCCAATCTAATGAACTGGTACTGCCTGAAGGTGAGATCCATCATTTTAGTCATCTGGAAATACAAAAGAACCTTGTGGTTGTTTCGTTTCAAGTCCTGCAACAACCTGTCTAGCACAGACAACTTGCCTCGGTGATAGTCTGGTCCATCGACGGCATTCTGATGGAAGATGTGCCAAACCTGCTGTTGAAGGGCAGAGGGGCCATTTCTGCCTTAGGCCACTCGTCCATGGGCACCCCTTTGCTGAACAAGTCGTGCTGCAAGTCTAGCATTTTTTGGGATCTAGCTGATGTCTCCAGAAAGAAATGAATATGGTTTCTGGCCCCACTTTAAGGCTTACAGGTAAAAGCTAATATAAAAATACAAAAAAATATGTATGGTTTTATGCCCCCTTAAGACCTCCAGGGAATGTAATCAATCCCTCTGGCCCAAAAATAATGTATATAATTCTTATATACTTTCGATATACCCAATAATACCTTTTCTACTCCCCCTCTGCATCCTGGTCCGCCCAGAGCATGCTGATCTCCAAATACCGCGCCACAAAGCTGATGACAAGCAACACAGGCACCTCCACTAGCGGCCCAAATGTAGCCGCAACAGCCTGTTTGCTCCCATTGCCGTAGACTGCTATAGCAACAGCCAAGCTGAGCTCGAAGTTATTGGACCCTGCAGTGAACGCCTGCGTGGCAATCTCGGGATAAGAAGCAGAACAGAATTTCTGGCTCCAACTGGCGCCACCACAGGCAAACTTCGAGCTGTTTTTCTCACATCCACATCCAGATGGATTGAAGTCTTCCTCCGTAGTTGCCAAATGGATATAGTTTCTCCCGTAGGCCCACCGGAGAACGAAAAACACCGAAACCCAGGTGACGACAAAGTAGCATATCAAAGGAATAAAGCATCTGAAAGCGGTCCCTATTTCCAGGACAAAACTGTGCCCTTTCTCAATAAACAACACGATGATAGTGTACAAAAGCCCCAATAGGCCGAAGGGAGAGATAACCGGAATGATTTTTGTGATGTACGTCTGTTTTCCAAACACCTTCAAACATGTAAAGCGAATGACGATACCCAATGCGATGGGAATCCCAAGGAAAAAGGCAATGGTCCGCGACACAACAACATACGTCTCTGTAGTCGACAGGCCTTCATTGAAAGCACGGCCCCCGCCCATGATGTCACAGAAAAAGATCTTATACGGCGCAAACAACAACAACTGAAGCACACTGTTGATGATCACCAAAATAGCACATAATTCGTTGTCTCCGTGGGCGATTTCGTTCCAAAGAAGAACCATAGCAATGCAGCGAGCAAGCCCGATCATTATCACACCCACCCTATACTCTGGCTGGTCAAATAGTGTCATCCACGCAAGCCCAAGCATGATGAACGGACACACTATCCAGTTCAAGAACAACGACGTAAGAATCCTGCTGATTCTGTTTTTTTTGAGTAGTAGCTCTCTTCCGTTTTCCCACTGAATCTTGCACAACGCAGGGACCATCATGACAACCATGCCTACAGCAAGTGGAACCGAGACATTTACCACCTCCGCCCCGTGGAAAGCCTCTCTAGATGAGGGAACATACACAGAAAGCACGATTCCGATGACTATTGCACTTATAATCCATATCGGGAGCAATTTGTCCACCCATGTCAAACTGTTGAACACGGTTCTTGTTGTCGTCCATATCTCGCCCATTTTCAGCCAGTTATTGTATAAAGAGGGATTTAAAGGACATGTACTGTACAATGTAGCGCAAGTACTGAGGCTAACGCTGATTTAATATTAATATTTCAGCGATGGCCTTCTCGCCTTGCAAAACTTAGCGGAAATTTCAGCCTTGCAAAGCTTAGCGGAAATATGTCCCAACGGGCTGGGTCTCAAACAACTTTCATAGGAAAGAGTGAGTCACAGTTTTGGATATAGGCCTTGGTTCAAATGCCAAGAAGAGTTCTAAACCGTGTTGCAAGTACAATCTCTTGTAGCGGGCGTAGTGGTGCGGTGTAATCTTCTATAGGCTTTTGTACCCTTGCACTCTCTTGCCTGTAGAAATGTACCCCACAAAAACGGTTATTAAAGATAGAATTAATTTCAAGCTGACGCAAGCTTATTGAGCCAGCAAACTAGTTTTCCTGACAGCATTGATAGTCAGCTTTCATGGTAGCTACGAAACACCATTGACTAAAAACATGTAGCCTCAGTGAATTCGCCCGTGACATTCCTATTCCAATCACTATTTGTGTACCACGCCTACGGATTCTAAAATTTCCACTCGCACGGACTCCATAGGTGTATAAGCCAACAGGAATATCAAGAATAAGTTTCAGTTGAGAGCGTCTGTGAACTAGAAGACATCCGCAAAGTTATGCGGACCTAAAAAATGTCGGTTACTCCAAGCAAATACAATCACAGAGTCTCAGCAAGCGGAGATATCGCCTGGAGATAGGCTATCAGAATTAGCTTTTTTTTCTGTTTTAGTCTATACATAAATAAATCAACAGCTTACCAAAAATATATAAGGCAATTACTTCTTGCACTTTTGCTTTCACGACACTTGCTCTCAGTCAATCAGCCTGCTTAGAATATACCGCATAACTATCAGGAAAACACACAAAATGAGTCACGTTGTATTGGTCGATCCAGGTTGTTTCCCATTCACCTTTGAGAAATGGGCAGAGATGGAGAAAGAATTTCCCCAGGTCAAATTCCTCTATGACAGATCAAAAAGTTACGAGGAGTTTTTGCAAAAGATTGAGGACGAGTGGAAGGATGTTAGTATCATTGCAGGTGTCAAGGGCTTTTACAAGCTAGACGCATCTGTATTTGATAAATTGCCTAAATTGAAAGCTGTCTGCTTTTGTTCTGCTGGTTATAACCAGATTGACTTCAAGGAGGCCACCAAGAGAAACATTCAAATATCGCGAGTCTATGACTTAGATACATCAACTGCAGACACCAACTTGTTCTTGCTTTTGGGTGCCATGAGATTCTACCAAGTTGGAATCAAAGATCTTGTTATCCACGAGAAATTCAGAAATCCTCCGCAAGTTGGGGTGGCTCCAAACGGGAAAGTGTTAGGAATTGTGGGTTTGGGTGCCATTGGTAGACAAGTTGCTGCAAGAGCCAAGCCTCTTGGGTTTAAGAAGATTATATATTCAGGAAGAAGTAGGGTAGCCCCAGAGCTAGAGGACGGCTGCGAATATGTGTCCTTTGAAGAACTATTGAAAGAGAGTGATGTGATTGACTTGAACTGTGCCCTTACCAAGGAAACCTACCATTTGATCAACGAAGAGGCTATCTCCAAAATGAAGGACGGAGTGATTATTGTCAACACCTCCAGAGGTGATGTTATAGATGAGGATGCTTTGATCAAGAATTTAAAGTCCGGAAAGATTCTCAGTGCAGGTCTTGATGTATTCTCCAACGAGCCAAACATCAACTATGAATTGGCAAAATTGGACAATGTCATTGCTTTGCCTCATTTGGGAAGCTACTCGAAGGCTACAAGAGTCAATGCGCAGTTGACTGTGTTCAAGAACGTCAAGGAGTACATAGCCAATGGGAAATTGATCACGTATATTGGTGAGCAGCGTGGATTGTTTGATAAATAATTGAAAGGTGTACTTTCCTATACCTTTCATGTATGACTTGATGTGATAGAATTACACAGAATACTTGATTTCCATAGTTAAAGATAGATCGTTAATTATGGTCGAGCATTTAAGTATTGCTAAATGCTTTGAAGACAATGCTTTAATACAACTCGTGAAATACAGATCTAGTAGAGCACAATTAGTCTGTAACTTTTGTTACAAATATCATTCAGCCCCGCTCTAACACTTCAATTAAACATCCTTTACCAAAAAGAGATTGTATACAATTCTGTTAAGCTCCTACCTCATGCATAAGGTTGCTAATTTGATCGAGACAGCCTTGTGGAATCCTTGAGAGGTAGATCACTTCTGGAGTTTTCGATATGATTAAGTGCTGTCGCGAACCATTCTGGTGGTACTTGATTAGCGGTATTGGGATTGTGGCAGATTTCTAATAGCGTGTGGTTGATCTTCACGTCTTCATCCATCGTTTGATGTTCGAAATTTGACAGTAAGAGAATTCTGGCTATGATATTTCTCCATGTGCGATCTTTGTTTTTGCCGTTTTTGTCTTCAGGCTCCTGTACGACGCAATAAGTTGATGCTGGATATCTTCAACTATCCGGTATCTGTCCTTAGTAGATCGCTTAATGACTTCTTGAATTGTGGTCTGTTTACCGCATAATTAATTGGGATGTTACACAACTGAGTCGTCTATAACAATCTCTGGTGCAAACATTTCAATTATCCTCAACATTTGGGCAATTTCCTTCACAGAGGATTTGTTTTCTTCGACTTGTTCATGATTGATTTGATCTTGGCCTGCTGTGCTCTTGTTACTAGCTTTGTTCGACTCTGTTTGACTTGTCATTGTTGACATCGTGAGCATTCAAAATTAGCATCGTTCTTGCATCTTTTCCCAGTAGTCTTTGTTTCGTCCTAGCATTATTTCAGTAGTAGAGGAGGTCTTTGCGCTCTTTAACAGGTCTGTATTTTGGTGGGAGTCTTCAAATTCATCATCGGAGATTGCATCTTTCTTTTGCAGCGGCGGTGATACTCAAAGACGAGAATGGTTAAGCGCGGAACGTCTTTCCTTTCCGTCAGCTAATGCCGGGTCGTGTTACAAGACGGGATTGGTTCACTCGCCCGCTTACGTAACATCTTACTCTATGCAGATGGAGCTCCCGTGACTTTCAGTTTTTTTACCGCTTTTGACTCTAACTCGTCTAATGTAAACAAATAGCAAACTTTTGATTCAGTCCATCAAATACCATCAGACGGGTCTTTACGAACCTGGTTGAGAACGCTTGAGGCACAATTCCAGAAAACAGTCATTCTGCCAGTTACTAACCCAAATCTTTGTCCGACAGTCACTATGAATCTCGATAGCTATCAAGAGGCTGACGACGACAACTGGGACGATCTACTTGAGGAAAATGGAGACATTGATGACGTGCTCAGGTCGTCTTTATTCTCAAACAGATCAAGCAACATTTCCGCCGAAAACAAGCCACAGCCTAGCAGCACACCCAACTTGAACATCAACAAGCCCAAATCGCCCGCCAAAAAGCCACAGATGAACTCGATCTCCCTAGAGCAGTTTGAAAACGGGCAGTTTGCACAGCAGCTCAACTGCGACTCAAACACAGTGAAAATTCCCAAGGGAAAGGCCCTCCAGCTTCCCGACGCAGATGACAGCGATCTTGAAAACGGCCTCGAGTTTCCAGACAACTTTGAGATCGGAAAGCTCGGCAGCGGGACAGTCTCCGGGCCCCACAAAGGCGCAAATGTCTACAGCATGACCCTCAACGTCAGCAACGATGGCTTTGACCACGAAAACGGCTATTTTTCGGGCTCCTCGTCCTCCCAGCGGCACAACACATCGTCCAACTCTGCCTCGATGTACAGCGAGTCTGACACAGACATCACGAATTTCTACAACGACATCGAAATCGAGGACGAGAAGGACTTTGAGTCCTTGTTGGAGCAGCGGCTTCGAAAGGCCAGGGTCCAGGCGGAGCTTGAGGAGCGCGAGTTTTATTTAATGCAGATGCAGAAAAGATCGCGGAGCCGACGGCCCGCGGACGCTGGGGCAAACACGATATCTCCGTCGGACATTATGAATCTCCCGGACGACTCGTACATCTTCCCTGCGAAGGAAAACGCGTCGTTTATGTACAACACCGTCAACGGGGCGTCCAACATGCAGTACGAGAACGGCGACGAAAGCTCGGAGTTTTTTGACGAGGATTTCGAGAATTTCGACGAAACAATGTCGCACATCTTCAAGAAAAGCCTCCCGTACCAGCCCAACATTGTCATACGCAGCGCAGAGCCCAGCACTAACGTGCCCTTGTATAAAACCAGCAGCACGGGATCCCAGCTTTTCCCGCGGTCTCCGCAAAAGGCCGACGACAGACACCTAAAAATCAAACACTCGATGCCCATCATGCGCTCGTACGCCAGTCTGCCTGCCACGTCGCCCTCAAAAAGACTCAGTCCGCAAAAGGCGGCGTTTGGCGGAAAAAACCCCAAAATCGACTTCCTGTTGCCCCCGGCGAGCAAAAAGGGCCGCAAGGTGTTGACCAGGCCCAAACACCCCCGCCAGTATGGCTCTGGACGCGAACTTGACACTTTTGACGACTTGCAGGTGGACTACACCAAGGAAAACGAGTCCTTGATATTCCACATCTCTCCCGCGGACTACAACACCCTCAAGGGCACCTGCTGCAAAACCCTCAGTGCCGAGAACCACATAGACATCTCCATGTACATGGAGGACGCTCCGCGGCCCGTAGGCTCCCTGAAGAAAACCAGGCTGCGCGAGGCAAAGAGAAAGCACAAGTTGGGCTTGATCAAGAACTTGAACGCCCCCAAGAAACAGTACGAGGTCTGCGGATACAACGGACACAAAATGAAGTACAACCCGGGCACCTACAAGTGGGAGGGCAACGAGGTGGACTTGAAGAGGTTCCAGAACATCGCCTCCATCAAGCAGCCGGCCTTGATCACCTTCTTGAAGCGCAAAAACGACACCGCCAACACCAACGCAACAATCAAGCCGATGAAGTCGGCCTTGAAGAAGGGAATAAAGCTTTCGAGCGAAGACGACAGCGATTTCGAGGAGTTGAGCATCGACGGGCTCCAGGTGGAGGGCCAGATGTACTTCAATCCCCGCAAGCTTTGCTGGATCAGCCTCAAGCCGGACGACAATCCCGAGGATCCCTTCAAAGACATCCAGGACCTCGAAGTCACAAACAAAATCGACGAAAACTACAGAATGGCCTCTGGAGAGCTCCTGGCGCTGAAAATGGCCAGTGGCAGAATGGCCAGCGGCTCCAAAATGCATCTCGACCACAAAAGGTCGCTAAAAAACATCTCCTCGCCGCTGGGGGGCCCTCTGGTCAGAAACACCCGGTCGGGGATGCATCTATACGAAAGCAAGCAGCGGGGATTCAGCAACTTTTCCAGCTCGAGCAATTTCACGCGGTCGCAGATCAAATCGGAGTATCAGACGAAAAACGAGTTTGATCTACCCCCAGAGGTCGTCGGCAAGTTTCTACAGGAGGAGGAGAGGTGGACAAGAAAGGTGCAGAACTGGTTCCAGCCAGAGGAGGACCATGACACGGACTATATGTACGAAATCCGCAACATGGTTATTGGGAGTGAGTGATGTATGATAGTAATACCCAAGCATGTAATATACAGCGTACAATTTTATTTCTTGAGGTTGTGTAGTTTATTATATGTACGAAATCCGCAATATGTTGGGAGTGAGTGAGGATGATATAGTAACACCCAAGCATGTAATATACAGCGTACAAGTTTATTTCTTGAGGTTGTGTAGTTTATTATATGTACGAAATCCGCAATATGTTGGGAGTGAGTGAGGCTGATATAATAATATTCAAGCATGTAATACAGCCCTACAAGATTATTGAGCTGATGTAGTTTACTATATATAGTATATATAATATAGAAATACCCAAGCATGTAATACAGCCCTACAATTATTGAGCTGATGTAGTTGCTTTGACTTCCTCAGTTGGTATGATTGGCATATAATCTGAGTGAGGAAGGACGCAAGGCACTGACAATGAGTCACTATACGTTTATCTTTCTGCCATGGCAGAGTAATAGCCATATCGCAAATACCCCTATTACTCTCACACTGTTTCCCTGCTGATCACTAGAGGATCATCCGATGAAATGCTGTGATTTTTTCCGTCCGATTTTTGCCTTTTTTTTCCATGAAATTTGACAGTTATTGATATTTAACAGCAAAGACCGACAGCTTCAGCCGTGGTATTTGCCTACTTGACAAAACCAACAAGCAAATAGCTTTGCACATATACAATCACATCCACAACATGCCTCCTGAGCCTATTTTTACCTACCCTGGGGCAAGACTCGCCGAAGGAGTAACGTACAATCCAGAGAACCACTCTCTATTGTGGGTGGATATAGCACGAGCAGAAGTGCACAGAATAGCATTGCCTAAGACCAGAAAAGGCTCGTACAACCAGTCAGAAATCAACACAATCAAGAACTCCCACGAAGTCATCTCCTACAAGGAAGAAAGCAGCGAGCTATACTCGAGTATTGCCTCAATTGGGTTGACCAGAGACAACGATATATTGATAGTGGCAGCCAAACAGGGAATTGCTCTTGTGGACTTCCAGAACATGAACTTCAAATACAAACACAAATTCGACTTTCTTCCTGGAAACAACCATGCCAGATTCAGATCCAACGACTCCAAAGTCAGCCCTGCAGGAAACTTTTGGATCGGTGTTATGGTGGACAACATGCAAACCGACCTTGCTCCAGAGGGCTTTTTGGTCAAATTCGACCACAAAACTGCCAAATTCACCGTCTTATTGGACAAGCAAACCATCCCTAACGGCATGGCCTGGAATAAGAGCTTAACCAAGTTCTTCCATATTGACAGTGTCACCCAGAAAATATTTGTCTTCGATTATGACCAGGAACACGATACCATCTCAAATCGCCAAGTATTTAGAGACACGTCTGACATCTTGCCAGATACATACACAGAGCCCGATGGCCTCACCATTGATGAAAATGACAATCTATACGTTGCCCTTTGGGGTGGAAGCCACGTTGTCAAACTTGATCCACAGGGCAATGTGGTTGACAAGTACAAGTTTCCTGCACAGAGAACCGATTGCCCTACCTTTGGGGGATCCCATTTTAATGAACTTTTTGTCAGTAC
The DNA here is from genome assembly GCA_030564765.1 of Saccharomycopsis sp. NRRL Y-5750. Classification (NCBI taxonomy): domain Eukaryota; kingdom Fungi; phylum Ascomycota; class Saccharomycetes; order Ascoideales; family Saccharomycopsidaceae; genus Saccharomycopsis; species Saccharomycopsis sp. NRRL Y-5750. The sequence goes on along the minus strand of JAKTZD010000032.1, from coordinate 39,935 downwards.
GGCAGATTTGAATCTCGATGAGCCTGAGAAATTGGCTTCTGTTGAGGGAGATTTAGGAGGATCACTTTTTCGCCTTCAGATGCCTGGGGCTAAAGGTGTTGCAAAATACGTTTGGAAGGGGCCTATTGAGTAGATAAACAGAAGAAAAGCTGTTGTTTACTAGTGCTGAGTGGATATGTGTGAGTGTTGATGGAAAAGGTGGTAGTTTTTAATATTTAAGGGGGTGGCATGCATGCTAAAAGACAGATCTATGTAGACGTGGCTCTTGAATGGAGGCCTATGTTTATGTAGCTTTATACTGCATCAATGTTGAGTTGACATATACACTACGGTATTTTCGAAAGATATCCGGATCTTCAACAGATATATTGTACAAGTAGGTCGATTTTCGAATCGGGTAATACACATAATGGCGGTCTGCTAGCGAGCGTAGCAGTAGTTATTGAAGCACTTTCGACATGTGTCACTTATGTCCATTCCAGCCCTGTCTTGTGCCCTTTTTAGCACCGCGCAACCAACACATTTGGCCCAATCCCTGTCCTCTGTAAGATTATTTCTTGTTGTGACCTCAAATCCATTTTGAACCAAACTGTACTTCATTTTGTGTGGAAATCTTGTTCTGACAGTGGAAGGGTTTGACTTGTACGATTTCTCGCTATTAGGAATATATACCACTAGCGGTGGCGTGGTGCCCTCTAATGCGTGCAGCTCATTAACATTACACCCAAAAAACACTGGTCTTTTGTTAAGCCCTTTTGCTACCATCTCCTTAGCAGGCGGTGCGTAAGGAAACGAGAAACGAGCGTTGGCATCTAAAAACTGTCTCATGTACGTGTAGTGAAGAGAGGTTCCATTAGGCCACCTCCCTTCGGTGTCGTCACTATTGTCGAAGGCAAATATCACATCTACTTTTCTCTCAGGAAGAGCCACCGGGGTGAGTGGAATATTCTGAAGATCTTGACACCCGTCAACCAACGAAATGGAGTTCACAGATTTCAAAGAGAGGGTGTCTTCAGTGTGAACAGATTTTTTGAAAGGATTTGGCTTGAGAACTGCGTCGTCTGTATGTTCCACTTCGATATTATCTAGCTTCTGCTTGATTGCCTTATAAAGGGCTTTTATGGACTTGATCTTATAGCTCAACTCTGTGAATATATCAAGAGCAACATCGAAGATATTTGCTGATGCTGCAACTATAAATCCTGCATTGTCAAACCCTTCTACGCAACTATTTCTATTTGCAGGTCTTCCATCAATAAGATCGGTTCCCAAATATTTCATATCCACGAACGAGTTTCCAGACTTGTCCCAGGTCCCGAACTCAAAGGGGTTACTTTCCATCACAGTTGAGTTAGCGTAGTTGAGTTTGGCTCTGTTGAACTTCGCAACTGTCACAGATATTGGAAATGGCATCAACGCTTTCTCAAAATTGCTGAGCTTTCGAATGGCTGACCAAGATAGTGCGGCCCCATAGTTGGATGATTGTGTGAAAAGTTTGGTTGACAAAGCTCTTCCCCACATATCCACAGCCAGAATGTTGAATCCAGCAACTGCTTTTTGCTTCAAATCGTGGGACCACAGCTTCCATACCTGGACTGTTTTTCTGATGTGGTGCTGTTTAGTGCCAACTTCATACAAAGGCACATCAAAATCCCATATCCGATTTTCTCTCAAAATATCCACAACATTTGGCCAATTATTCAAGGCCAATGATCCCACAAGCCAATTTCCTCCAGAAGCACCTACGATATATGTACTGGACTCTAGTAGACCACCCAATCCGTGTTCAAACGCACCTGCGGTTCTATTGTCTAAGGCGGTGATCTGACCTGCTCCGTTGAGCATGGAACGAAAGCTTCCACCAGATATTGACAACGCTATGCGTATAAAGTCACTGCTTTTGCTGAATAGGTCTTTGTACTCCGACTCGTCTAACTTTGCAGTATATCTCAAAAAGTTCTGTAAGTTTCGCTGTACCACTGGCTTCTTCAACTCTAGCCATTCAACCTCTGATGTGCTCAAGCTGTCGGCATCTCTTGTTAGTACATCAACGTCTGCCGGACACGAGACATACCTTGGAGCGTATGAGTCCACGGGACCGATGGCTTGGCAAAAACCAATGATAATCTGTATTAGTATGACAAAGTGGATCATTGATTTATATGTGAGATTGGTATCCTTTACAGGAAGCTTATAAGCAGCGTGATTGCAATGATTTATTCGGTTTATTTCATCAACGAAAGTAAAAACAAGGACTATTGATGATATTTATTACCGTTTGTCCCACACGACATACATTAAAGGATTTTGCATGTCTATAAAAATACAATTAAAAGATAGATTCCATCATGCATAGTGAAAATGGTGCGGCGATCCCAAAATGCCCGAAAAATGATGGCTGCAGTCAAAAGTGTAAGGCACCTACGATTTTCACATAACGGGAAATATAAGTTGGACTGCTATATCTCTACCACCTCTATTGAACCTTGTCGAGTATCCTACCTGGGTTCTTTTATAAGATTATTATCCTTCTCATGCGGTTGTTCAAGAAATGGTTGCATATTTTGCAAAGCAGATCCTTTAGCCCTGCCGTTAATCTAATCCTATTTCTTGGTATTTATCTCATTGGTGCACTCCTAAAGTTCTCCAAACCTATCATCATTTGAGTTACGCCAGTCCCGTTTAATCACACCTTCCAACCAGCTTTTTAAACATTTAGAACAGCACTGTCCTTTGTTGAAAGAAGAAGAGGACGCTCGTGGACCCATCGCACCTAATCACAAAAAAACAGACTGTAACGTCTATGAATCTTTTCCAGTACAGCCTTTTTGGTTACAAATCGGCATCTACAGCATATATGGCTTTTTTAGAATCATGAAAGCTTCATCTGTCTTTAGCGTTCAATATATATATTGAACGCTATGTCTATAGACATAGACAGGCTTAGCAAAAGCATAGAGATCAGAGCTCATGAGGGAAAGAGATAAAATATTTTAATGTGAGTTTTTCGCCATTTAAGAACGAGGCTTAGAAAGTTCTGTAATCATCGCCGCTTTGTGAAAGTTTTGATGAGCTCCGTAAGCATTCCTTAATTCTTACTGTTTTGGTCGAAGTACGGCCTGATGTGGGTTCTTCGGTTTCGTAGCTTATACGTGCTCTCGTATTATGAGAACATAGTGTTATATTTGCGTATGTCGTGTAGCTAATATTCGTACGCGAAATCATGCACAGATTTCGAGAATTTTTGGATTTAAAGATAGTCCAATTCTAAGAAACGATATTCAAGCAATTTCCAAATCTCTGGTTATCAAAACTTCGCAACTCTAACCTCAAATACAAAACATCAATTGAATATCTTACTCATATACTGGAATGTTTGTCGAGAGTGTCGGTCTGAGGAGATGAGCATATATTCATGCGACAGCCCCTGTTTTGGCCTAGACGTCTACAAAGTATGAAAGCTTTAGCGGTTGGCCAACCATTAGTATTTTATTATTATTAGTAGTAGTATAATTGGTGATATTAATCAATAGTGTAATAAGTGTGATCATTGGAAAGAAAGAGAAGGAGAGCATAGAATATATATGGACCAGCCATTTATAGAAGTGAAATCAATAAAAAGTAATTGATAAGAGAAATGAAAAATATGGAACTCCAGAGGGGAACGTCTAATGAACAATTCTACCGTCCCAGCAGTATCTAGAAAAGCACTGTTTACATTGCTCACTTTGCTCAACACCCATTCTCTCCTGGGATCTTCTAATGAGAGCACATCCGACACATGTTGCGTACTCAGAGTCATCGGTCAAATTGTTTCTGGTAGCAGTTTCAAACCCGTTTGATATGTGACCGTGTTTCTCTTTATCCGAGAAAGAGAACTTGTATGTTGGTGCATCAGAAGCGTAAGAATACTTGCTGTTAGCAGTATAGATGATAATAGGAGGTATATGGTTCAAGGAAGTTAAGTTCTTTGCATCACATCCAAAGAAAACTGGTCTGTGTGTGTAATTTAAGGCTTGGAAAGTCTTGTCATCAGGAACATAAGGAACAGACCACCCTTTACCAATGTCAAGAAACTGTCTCTCGTAAGTATTCGATAAAGAAGATCCGCTTGGCCAAAATCCAGGCAATTCAGCTCCCAAATCAAATGCAAAAACGGTATCAACTTGTCTTTCTGGCTGTACAAGTGGAATCAACGGAATTTTCTGAGCATCCTCACCACCATCCACTAAGAAAAGCTTGTTGTCGGATGACATACTTTTGGAGGTTCCAAATGTCGTGTCCTTGAATGGGTTAGGCTCGACCACTGCAACATGATCCTTTTTCTTTTCTATTGGACTGAACAACCTTTTGAGAGCATCTTTCAAAGGCGGAAGCTTTTTGGTATAGTCAGCAGCTTCTGTCATAACCATATCAAACAAGGAAGAGGTGATACCAATTAAAAATCCTGCATTATCAAGTTTTGTGACGCATTTGCTACCTTCGCTGATCTCCGAGAAGTTACTCCCCAAATATTTCGTATCGACAAAGGCTTTTCCACTAGGATCCCATGTCCCAAACTCGAAAGGGTTCATCTCAAACACTGTAGAGTTTTGATAGGTAATTGGTAAGTCTACTGGTTTGCCGTTTGCTTGAATTATTGGCAAAGGCATGGTTCCTTCTTCAACAGGGCCGCTTTCCGCCAAAGAAGAAAAGCCAACATCAACCATATAGTTATTCTCTTTTCTGAGTAGTTGTCTTGCCAACGCACGTGCATAGAAATCAGTCATGGTCACATCATAGCCAGCAGCTTTCTTCTGTTTGACTTCCTTCATAATTTGGTGCCAGTTTCTGAGAGATCCAAGCACATTGATTCCTCCCAAATCATAGAAAGGATGGTTGATGTTCCATATTTCCTTCGTAGACAAAATCTCGTCTACGCTATGGAAATCGTTCATGGCAAAACTTCCAACCAACCATCCACTACCAGATAGACCGGCTAGGTAAGTGGAAGCCTGAAGAATACCACCAAGACCGTGCTCAAAAGCTCCGGCAGTTCTGTTATCAAGAGCTGCTAGTTGACCTGCTCCCACAAGCATGGCTCTGAAACTTCCACCTGATGGAGCAATACCGATACTTATGGAAGAATTGCTCATCGCTGTGTCGATTTCTTCATCTGACAATTTGGCTGTATACTTCAAGTAGTCTCTGAGAGCAGGATCAGTGTGTTTGTGTCTCTTAACAAGCCATTCCTTTTCTCTATCACTCAAGCCGTCCGCTTTTCTTAGCAACTGTTCTCTACTAGGACACTGGACTTCCACCGGGGCGTATGAATGCTCAATATCATCTTGGCTTCTTTGTGAGCTAAAAAGCAGACCAGCCGATACAAGCACAGAGAGCTTTAAAAGTATGGTGAGAAGGACAAAACTTGGAATCATTTTTTTCTTTGAGGTGCAATTAGCGATGACCCTTCTTTATGGCTTTTCGAGTGTTGTTCTGATTGGGTGGTTTGACAACTGTAACAGGCAAACCTATGAAACTTTGCAGGCTCTTTTGAGGATTACATCTTCTACTTATATTGATGCTTAGTTATGAAGAACATAGATGTTTACATCGACATTAAAGGGAATGCATTAGCGTGGCCTAATGACTACATGCCAAGAGCCACAGATGGATCTCAACATTTCCAATAATTTAGTAAATTAGATGGCTCGTACCGTTGGGCTCCAATGTTGAAATTTACTTCTAAATTTGTTCAAGTCAAAATGCTGCCTCTCAAGTCTCCTTTGTGTATAATAGTGCCTTTCTAGTACAGCATTTTCCTTTTTATGTAACTGTCACACAAAAAGTTACGGACTTTGAGGAGCTTTTAGTAAGCCTGCATTAAAGCTAAACGCGTTCCTTACGTCGCTTTTCTCTATGGAGCTGTTGATTAAAGCTTTAAAGGTCGCTTCTAATAGTCCTCAAATTTGAGGCAGTCGGATCAAACGAAAAAACTCAAGGCATCAAATCGGCATGGTAAGCGTGGAACAAAGTTCATCTTTTTGGGCCTAAATGATTTTCCCAACATCAAGGATAGTTCTAAGATGAATGGTGCTGAGAAAAACACGACGAGCCTTTGATAGCTGTATAGGAGAGGGGGGCATTTTGCTTTAACGAAAGGAAACTCTTCATTTTGTAGCTGATGAAGCAACGATCGTTGCTATACTCGAGTATTTTCGACTGACAAAATCCGGAATTCTTACAGTAACTTTCTCAATATCGGCAGATTTTTAATAGCGACTATACCCGAAAAGCAGCAGATACCATAGTAGTACGGCACAATATCACACATAAAAGCTACAGTACTCTGTGAATGATCTTTACTTTGCCTCCCAATCAACAATGTGATGTATGCACTTGTACACGAGTTAAAATTTACCACACAAAAGTACTGTTCTCAAACTTACAGATATTCATTTTTATTCTTAGCCTATATTCAGTGCCAAACACGTTTGTTAGCAGATGTCATTTGTGTCTAGCCGACTTCGGTGAGAGTTTGTCTATCCTGTTATTTCACCTGTAATTGCTCAACGAGTCAACTCTTAGACAGATTCAAAGATCGTCATGCTGATCTCTGATCAGCATAGTAACAGTCGACCTTAATCTAGTTTGACCGGTCCTAATCACGAGTGTGTTAGCAGCTGTATCCTTCTTTGCCAAGCAATTTCACTAGACGTTCTGATCGCGTTTTTGTGAAGTGCCTTTGTCGTGAATTGACAAATCGACTCCGGAACCACATTCTTTGGATAAATAGGGTGTATGTTACGTTTACTCTACACCCACACTCAAACACTACTGTTTGATTAGACATAATTATTTTGATTGAATGAACCCCCTTGGATTTGACATCTTTTCGACACTTTATTCGCATGATCATCCCACTAATGCCTTTCTCCTCGCTATACGGAGATCTAGCGTATCGTTTTCTGCCTTAACTCCCTGTTAATTGAGACTGGTGATTTCGCAGAAAAAAACTGTAAGCGGAGTTTAGGCTGCTCAATTGTAACTCCGCAATTCATTCCGTTAGGCAAATATTTCGGCCCAAAATACGCTCTTTACTACGGTGACCACGCTCTTAAATCTAAGCTTTACAGCCAATTTCATTCAGTGTTGTCCACCATAAGAATGTATATCTAAAATGTAATAAAATCAAACCTCGTTCTTAGTAGGGTCCCATTGAGGATGAGACACCCAATATTGATCGTCATGAGTAAGACCCTCCAAGTCTTCCTTGGATAACTCGAAGTCAAAAATACTCAAATTCTCGACCAATCTCTGTTCATTGACAGTCTTAGGCAAAGGTACAAAGCCAGATTGGTGAGACCATCTGAGCAAAATCTGTCCGTTGGTCTTATTGTATTTCTTGGCCAACTTAGTAATTTCTGGGTCATTGATTCTCTCGCCTCTGGTCAATGGAGAGAACGCCTCGATGACAATCCCGTGTTCTTTTGCAAACGTAGTGATATCAGAATGTGTCAACCAAGGGTTAAGCTCTATTTGATTTACAGAAGGCTTCACTTTCAAGCCAGACCAGGCAAAAAGCTCCTTCAAATGTTTGACACCGTAGTTGGAAACCCCAATTGAGCGTAGCAATTTAGGATTTTCAGATTGAAACTCTTGTAAAGCTTTCCAGCCGTCCAATCTGTTCTCGGCCTTGATAACAGGGGCGTGGAGTAAAATCAAGTCCACATAGCCGATTACAGGCTCAGCAATAGCAACTCTTTCCTTGATGGATGCAACAACTGCTTCGTATCCCCTACCGATGTTTGAGTGTTTCACCTTGGTGGTGTAAAAAACATCAGACCGTTTATTGTTTTCTGGATCCTCATCAAGCCATTTTTTGATTCCCTTCACAACCTCCCGCTCGTTACCATAAGCTTCGGCTGAATCAATGTGACGATATCCGATTTTCAATGCCTTGTAGACAATGTTTTCTGTTACGTCAACGCTGCTCAAGTACACCCCCAAGCCAATTCTTGGGATTTCGTAGCCAGTGCTCAATTTGAATACTCCGGACATATTGCAATTGTACTGTTATTCTTGTTGTTTTTGTTCTTCTTGTATTTCTGTTTGCTTAATAGATCGTTTTAAGAGGATACTTCAGAGCAAGTGGAAAGTTCGGTATTTATATATGCGTTAGGACAGCAAAGCGCTGCTTTAAAATGATGATTAATTACACATCTGCAAATTAATTAGCAAAAACAGCCCCGCGTGGTACTTTTCATGAGGGACTATTGTTTGTAGGTTAGACTATGTGGGCCAATGTGACCTTGATACTCTTCTTTGTTTTCTTTTGGTATGATTTGCTGTGAATTCCCCAACGTCAGGTGATTTTGCTAATTTTGCTCATCGGAATTTTAATTCTCGACCTTCTTGATAGCGATTGTTCAGAACTGTGGCTACAGTGAGTAGAGGAAATAGGACTAATGATGAAACAGTGTTTGGGGAATTCCTTCATTGATGTAAGCGACTGATCACGGCCAAAAATGTATCTAGTAGATGCTAGATTGAATGACGCAATGTATGGTAATCTCCAGAGTCAGATGACGAAATACCAATGCGATGCCACGATGCACGTACGCAATTGTTGCTACTGTTGAATGAAAAGCAGCAATTAAGTGCAGATATTCAATGATACAAAAGCTACAATTCAGGTGCTATTGAATGATATAGTGATCATGAGCAAATGCTAGATTCAATGCTAAAATGTATGTAATGGGGTATGATATAATGAACTAAGCCGTATCTAAAAGTTGTAGAAGAATTGAAGACGCACAGATGATGTAGAAAACTACATCTGAGGCACCGGGATTTCAATGCATTTAGTTTGATTCCCTTATATGAAGGCCAAAAGCGATTTGACTAAACGGTACCGTCCCAGCAGTACCGTGAGAAACACTGTTTACATTCCTCGCTTTGCTCGATGTTATTTCTTTCCTGAGATCTTCTCACAACTGCGCACCCCACACATGTTGCCCAGCTCGCATCTTGAGTTGAATTCATTTGCGAACTCACCTCAAACCCGTTCCTGATAAAAGCCTGCTTTTCCGACTGCGGGTAGAGTTGTTTCATTGTGGATGTATTGGTGAAGAAGCTCTGGTGATGGTTTGGAATGTACACTACCAAAGGAGGAACGTGTCTCAATGACGTCAAGTTCTTTGCGTCACAGCCAAAGAAAACGGGTCTGTTGTTTAACCCCTGCTTGACCATCGAAGCGGTAGGTGGCACGTATGGGAAAGAGTAACTCGATCCTTCAGGCATGAATTGACGATCGTATGTATACACCAAGGAGGAGCCATTTGGCCAGTTCAAGTTGGTATCGCCACTGTTGTCAAAGCCGAAAACAACGTCCAAGTTTCTTTTTGGAGTCATCAAAGGAGCAAATCCTATGTTTTGCATATCCTGGCCTCCATCAACCAAAGGAAAGTCTTCATTGGTGCGAATGGTTTCTGAGGCATACTGTGAGTTGTAGAACGGACTAGGGTCAATGACCGCCACGTCTGAGTGTGATATTTCTATTTTGTTGATGGCATTGACGACGGACTTGTAAAAGGACTTCATGTTCTTGTATTTAGCTATCATCTCAGAAGCTGCACTAATCGCCATGTTGAAAATGTTGGATGATGATCCCATGATGAAACCTGCATTATCAAACCCTTTGATGCATACGTTAGGGTCGACAGGCTTTCCGTTACTCACTTTAGTACCTAAGTACTTTATATCGAAAAATGAGTTAGCGCTAGGGTCCCAGGATCCAATCTCAAAGGGATTGCTTTCCACAAGGGTTGAGTTTTCGATTGTGATTTCGTAGTCATTGAGCTTGGCGTTCGACACCGAAATAGGAAAAGGCATCGTAGCGTCTGCGAACTTCGATTGCTTTCTTATATCTGACCAATTTATCGAAGCACCTAGCCCATAAGTCTCTGGCAAGATTCTTGAAGATAATGCTCTCCCCCAGACATCCACTATAGTTATTTTGAAGCCACACGCTGCCTTTAGGGCAAGGTCATGGAGCCAGTTTTTCCATACTTGGATAGTAACTCTAAAATGATGCTTGATTGTCCCTATCTCAAGCAACGGCAATTCCAAGTTCCAGTACTTCTCATTGAAGTGATAGACCAAAGACTCCACGGATGGCCAATTATTCAACGCAAGAGTTCCCACAAGCCAGTTTCCACCAGACACTCCGGCCATGTATGTAGTGGACTCCAAAAGACCTCCAAGGCCATACTCGAATGCGCCGCCAGTGTTGTTATCCAAAGCGGAGATCTGGCCAGCTCCACACAACATTGCTCTGAATCCACCTCCAGAAAAAGTCAATCCGATTTTGACAAACTCGTCGTTGCTGGAGTTTCCAGAGGCGCTATTGGACAATGGTAACGACAACAAGTGTGAATAGTCTGACTCGTTGAGTTTTGCAGTGTATTTCAAGAAATTGATCAAGTTTTTTTGAACTAGAGGTTTTTTGATACTCAACCATTGTTGTTCCTCAGGAGATAGCTCATCTCCGGATCTCAAAAAGCCTTGAGTGGATCCTATGGCTGGACACTGTGAATAGCCCGGTGCGTAAGAGTTTGTTGGGAAAATTGGGACCGCTGCTTGGATAAGCGACGGAACGGTCAACAACCAACAGAAAAGCAAATAGATTATTCTGCTCATTTGTATAGTGCAATCCTGGTTTGTTTGATCTTCAATATTTATCGTATGACCCTTTATGTTAGTCGAGTAGTCTAAGTCAGCCTTGAAATTCTTTGTGAATTGAGGCGATATTTATAAGAGTGACATGCAAACGAAGCAGAAAAGAAGTTGAAAGAAAAAGCCAAGACAAAAGCGATAATTATCGAGAATTAGTTATTATTATGTACGTCATCCGCATAAAGTGGATAAGCTCGGCCACCCAGGTCCATGATTAGGCCCGGTTTTTACCTCATAGGATTGAGAAAAGGCACTAGGCGTCTGCTTGTCGATTGACACACACATGTTGAATTTCTTTTTCACCTCATCTGAGAGTCGCGCCGTATCGCAGAGCCACGGAAAAAAATAAGATTCAACGACCCACTCGGTATTACTGTACCTCTCTACAAGAGCACTATCAAAAAAGGACTGCTCTTTCAATGGGTACTACTTCAACATAGCAAAACTGAGACTGATAGAAGGTGATACTGCCAACTCCACCTCACTTGACTTTCTATCAATATGCGATCAAAGACATGACAAGAAAAGTCGTACATAGAAGGTGCGTGTGTATGAAAGCGTAAAATAGCTCCAATGCAACGTGCCTCTGACAAAAACCAGAAAGTATCAAGAAGCAAAAGCTATTTGAGCAAACTCGCTTTATGGTTGTATTGTATTCACAATAGGTTGGGATTGTATACTTAATGAAAAGAATGCAATGCCGTATCTCACTGAGCTGGGCGAAGCCATTTTTCAAATACTTTCATCCAGAATGTCGGTACACATTGTTTAGGTCACGTGACTTTATGGTTCTGCACTGCTTTTCGAAGACAAAGTTCCACACAATGCAGTGGAGGTTGTCAACAATAACCCAAACGTAAACAGAGGAGGTAGTACCACAACCCGAATGTAAACAAGCATGACGAAAGTTTTGAAAAGTGCAACAATAGCTTAATCAGTATTCTCACCTTGGAGTCAATCAGACAATAAAGGCTTTCATGGTGACAGAAATGTCATTGATTGTTGGAAATGTATCCAGCTCGATTGGCTGTCATCGAGATTATTTCAACATTCAAGATACATTATCGGTTGCGAAGCGAGATTAAACATTGACGAGATATGCGCATTGAATTCAATTCAGCAACCAATTGGTCAGAGTAGTATTCAGGACGGAACCAGTAATAAGCTCGGCCGAATAGCAACAACAAACGGATCTGTTAGGGAAAGATAAACGTTAACGAATCGAGATATGAAATTCGGCAACTATTTCAGTTGAACTGTAGGTCGTTTTTGGGTAAAAAATAACAAACAAACAAACAAACAAAGAAGCAAGCAATCTAGATTGCTCTCGAGGTAACAATCAAACTGATATGTCGGTTTATTGTAGTTCTGTAGGCTTTGAAGTTCAGCAGCTATACATAATGATGGAATATCAAGCACAGCATTTAAGGGAGTTAACTCTGGGCAAGTTATTCCAGATAGCTTATTTGGAGACTATTTCAGTCAGGCTCTCCCATTGTTCCAAGGTGATAGCTAACAGCATTTGTTTTGAAGCACTGTATTGCTGTGTAAACATCGACAATGGCTGTAAAGATATCATCCGAGGATTATCAGGTGGGAAACCATCGATGATTGTACATCTGCCAATTCTTTCAGTAGAGAATGGAGGAAACAATAAAGGGAATGTGCAGTCCCTCTAGCAATTCGGAGGAGTCTGAGGGGCCTGCTCTAGGCCCCTTTATTTCCGCTTTCTTAATTGCAAAGATCGACACAGTCTGCAGAAAGAGTGGGATGAATGGAGTAAATTAGCAAATGACTGATCAGCTAATTAAGGACTAATGTAGGTCCATCCCTGTATTGAGAGACATCCCCTTTAAAAGAACACTGGAGAAGTAATTTCAATCTGGCCTCATGAGAACACTGGGCAATACATGCCCCTCCCCACTGACTCCTCATGAGTCAGAGACCTCTAACTTCTACGCCTTACAAAAAAGAAGACTTGTCCTTTTTTGATGAGCTTTGTAGCTATTGTGTGAGTCTGCCTGCCAACGGGCTTACGCGGTGCGCAAAGTATACGAATTTGTCATCTTTGCTGCTGTCTGTAGTCCAGTTTGTGTAGCAATCTTTATGCGAGACCGGCAATTATTCTTAGACAGACTTGGTCTGTATCCCGTTCTATCCATTCCCTATTTTCGTAGGTCAAGTTTGACCTCTGCTACAAATAAATTGATAAAACAGCTGTTGAGCGGCATGTTTTACCGATCCGTGTACAACAAAACGTACCAATTATGTGTAAGGTGTGTGTATCTGAGATCTTGTACGCATTCCATGTATAGGAGTATCTGAGATCTTGAATACATTTGGAGCTGTTGTGTATGGGCATTTGAAAAATTTTCCTGGGATGCATCAGATGCAGCTTGTGCGTCAGTATACGTCTGCAGTCAACTCTCTTTCAAACATGGCCGAAAATTTTTCGTTTTACGACTGAGTCCTCCAGCCAATTACTACAGAGTTGATTGAATAGAGCTTACAAGACATCGCAGCAGTGAAAACCCAAATCACAGAAATGGACTGTACTTGGGCTGAGCACCAAAAGAGTAAGAGTCCATGCAAGACAACAAAGCAGAATAACAGAGTAAGAGTTTAAAGACAAGACCTCCTAACAAAGAAAATCAGAGTAACGAAACAGAGTTAGAATGTGGCAGCAATGGCAGCTTGATGATCACTGTCTTTCCCTGGTTGATCCTGGAATGCTAATTCCGTCATGTTTCCCCCTGTGTTGGTGAGCTAACTCATCCGCTTGAGTGAAAATCTTCAGCCAGAGGCAACTCCTGTCTCCGATTCTGAGCGAAGTAACTTCCTATTTCTCTCTATTTGCATTGCCCTGAGATAAACTTACTGGTTTCCAGTGCATCCTCCTGGTTAGGCCAACCTTAAAGATTTGTTTTTGTTTGCATAATATCGAAGATTTTTGGTTCTTATTGCCCTTTTTGTTTACTTTTTCAACCATGTATGAGCTTAAAGTCTATATTTTGCAAGCTCTCAAATGCTGTCTATAATCGAATAATGATTATTACAGTAAATGCTAGTAATATATATATTTCAGCGATTTCCCCCGTCCATTTCGCGGAGAGGGTCTTTTGTTTATTGCTGATCTCGTTGTACTTTCTTCGCTGCACCACCTGCACTTTCGTTTACAGTATCTTATCGTTCCTCTAAGTCACCTGTCGTCTACATTCTTTAGCCATCGACACTGTCTTCTTCGAGACTCCGTTCATTCCACACCGTCCAACAGGACACTCCATTCATTCCTCATCTACATTATACTATAAACGATCCATTCATTGCCCATCATTCCTTAGGCTTCCGATACCCTGAACCAGACATTGTAAACAAAAAGACCCAGAAAAATGTCGCTTTTGAAAAAAATCAAAAACTCTCTCAACTACAAAGACAGCGAGAACAGCACCATCAGCAGCACTGTTTCTGGCAATCAGAACAGCGTTTTTGCGCAGAATACCCAGGTGAAAAAGATCGATGCCCTCGAGGAGCATATCGCTGATCTCAACGCAACAATCACCGAGCAAAACAATAAAATAATCGCTCTTGAGAAAAGATTGAAAAACTCAAAGCAGGAGCAGGAGTCCCACAATATATATTCCAACATGAACAGCGACTTGATAAAAACATACGAAAACGCCAACATACAGTTGTTGGAGAAGCTCAAGCTTAGCGAGAAGGAAAACCGGTCTCTCCACTCTGAAATCAAGGCCTTGAGTCTCAAACTCAAAGCCTTTATCGGCTCCAATGAGTCCTCAACAGACTTGTCGTCGACAGAAATACAGATACAGCTTGCAAAGGCAAAAAAGGCGCAAGAGAAAAAGCCCGAAGAAGAGGATGCCCGCCAGTTCATAGCAGACTTGTTTGACAGCCTTCCCTTCATAAACTTTGGGGAAAGCGAAGACTCGGACGCCTCTTCCACTGCCCGTCTTTCTATCAACGACTCTCAATTCACCCGTGATGCCCCAGAGTCTTCCTCCTCCGCCAATACCACTGTAGATACCGACTGTTCGAGCAAAGGCGTGTCGCCAATTGTGCTTCTTCCCCCAGCAATGCCAACAAACAATGCCGGAGACATTTTGATGTCCAAGCCACGCTCCAACTCCAATGTCACCAGCAATAACAGCACAGAGCTTGTGCGCACATCGTCGTGTGACAGTTTGTTGTCCTTGAACAAATCGGCCATTGATTTTGCCAACTCTGCTTCTACTTCTCCTGCTCTTTCCAGCACTCCTTCTTTCGCTAAACTGGCAACTTCCTTGAACGTGGTTCCTCGTCCAAAACAAAAGTTGTCAAAAAGAGTCACCTCTTTTATCAACTTCGACAGATCTGACTCCGTGTACCTGAAACGGTCTTCTTCTTCCATTAGTAGTCGCCGTGCCAGATCTATCCGCAGAGCCCATGATATGGGCTCCAACGCCTATCATTTGCCTTACTTGTCCGTCAACCGTTCGGCTAGCGGTGAAAACCTTGGCTCGCCTGTCTCTGCTACGATGTTGACCCCATCTATGATCAGCTCTCCTACGATGTCTTCCTACGGATTCGAGAACGAAGACGCAGAAACAATAAACACTAGCATTTCATTGGTTCCTAGATCCTCCAATGGCGAATTTGACTCTGACTTGCCTGCACATTCTCTTTTCAGCACCCCGGAGTTTATTTCGGGGCATCGTTTGACTCTCAAGCGTTCTGATGGCTTTATCCACAAGAGAATCATCAACACGCCTGACGTTATCTACGAATGCTCTTAGGTGCGTTCGCACGAGGTGCGCAAATGTCACAGAAACGAAAGGGACGCTGCAGATTCGATACACGGCGTATTTTGAGTCGCTGCAGATTCGATACACGGCGTATTTTGAGTCGCTGCAATGTTGAAGTGGATTCGATACTTGGCGTATCTTGAGTCGCTGCAACATTGTAGTGGATTCGATACCCTCAAAGTATTTTGAGTCTTTCACCGCTCAGCCTTCTTTTAGCTTTTTTCTTACATTCTTTCTCTGCCCACCAACCACTATCCGCCCAACTTCACAACAAATCACTTAAAAATGCGACTCGCTGATTCTCGTCCAGATCGAGATGAAACACCTTTGAGAAGTGTTTCAGCTCTCTGACGAACGTGATCAGCTTTTGAGTCTTTACTTCCTTCCTTTCAAATCCGATCGTCTTTGGTGGCAGGTTGTCGTCTCCCCGTTATTCTCACTATATTATATTTGTGTGTGGATCGTCTTCGTAAAACACACCTTGGTTCGCTCTTTTTTTCTTCTGGGGTTCTCTATCTATACTATACAAGATTAATAAATATATGATAATCACAATCACGATCGAATATGTAGTGGGCCTCGAACAGGACGGCGACTTGGTTCTAATCAGGTTATAGACACATAAGGTAGGATGTGATGTCTTATGTGATGCAGGCTCGCTATTGTGGAACGGTAGCTGTGGTATAATAATAGAAGCAAGAAAAAGGCTGGGAACTAAAACTGAGGAGGCGATTGGTAGGTCAGGAAAATGCGCATGACTCGCATGACTAAGTTACTGATTTTAAGACAAGCAGGGTCATGGCTAGGGGCTGAAAATATACGGCAGGGAGCTCAGAATAAGCGATCAAGTATGACTGGAAATACGACAGGTTAAGCTAGATGATAGCCCCAAAAACCAGCCCAGAGGGTCTCTTTCGAATAGACAGTTACGTCAGCTCTAGCTACCGAAGGCAAAACCAACGTCTTGTATGTACACGATTTGTGAGCAAGTACAGCTACAAAGTAGTTGCTCCACCTTCTCTCACTAATGCGAGTCGTCCTGGGTTACCGGGAAAAGCTCACTATATGATTGTCATCACATACTTATCAATCTTGAGGCACATTACATCTGCGACTGATATCTTCTTCGAATAATAAGTGGCATCCCATCGCTCAAAACCCCGGTCGAAGGCAATTTTCGCTTTTTCGACTCGTTTTTTTGCTGTTTAAGGATCGAACAAGTAAACTAAACGTTTATGTGTACGATATGATGGCGAAGAAACCACCATAGCAACTTTACTTCCAGCAATAGTCTCGACTATAAATACGCCTTGATATTCGCGAATCAAAAGGGGGTGTTTACAAACTTTTCTCGCTTCCACCGATTCTTCACTATCTTTTCTAAGAGTGTTACCAAGCTTTGCTCAGTAATCATTTCTTTATTTCCTAGACTCATAAGTCTTGAACCAGCACAAGTTCTCGGCCCCATGCCTTCGCCCAATCTACCCAGTGGCCAACCAATGAGTTTCGGCTACTCAAATCCAAACGGAAACCCCAGCTCTAGCTCCACAAATAGCAGCGGGAAGTCACACCTGAAGCGAAAGCACAATAAAAATAACAGCGGAGAAAATACCAACAAATCAAGGAATAACAAAAACAACAAAAACAATAACTCCGGCTCTGCTAATAATAGCAGCACGCACGTCAACTCGGGTGGTTATGCACCTGGTACATCCCCATCCACTTCCTCGCCCAAACCAATAACGTATGCCGGATCTTCATTCCATGCGGAGCCCAAAACATCGGAATTGCCCAAACCAAGTTTTTCCTCCCTGAGAAGCGCCCCAGTGGATAACCGCTCTCCTGGTGGGGGCAAAAAAATCTCGTTTGATCAGCTTATTGCGTCACAGCTGACTCCTTCTTCCACCCAGATGTCTCCGCAAGCGTACTATAACAATCCTCAGTCACAACAAATGCCACATATGCCACAGCAAATGCCACAGCAGATGCCACAGCAAATGCCCCAGCCGGCTCCTTTTTTCGGCGCCCCCGGATTTCCCCCTCAGCACTACAACCCGGGTTTGTATAGTAATTATGGTGCATATGCGCCTCCACACAACATGCAGTACCCGGTGTATCCGGGAAGCCTTCCAGGGTACCCGGGGCCTAATGGGGGGATGCCTTTGAACGTTCCGCCGGGATCTTACCAGCCAATGCCTCAACACAACTACTATCCTCCTCAAGCGGTAGCCAACCAGGGAAACATCCCAGCAAGCAACCCCAATCAGGTGATCGCATCCGAATTGAAAAAACAATTGAACATGAATCACTGATGTCGATCAATGGTGTATGTATCAGATTATATAACAGTTAATAATACGAAACTCGTATTTGAAATATGACTCTGTGTTTTGAACTTTACCGCTCGCACTGAGAGAAGGGAGCTCTTCTGTCTTATAATTGTGGAAAGCCTGGTCATTGTAGAAATTCATGAACTAAACCGGGAAGCAAAAGCGATTAGGGCGGGGTTCCACGACAGCCAGTTATGGCCGCTGGAGCCCTACCTCTGAGCTACTCAACCGAGTTGTACGATTGTAAAGTCGGTATAAGTATGTAGTCCTTAAGCCTTCACGTGAATACAATATATGAAATATCATAAGACTTATATTCATCCAAACTTCGCTGATCCTTCTAACTCTAACTCTTTCCAACTTCTTCTATTTTCCTTTTACTAACAGATACTCTTCTATATAATTCCCTGTCGTAGTTCGCATGTCCCGACTCCGGGTGTCCTTTGTTATTGTATAGACAATAATACGACCTATCCTTGCTATCGTTCTTTTACTTGTATACTCTTTTCCAGTACTAACCGCATTCGTTCAAGTGTAAACAAACATGTTGAAGTCTTCTCGACGTCACAGTATTATTATTACACTTTCCCCCCTCAAGCATGGAGCTGTCCTCAGCGACGCTACATTTCCATAAACCGGAGATCGACGAGGTCTTGTACCAAGTTTTTCTTTTTCTCCACTGAAAGCGACTTTAGCCATACTGGCGGAATGGTTACCGGTTCTTCTTTTCCTTCGTAGAGGACCACAGCCACGGAGTCCGTAAACTCTATCAACGTGATGATCTTATCAACATTGTCCTTGTAGTATGGGTCTTTTGTGACCGCCGCTCTATGCTGTAGGGAGTGATATTTCCTCAACCACTCGATGTTCACGGTAATAGTTTTCTTATTCGTTTGAGCTAACCAGGCAGTCTGTGATTTTGTAGAAGATATTTTCGTCAACAAAAGATTATTAAAAACAGTAAAAGAAATTTCAAGAGTGTGAGAATTGGAAATAATTCTAATTTGCTTATCCGATTTGATTGGAAAAAAATTACGACAAATTGAGTGTCGCTCTCAAGGGGAGTGAATTAGTGATAAATACCACTATGTCGTAGCAATTGTGATTCTATAAAGATAGCTCGGGGGTCCCCAGTGTGGACATCATGGTGGTATTTTGTGTGTCTTATAGCATTGTATTTGACTGACCTCGAGCTGAACGTGGTTTTTCCTGTATGTATCACCATCTGGAAAACCGTCCCCATTGACCAAGATCTTGAGTTTTGATGAAAAGCTATTCTTGACATTGCGGCGTACAACTGGCCATAAGCGATGCACTGCTTTTGGATGTCCGACATTGCTACTGACTGGCCCTGAGAATTGCATAGCAAGGACGAACAGATATATAGATGACATGCATTTCATTTTACTTCATAGTCTTTAGCGATAGGTATACATATTTGTAAGTATTGAAGAAGGAAACGCTTCTGGTATTGATGCCTCACCTTGAAGAGTATGGGTGGCTTTTATGCTCCATGTTCAATGCCAATGTTTGTTAAACGAGATTTTCACGATCGATTTGCATGGATGCTCCAGAGTACCCAAATGTGTATTATCCCGTATAATTGCTCAGAAAGACCAATTTACGATGATCGTAGCTAAAGTCTTTGCGTGTGGGGGGATACAAACCCATGGCGACTCGAATTCGCGATAGCAGGTGGCTCCTAAGCAGTAGTACATCGGTACTTTTGTAATTTTGATGTGTTTGAAAATAGTGTAGTCTTTTATAAACTCAAGGGTGTCAAATTTAAGAATAACTTTATTTTAGCCAGCCAAGCAAGAAGAAAAGAATGGTGAATCACAGTTGCTCTTGACGGTTGTGACCAGTCATTGTCGCTGTTAACTCTATACAATAGCAAAGTTCTCGTGGGCTACGCGGTGTAGGTGCTATAAAGGGTGATAATAATCTATCTCATTCAAGCTTCGATGTGTGCAGAATAAAATTGGCGAGGCGCAAGACAACGTTGCTTATATGGTCTCAGACTGCTGAACGTCTGACTAAGACCTATCGATGGTCATAGCGTAACATGGACGAACAGGCAACTGAGTTTTTGTTACGCTACCGTAAAAATTGAATGCGTGTTCTATGCTGGGCATAACTCAGCAGAGCCTCACATGCTTCATTGAGCCTGAGGTTTACTTTTTATGCCGATCAGCTCGTAAACTTGTTAGGCACGTGCGTGTGTCTAGGGCTACAGTCATGCTGTGACTGCACACGTGCTGTACTTGAGTTTTTCGTGTAACTTTCAAAACAAAGACTCAAATTTTACTTTTTTTTCTGTTCTGCTCGCTCTAAGAACGAAAATCTGGGTTCATGAAAAACAGAGCGTATTGTCTCGAGATAACCCTGATCACGTGTACATCTATCTGTGAAAAATGAAAGCAGTACACTAAGATAGTATGGAGGGCACGCCTAGAGTCCTCCATAGACAGTACGAAAGACGAAAAAAAATTTTCAGAAGAAAAGCAAAAAAATATTTTCAGTATTTCTTCTTTTCAATATATTATCTTCCATATGTGTTAAGTAACTGTTAGAAGGATTTTACAAGCACACTTCGAAGTACATCATCATCATCATCATTTATTGATTAATCCAATATGCTTATTCCAAAAGAAGACAGAAAGAAGATCCACCAATATCTCTTCAACGGTATGTGTTCACAACATCAGCGAGAAAGGAATGAAAGAAGGCTTCAGATATGATTCAATTGAGCGTGGATGCAGGATGATCAAGTAAGGAATGATAATCAGCAGAGAGAACTTGAAAATCAGTGAATGTAGTAGAGATCGAATAACTTAGTTCGATTTGTGGGATTTCGTGGTCAGCTAGCTTTTTGGAGCGTGAAATATTTGAGATGAAAACATCAACGAAAGTGGTATCAATATTACCATTACATGACTGATCAATACTCTGTATTTTCTTCACAATCAGGAAGTCGGCAAGAGATTCACAGTATCAGATCATCAACATAAAGTCACATCACAATCTCATGGGACGCAATCTGTATTTTGAACAAAAGCATAATTTGTTCATGCATATTCCTGGATGCTACCATGTCGTATCACAACAACTGCAGCACAATACCTCAATAACCTCTCAGACTCCTGTGTGCCTTCATTCATCCCAATAGCTTCATGTTCGGCGAAGAAATAAATACTAACAGTAATTTATCTAGAGGGTGTTGTTGTTGCTAAGAAGGATTTCGAAATCAAGCACGATGCTATTGACACCAAGAACTTGTACGTCATCAAGGCTTTGCAATCTTTGACTTCCAAAGGTTTCGTCAAGACCCAATTCTCATGGCAATACTATTACTACACATTGACCGATGAGGGTGTAGAATACTTGAAGGAATGGTTACATGTGCCAGAGGGTGTCTTGCCAGTCACCAGATTGAAGCAAACCATCCCAGAAAGACAACAAAGAGACGCCAGAAGATTCAACGGTAGAGGTGGAAGAGGTAGAAACTAAGCGACGCTTATTCTATAACTTTGAACAATATCAATGTGGAATATAAAAAATATGTTCTAATACAAGATATAATCATATCATACTTTGGCTAGCCGAGTAAGAAGAAAATGCGTGATGGATGTACTGTCGCTCTTGACTGTGGTGAAATTGTCTGTATTGTAGCGTTCAGAACTCTATCTAGTGGACAGCTTGTAGGATACGCAGTGTAGATGTTATGAATCAATCATTACTATTTCATGAGTTAGGTTAAGGCGGATCAGATTCACTTTAGTATTTCTGTTGGCAGCTTCTAGAAAAATGCGCAAGAGAATAGTGCTCAAATGATGGAAAACTGGTTGCCTGCCTGGCCTGAGGCTTATGGAGGGTCACAATTTGAACCGAACTCGGTCCTCTGTAACTCTATGATTTTAATGACTGTCTGTATGAAGGTTGAGATTATTTGATTCTAGATCATAACTGATACTCCTGCTTTGCCGCTTCACTTTATTCATTCATCGAACTGAGGTTTTTGATTTTAACTGCAGTATGCACTCGTTACAAATATTCAACATCAGGAAAATTTTAAATATTCATGTGATAGACATCCTTTCGAAAGAAGAGCTCCCAACGGGTGGCAATTACGATTTCAAGTAGTCCTGGTTTCTTCCTGTTGCTTTGGTTAGCTTCTTTCTTTTAGTCATGAGTGATAACTAAATAAAGAAACGTAAATTGTATTCTAGTATTCCAATTGTAAAGAAATCCCTCGGATACCTGCTTTAACTATGATTGTACTATCTTTACTATTTTCTGGTCCTTTCAGTCCGTATTTTGGCAGTATGGCTTGAAATTTGTGATGACTCTAATGATAGTAGTTGCATGGGATTCCGGCTGTCATGTTTGTTGATATAAATATGGAGGCATGCTCATAGAAAGATTCAAAGACAAGAAGAATGCCAAAGGCAAGGTCTTACAATGGATACTTTGCAATATAGAACGATAGGGAATTCCACCTAGTTACGCACCTACAATAAACTAGATTCACGATCAAATGACGTATTGTTTCTACTTACTGCTGAAGAGGAAGTTCAATTGGCGTCCCGCTAAATCGATCTCATTGAGAACTGGGTGCTTGCGGTAAATGAACCTGATACCGCTGTCACCGCTTCTTTCACAATCACAGGAACAATGGTGAAACATTTGTCTTGACAACTGTTACCACCGCTACCTCCTTGAGGCCAAGCACCACTGCTGCTACAATTCTCGCAACAGTCGTGTCCAACAACGGAACCACAGTGGCTGCTTAGAACAACTTCCCAACAAAAATTACGCTCGCCTCCCTCTTCTTCGGCTTTGACTGGACTCTGCATTGCTGTCCTGGATCATTTTTCAATTCATTGATACCTTCAATTCTTTATTACGCTTCTCAAAATTTACTAGCTTCTCAATAGACATTAGTTATTTTCAGTAAGATTGGCAGTAGATTGGCAGTAGAATGTGCAGGATGACAAAAGATGGTGTTGGATTATAGGCATATGATGTGTGTAATGTACGGGTGTTGGATATATCCATGAATACACTGGGAAGGGTTTGAAGAGCTATTGAAGGGGAGCATGTTGGGAGGTAAAACGTGACAGCAAGGGTAAAAGAGAGGCGAGCCACTTGAGCAGACAACTGAGCAGATACTGTGGGCCTTTTACATTAATAAGCTAATTGGCATTACTCTACGGAAGCTTTGATTTAGAAGCGACAATTGCCAGCGATTTTCTCAACAACTGTTCTACACCATGCATTTTAGTCCCATGGCGCATCAGTCAATCCAACTCACCTTTATTCCACTATAAAGTTATCCTTAATTTTGACACCCTTAAGTTAAGCAAGCCCATTTCTAATTACACACAACTACAAGGCATTCTGTGTAGCTCGTTCTACCTACTCTCTCGTTACTGCGAGTCGTCCTGGTTGGAATCCCGGACAAATTACATTCAATAATATTCTTTTTATTAACAACATTTGGGCCACAATGCCCAGCGGAGATTTGGTAGTAAAATAGATGAATATGACGTATTTTGTCGAGCATTTTGAGCAGCAGTGTCTCAGACGTATTTCCATAAAGTTGTGCAAGAAGCACGCTTGATTATAGCAAACGCGGGAAGAGTAAAAAAAAACCGGCCCTTCAGAGGTATAGTACCAGCCACAAATATTTCGCGTACACGGTACCGCATTTTATTCCAAATTCACAGGTATACATGACTGATAAGGGAAAAAGTATGGCCTCCCATTTTCGTGGGTAGGAGGAAGGCCGCCTAAAAGCTTCAAGCCCCCAACGGCGCCCTTGCGGGTACCCAAATGAGGTTCCCGCTTGGACCTTCACAAAAAAAAATACCGATACGCACGTCCGCCTTTGCAGTTACGGAGGCAATGCCTACAACAATTACGCCCCGTTGGTCACATAAAACTGGGTATTAAATGCTCCAAGACGCGGCAAATTGCTCCCTGGGCACAGCAGGCTCCGTCGCTGCGTACGTTCTTGCTTTTGACTTATCCAGCGTAATTGATTTGCTTTCCTTGGCACCAAGTTCTGCATCCAATGCGGAAATCCGCTTTGCTGGTGCTTTAAGGTTTCCAGCCTCAGCTCAAATTTCCGTTTATTGATTTCACCGCAAAAATCCACAGGAAAATCCAGACGACAAAATCAGAAAAATAATTTGATCATTTGGGGGAAGCTCAGCCAATACGGCAGTCATTCAGACGGACGTGGAGCTCACTACACTTCTAGCATATATAGCGCACTGTGGATCCAAAAACCAAATCCGGTCTCAATCCCTTTGCAACCACGAGCATTTCTGATATATTCCCAGCTTGTCATCGCTACGGCTGTTTCATTTTGCTGGCAAATACTTCTCGCGACATAAGCCTTCACAGCAGATCTTCTTATATAAGCGCCTTTTTGACCATCTGGCTTTCCGTGCTTTTCTGGGTTTCACACAATGTCGCGCGGCAACAAGGATGACTTAGTCGTAAGTATTCTCCGTCGACCTAAAGCTGTAGCTCGTAGAAGTCTCGAACACTAACTGTTTATGTCTAGGTCTTTCCCACACCAGGTGAGGTCTTCCTACACTCCAGCCAGGGCCATAAGCCCCGCTCTGCGACAAAGAAACCTCCTCCGAATGCTGCGGGTGCTTCCATGAACCAACGCCCGTTGCCCCATCCGCATCTAGCCCAGCAGAACTATCCAGTCCAGCGACCACAACAGTCGCCGTTTCCGGCAAACCCAGCCTTCCAGGCTAACCGTAATAACGGCTATGTGCCTCCACAGACACAGCCTATGCAGCAGCAACAGCACCAAAGAATCCCTCCACAAAGAACATACACAGGGCTGTCTATGCAGCAACAGCAGCAGCAACAGCAGCAAATGCGTCGTGGCTCTACGGGGCCTCCGCTTCAGCTCCAGCAGCACCGTCTTCTGTATAATAGCAACCTTCCTATATACCAGCAGGCTCCTCCACAGGAGCTCCGTCAGCCTAATCCGATAAGCCAGCAGAATACCAGCGATGCGGAACGCTTGGAGCTCCAATTGCGCGATTTGTTCAACAAAGTGGATCGCAATAGATCCGGGGTTCTTTCGCAGAGTGAATTGTCCTTGGCATTGTACAACACGGACAAAACACAGTTCCAGCCTTCAACGGTGCAAGTAATGATCAAGTTGTTTGACAAGGACGGCTCGGGAACTATTGATTTCCGCGAGTTCTACCACTTATGGAACTACATTTCCCACTGGAGAAAGGTTTTTTCCATCTACGACAAGGACAACAGCAACACCATCACCTTCAGCGAGTACCAGGAGACTTTGAAGAGCTTCGGATATCGGTTGCCTTTGGACACGGTGTTGTTTGTGTTCCAGAAGTTTTCGCATGGCGGAGCCGGAAGCTATCTCAAGTTTGACAACTACGTGGAGAGTTTGATATGGCTTGTGAGATGTACAAACTCTTTCAGGAAATTCGACACCCAGGAGACAGGAGTAGCGGTGTTTCCTTTTGATAAATACGTCCAGGAGGTTCTCGGGTTTCAGTAGATGTACGATGCTACAAACATGTTTACTATAGAACAGGTTTATGTACTTTGGGTGTTGTGTCTCTCTTTTCCTTTTTAATTCTTAATAAACTGTCATTTGCTATTTGTGGTAGTGATGTGATTTTTGGGACTTGAACTTTAAGGCATCAAACATAGGACCTGGGCAGATCCTATAACAATTGCTATTCTCAAAGCTGCGCATGTCGATGTGGAGAAATGGGTTTGCGTTTAAATGTATTTTTCAGTTCAGCGAATGGCTTTGCAGAACGCATTTGGGTATCCCTTTGTGTGAATTATTCTGCTTGACCTTCAATAGCCTTCAGCCTACCTTTAGTTCCCAGTGCATTTTCTTCGGTACATCTTCGTTCAAGCGGGTCTAACTATACCTCCTAGATTCATATTCAATTTTCCCAATATTCACTCCATCTTCGGTATACGTCTACTTTCTCCCTTCCTTAAAGCCCAAGTATATCTCAATAAATACTTATATAAGTATTTGGGCAGACTCGATATGCATACTTCCCCCATCACTTACAACCAACCTCTATCACGTGCTCGTTTCTGAAATTTTCACAAAAAATTCAAAATTTCCAGCGAAAAATTTTCGGAATACACCTTCAATCATAATGTCCATAGATGATCCACCATTGACAGCCATCAACCCTACCCAAACCCCACCCAAAACACTCAAAACACTCAAAATGGAAAACTCTGTCAGCTTCACCCCTCCACAAAGACCAGAATCGGTCACAGACATATTGACCACCTTAAAAAGATACGACGTGGGTGTCATCAAAGATTTGGAAGAATACTTGGAATTTCAGTGCAAAAACGGATTCCGCGATGTAAATGCCAACTTGGCTTTGTTGAAACTCTACGAATTATCGTCTGAGGCCCTCACAGAAGAAAGAGAGGAGTCCACCATCAACATTCTTCTTTCTGGATTGACCAACTTTTACGACATCGATTTTGAATTGTATTTGCATTTGTTGCCAGTGTATGTTTTGAACAGCGATTTAAACAAACTTTCCAACGAGACCGACTCTGCTCTTTTCACATTCCAGGAGTCTGTGAACAAACTCAGAGAGCTCTACTCGTTGTTGACCTCTGCCAGATTCACCAGCTTCTGGAAGAGTTTGACCAACGAAGACACATACGAGGAATTGGTGCTCAACTCGTACTTGAACGAGTCCTTTGAGGCCTCTGTCAGAGAAGCAATCATCACATTGGTGTACAAGGGCTACAGTAACGGAAATGCCACGATAAAGTCCCGCATCTCCGCCAGTTTGTTGCAGGATTACTTGAATATCTACGAGAGCGACTTTGAAAGCTTTATTAACAAACAGAAATACTTCTCGCTTTCAGAAGACAAAAAAACCGTTTTGATTAACCACGACACTCACATCATTCTCGACGACAAGGCGGCCAAATCCAAGTCTGAAATTGCATTTACCAACACCCACAACTCTATCATCAGCGACGAAACCGTCAGAGTCGAGCAATTGGCTAGATTGATCAAGGAGGGTCTTAGTTATTAAAGCTCTTTTTATATACGTAATTCCGAATATACTGATTTCCGCTTTCTTTGCATGTGCGTTGTAGATCCGCCGCGATGGTGTATGCGGGGCCGTTGCTATTTTTTCTGGATAAAATCTCCTTGTGATGGATAATGCCATCTTATGAGACATAGTTCTGGCGATGAAGTGTTGTCTTGATAGCCCCGTGAATTGCTTAAGGACATGTATATAGCTGCAATTGAACGCAGAGAGCCATACTTGTGATGTCGTCGCCAACGGACCTTTTTGAGAGCGTGCAGAACAGAATCCGGGCACTTCGGGGGAATCAGGACGATGGTACCCGGTATGGAGACAATGGAGACGTCAATGGCAGTGGGGAAGGCCTGCATCAATACATAAAGATAATCAAAAAGACCCTTTTGGTAGTGTATACTGTGTTCATATTGATATTATACCCAATAGTGCGGATTCTCGATTTCATCAATGCCAGACTTTCCGCAATCAAGATAGCTAAAGTGCCTCTTATGAACTGGATCAACATCACGGTGTTTGTGGTTCTTCTAGTCAAATTCATCCCTCATTACTCGGGACTATATCACCGGACAAAACTCATAACAACACTTACCGCCAATTTGCTTCTTTTCGGTCTTGCTGACTCTCTTGCTCAGACAATCACTTATGTGATGACACACAGAAACACAGACGACGAGATCGAATCTATGGAAACAGGGAGAAGATCAAACAGTGGGGGAATTCAATTAAATGAGGAGAACACTATACACGGGTCAAATCAGCTACTTGTCACACCTTTCCATGATGTTTTGAATATCCGGCCAACCGTTCCTCCGCAGAATATCGTTGATTCGGATTTGGACGGAGAAACCTTTCATGTGACTGCAGATTATGGCGATTTGCACAGTCTAGAGGAGCAATCCATCATAGAGGGATATGAAACAGTCGAAACGGGTGTCAATGGCACAGTTCAGAAGTTCAATTACAAAAGATTGGTGGGCTTTATGACATGGGGATTTATTATTTCGTTCTTCCAGTTGAGTTGGTACATAATATTGAATGATTTGTATGTAGACGACCCTAAATTTGTCACGGTTCTCGAGCGTGTGTTAGCAGATCAGCTTTGCTATTCGCCGGTGTCTTTAGCTGCCTTTTTCTACTACTCCAGCGTTGTTCTTGAAGGGGGAAATGTGGAGACGTATAAGACTAAAATGCGGAAGATTTATCTAAGCACTTTGGTGGCCAATTACTCTCTATGGCCAGCTGTGCAGTTTATAAACTTTTTGGTGATGCCCAAGAAGTACCAGGTTCCATTTAGTAGCTCTGTTGGGGTTCTTTGGAATTGTTTCCTTTCAATGAAGAATGCTCAGGGTGGATAGGGGTAGCTATAGCCTATGCTACATATTGCTTTCAATATTTGAATAGAACAATACACAATCATTTACTCGAAATATATTGCAGCTTGGGTCGTATTGACTTAACTTAACTATCGTACAGATCTGCTAGAAGTTTGATAAATGATACGGATTCGTCAGCGCTTGATAGATCATCCGCACATTCGATATGATAATTAGCACTTTATTACTAGACTTATCACATATTCAACAAATCATCCAACAACGCATCATCGGCAATGGATGTCTTCTTAACAACCTTTTTTCCCCCAGAGCCAACCTTAGGCTTCGCTGGAGCCGTCGTAAGATTCAAAAGAGTATCCAAAGAGGTCGGCTGTGGATTATATTTGTCTGAACCAGAACTAAGAAGTTGGTCCTCTCCAAGTAACTCTTTTAGATCGTCGCTGAAAGTCGACTTTTCTTCTACATTTGCGTGAATCTGCATGCTTCCAGTATTGTGATTTTTGGGTTTTATAGGTTGAAATGTCTGCTTGATATTCCTTATCACTTTCTCTTCCTGTATTTTCTTTTGATATTCAAAAAAGTGTTGTCTTTCCTCTTCTGTTAATTCCTTCACGTCTCCCTTGTGGGTTTTTCCCCGCGTGTCTCTATTGTCGTCGTCGCTGTCGCTGCCGTCGTCGCTGTCGTTCGTGATTTTGAGATTTTCAAGATCTCTCACTGTGAGCTTCTTGATGCTGGCTTTCTTCGCAGCTACCAGATAGTCTATATCAGAGGATAGAGTCTTTTTGCTGAGGTTTTTATATTCTATGAACTCGTCGTCTTTCTGTTTTTTGAGCTCTGCCTGCTTTGCAAGCAACTCCTTCATGCTAATTTCATAAGTCATCTGGCTTTCTTCATCTAATGCCGTTTGTTCGGCAGCTTCTTTGGGAACATCCCCATCTTTTTCAGTGTTATTCGTGCCGGTCTCGGTCTCATTGGGCCCCACGTTGTTTTCTATGTCTTGGGCTTCCTCCTCATCTGATTGGGTTTCGTATTTCCAGGCGTTTCTGTCCTTGATGACAGGCGTGGAAGGCTTCTGATCTTTGGCAAGTAGATCGTGTTTTTTCAAGTACTTGTATTTGGCCTTACGGTCCCATTTATCGTTGTGCAACACCATTACTGATCTGCGAATATGTCTTGTGGCCTATGATGAGTATCTTATTGCTCTACATGCATGTGCTAAAACCATCAACTTCTTGGAAGATCAAAAAGCATCGCCGGATTTTTCAATTTCACAGTGGAGGAAAGCATCTGCGTGTGTCTGCGGGGATCACGCAGTCTATACATACGCGTGTGTCTGTATCAATATGCACATATCACTACTTACATCCACATCTTGTTGGGCTGCAAAAGTCCACTACACATTAATGTTTTATCAGCAAGGTACCCCAATATGTAATTGTAAAGTTGCAATGAGACACTGATTCTAGGTTGATGCAACACTATCGCCCATCCATAAGGCCACCTAAGGCCAGAAAGAGGGGCAGTTAATCGCAGCCAATCGCTGATTAGACCTGGTTCGGCTCAAACCATAATTCACTCATAAATGTGAAAAGACAATTTTTTCAAAAAGAGTGACTTCCAATGATGGACGCTCGCTGATTAGGAGTACCGGTAAGCAGAGGAACCGTTTTTAGCTTTCAGACACTGGACTCAGTGTGGATTTTGTTCTCTCTCTGGGCAATTGATAAATGAATAACCAGTCGGAAGTGGCATTGGCGTCGTTTGGCAATCTTCAGCATGTCTCGCCGTAGCTTCGATGTATAACACCTTGCACATATTGAACTACCCCAATGTTCAATTCGCCGGATGTAGCTGTCGCCTACTTGAACGCAAATTCGCAAACCGAAAATGGCTGAAATTCCTCGGAATTTCGGCCGATTTCTCTCTACTACATCACCATGAATAATAAGAATTTTCATTAATAAAAGTAAAAAATCTGATTATAATGCAAATAAAGTTAATATCAATGCGAGTGTGATTAAGATTGAACAGAAAATTATTCATTAAAGGCTTCTCGATAGGGGGTGGTGATTATTGACCAAATCTCAATTCCGTTTAGGTTTCATCCATAGTTAACCTCGCCTTCGCCGATTCAACAACACTGCGACGGTATTGCCATTGCGTACGTCTCGGCTTATCACCGGTCCTGGGTGTTTCTGGCACTATTTCCGGCTTATCCACACGCACAAACACACGGCCGGTTATGATAGCAAGCAGCAAAGACGCGTATTTGCAACAGCTGAGTACAAAAAATGAATGACTGGCTTTTAGACCAGGAAGCTAGATTGTGAGTCACAACTACGCCGGCGACGGGGGTGCACGGGCGGCCATAAAGATGCTGTCAAAAATCAAAACCGTCCGAAAAAAGAACATTTCGGGCTGCCTGCTGCGGGCCGTTACTAATCAGTTTGTCTAAGAGATTTCCTCGGGTGGACGATGTGTTTTTGTTGTTGCTGCACACCCTCCATTTGCGATTTGGCTGCTTTATCTCCAGCCAATCATTGGGCGTCAGCTGCGATTGTTGTGTTCCATAGCATTGGGATCGGGCTTCCCTGCGATTTGCATGCATGAGCCCATGTAAGGCTCTTTGGGGCTCTCTTCGAACCCGGTGAAATTCCACGGTATAAATACTGCCATATTGCCAGTATTCTTGATAATATCAGCCAGAATTCGTTTTTATTTCTTCCTTTTGTTTTCCCCATCCTCCAGCCGTATATATCTCAATATAGACTGCTTATAGACTCTTGCTTCTGCAATTATAGAACTTCCCAATACACCAGCTGCATTCAAAATGGTCCAACCACACGAGCCTGAATTCGAACAAGCCTTCAACGAGGTTGCCTCGACCCTCCGTGCCTCTTCTCTCTTCAAGAAGCACCCTGAATACGAGAAAGCCCTCGAGGTCATGGCAATCCCAGAACGGATCATCCAGTTCAGAGTTGTCTGGGAAAACGACAAGAACGAGTTGGAGGTCAACAGAGGGTACCGTGTCCAGTTCTCCTCGGCCTTGGGTCCATACAAGGGTGGTCTTAGATTCCACCCAACCGTCAACTTGTCGATCTTGAAGTTCTTGGGTTTCGAGCAAATCTTGAAAAACGCCTTGACCGGGGAAATGATTGGAGGTGGGAAAGGTGGATCTGACTTCAACCCTAAGGGAAGATCCGACAACGAAATCAGAAAGTTCTGCTACGCTTTCATGACCGAATTGTCCAGACACATTGGCCCAGACACCGATGTTCCTGCTGGGGATATCGGTGTTGGTGGAAGAGAAGTCGGTTACTTGTTTGGAGCCTACAAACAAATCCGCAATGCTTTCCAGGGGGTTCTCACTGGAAAGGCTCTTTCATGGGGTGGATCTCTCATCAGACCTGAAGCCACCGGTTACGGGTTGGTCTACTACGTCGAGGAGATGATCAAATACGCCTCTGCTGGAAAAGAGTCCTTCAAGGGCAAGAAAGTTGCCATTTCTGGATCTGGTAATGTTGCCCAATATGCTGCCTTGAAGGCCATTGAGTTGGGAGCCACTGTTGTCTCTCTTTCTGACTCCAAGGGTGCCATCATTGCTCCTTCTGGAATCACCCCAGCCCAGGTTGAGTCCATTGCTGCTGGAAAGGTCAAATTCCAATCTTTGCAACAAATCTCCACTTCTGCTGCCTCTTTTGAAAAAGCTTCTATCAAATACATTCCTGGTGCTAGACCATGGACCCACGTTGGTGAGGTTGACATTGCTTTGCCTTGTGCTACCCAAAACGAAGTTTCTGGAGAGGAGGCTAAGGCTCTTCTTGCAGCAGGCTGTAAATTTGTCGCTGAAGGTTCCAATATGGGATCCACCCAAGACGCCATTGATGTCTTTGAGGCCGCCAGAACTAAGAACTCTGGAATCTGGTACGCTCCAGGTAAGGCTGCTAACGCCGGAGGTGTTGCTGTTTCTGCCATTGAAATGGCCCAGAACTCCCAAAGAGTCAAATACTCTTCCGAGGAAGTTGATGCTCAGTTGAAGAAGATCATGGTCACTTGTTTCAAGAACTGTCTTAACACTGCTGAAGAATACTCGATTGAGGCCAACAAGGAGGCTTTCCCATCGTTGGTTGCCGGTGCCAACATTGCCGGTTTCGTCAAGGTTGTCAAGGCCATGTACGACCAAGGCACTGTCTTTTGAATAGATAGACGTCGTTTATTACGCTCACTATGAATTATGATTCTGCTACTAAATAATAATATTTTTGTTTGTTGATTGTTCTGGTAGTTACGTATTTAGTTTGCATAAAGGGGACTTTGCGTCATTTGCCGGTATTTCGCGTATCTACAAAAAAGGGACATGTTATTTATTTGGACTCTTAGCCGGAAGTTTGCATGGACGGACTTGAGCAGTACGAATTTGTATTGCTTTTGCTTGTAATTCACAGAGACTTGTTGTTTTGATCTACTTTTACGGCTGTTTACATTTGAGGACTTGTCCATTTATCTGCTCTTTTTGGTGGCAAATCATATACAGACTTGTTATTTATATTTGGACTTTGTAGGTTGTTCGTAAGAGCATTATGGCTTCTGAAAATAGTGTGGCCGATAGAGATTTTTTCTTTTGGATTTTGTCAACATGCATGGATTTTTGCGGAAGACATTTGCCAGCGGCCTTCGGCATTGTGTTTTGCGAGTACATCAAGTATATAGAGTATGATGTCTAGCAGAATGTCTATATGGGTGTCTTGTATTGATATTATTGACGTAGTTGCTTTTTATTTTGATTTCCTTGATTTTTTATTCGTAGTTTTATAAGGGTGTCATAAAATTCAGTGTCTAAAGTAAATCTCAAATTCAGACTCAAAAATGTGACGCTACAGGAACAAAAAAGACAACCATGAAAACGCTATCAATAAGAAAACATAATACTCACAGAGCGTCTTGACATGCTCTGTTGCTTATAGAAATGTATGTGCTTTTTCCATACTTCGAAGGAGTTCAAGGATTTTTCTTCTTTTCTTTATATTGCCGATGCCACCAAGCAACTGCAGTCTGTCCAGTAGCGACTGCATACATTCTAGCACCGTTTACAAACAGATCTCATCAATGTCCACACAAATGCCCACACAAATGCACCTAAGACACCGCTTATCTTATCTGCTCCACATGCAAAAACCCCAAAGTTGCTAAACACACCTCACTTATTCAGCATTCTGGGGAAATTCAGAAAACGACAAATAAAAGATGGTGCGAGGTGATGGCCACATGCCCCTATTGACAATGAAGAGCACACAAAACCAACCTAACGAACAGAAATAAGCCTTCAATACAAAAGAAAAGGTTACACAAGACTCACAGCCAAAATGAAAAAACTACCAATGCTCGCCCCTCCTGTGAAGGAGACTGAGCAGGTCGATTGGGTCAAGCCATTAACACAGTACATTACTCTGGTATATGGCTCCAGCGACGATTTTACGGAGGAAATGGCCCAATTTAACAAACTCCGGATTGACGCCACAGGCTGTAACCAGGATGCCGTTGGTGTGAGTCTCTATTTCAAGTACTATAACGAGCTCGAATGCCTAAGCATGCGTGCGCCTTTCAGAGAGATAGGAGGGGTCCATATTTTGTTCACATGGCACGATGCCTTCAAAAAAGCCACACAAGAGTCCCAGCACTCAATTGCGTTTGAAAAGGCGTCTGTTTTGTTCAATTTGGGAGCCCTTTTGGCCATTCTAGCTACCAGTCAGTACAACAACCAATCATCGGCGGACGAACGTGAAGTGAGCGGCAGTGGGTCTTCCGGAATCGGCTCTTCGGAGAGCTTTTTGAACGGAGACGGAGAGGATGAAGCGGCGCACTTTAAAGCAGCTATTTCTAACTATCAGAACTCTGCCGGAGTTTTCCAGTTTGTAGCAGATAATTTTCTCCATGCACCCACAGACGATTTGAACCAGCTTACGGTGCGCTTTTTGACCAAACTCATGCTTGCACAGGGCCAGGAGGCATTCAGCTTGAATTTGATACTAAACAAGCCCGAAAGCGCCGTCAACCACTCGCTTTTGGCCAGACTTTTCAGAAGTACCAGTAATTTCTACAAAACCGCCAGTGGACTCATGACGGCTCTCAAAAACGAGTCTATTTGGCCGCTCGGGTATGCCAACTGGGGAAACATTGTGGAAATCAAGCTTTTGTACTACGATTCGCTAGCCAATTACTATATGTCTTTGAGTTCCTTGAAGGGCGGAAAATACGGCGAAAGCATTGCGTTTTTGAAGCTGGCCCTTGAGCTTTTGAAGCGTGCTAACGGGGCCCATTTGGGGTCTAGCTCCTCGTCGTACGACACGAAAACTAACTTTCTAAAACTGATCAAAACGGAGGCTATTGCGGAGCTCAAGGAGAAGTTCAAGAAAGAGTTGGCCGACCTCGAAAAGGACAACGATTTTATATACCATGATTCTGTAGTGCAGGTGTTTGACTTGCCCTTCATAAAGCCTATGGATGCTGTAAAGGCCACCAAACTAGAGGCGTTCGCTGCCAATTTCAGTAAGATAAAAATGACAAGAGACTTGTTTTCGAGGATCGTTCCTTTGAAGGTCCACGAGCTCAGCTCTATGTATTCTGAGGAAAAGGCAGGACGTCTTAGGGCCCTTGAAGACAATGTAGAACTAGCCTTTGAGTCCATCAAGTCGTTCAACGAGTATTTGAATCTCCCTCAGTCTGTCAACAATCTCAAGCTGTTGGTGGCCAAAGGGGAAGACGACAAAACGTACAGCTTCAGCCACGACTACAGAGAGTTTTTCCAGTCGAAAGTAAAGCCTTTGGCGGCCTCTTTGGCCTCTGGAGAGGCCATCAACTTCCAGAAAATTTTTGACGAACGAACAGCCGCTTTTGAATTGATCAAACGGTGCGAGGCGTCGCTCCAGAAGATCGAGGATGACTACAATGCGGCCAAACTGGCCCACGGGGCCAGTCTCTGGACGCAAAAAGACCCCACCGAGGAGATAATCGGGCTCAAAAACGAGCTTGTCAAGACGAAAAAGTCGCTTATCGACGCCGAAAGCTCCGACAATCTCATTGCCAGCAACTTTGTCAAATTTGAGCCTGTTTACCAGCAGTTGCTCGCCAATCCAAGCGTAAAAAACGAGGTGCTCAAAAACCTTCTTATCAAAAACAACAAGCAGCTTTTGAGCTTGATGGAGCAGGAACAGCAGGAACAGCAGCCTTCCTTGCTTGATATAGACGACTCCCAGGCCTCTGGCGCCGACGTTTCTGCGGCAAAAAGCCTCATCAGGGGCATCGAGGCCAATACCAGCTCGTTGGCACATCTCCAGAAGGAAATGAGGGCTATTTTTGCCGAGTACAAGGCGAAAATCGTCGAAGACGACATTTCCAACGTTTTGGTGATGAACAAGGGCCTCAGCGAGGAGGAAATCAAGCAGAGTATCTTTTCGCAGGAGCTAGAAAAGTTCCTGCCGTACGAGCTCCGTATTGAGAAGATCATCGAGAAGGAAAAGTCTTTGATGCTGCAGATAAAAAAGCTCTTTGCTGCGTTGGACTCCAACGAAGTCGTGGCCAAAAGAAAGAGCGAGCTTGCCAAGAGACAGAAGGCAAAGCTCAAGCTTTACGAGAACCTCAATTCGTGGGAAAAGAACATAGCCTCGATCAAAGAAGGATATATGAATGGGAAGCAGTTCTATTCGAAGCTAGTTGAGTATATCACGCAGATTCAGACCAAAATCCAGATTTTCGCCAATGCAAGATCTAGCGAGTCTTTTGCGCTATCCAACTCGATTCAGAACCAGCAGTATCAACAGCCTTCTTCACAGGGCAGCGAAACATTGTCTTTGAATGAGAGACTAGCCAGATTGAACTTAACAGCTTCGGGGTCCTATTCAGGGCCCCAGCAGAGCTTTCCAGCCTCTACAGGGCCCCAGCAGAGCCAGGCGGCTTCTCAGTCTTGGGGAAGTAGCAGCGGAAACTACGGGACGTCAGGTGCTCCGCAATTGCCGCAGTTTCCAGGCGGAAATCAGCAGCCTGGAATATCCAGCTTGTATATGAGTGGTGCTCCAATGGCTAGTAACTATACGGGAAATGCAGGCGGATTGGCTAATAATTATACGGGAAATGCAGGAGCTAATCATACTGGCAATTCAGGCGGATTGGCTAATAATTATACTGGCAATTCAGGATTGACTAACAGCTATACGGGAAACACCGCGGGTGGCTATAGTGGGGCAAACTTTGGAAATGCCCCTGCTACAGGCCCCTCAGCACCCCCTCTTCCCCCAAAAGCATCCAATCAGCCTATTTATCAGCAACAGCAACAGCAGCAGCAACAGGCCGGAATTCCGTTCTATAGCCAGCCTTCGAACTACAACACCGACATGTACTCGATGTTCAGTGATGATAAGAAGTAGAAAAGACATGCAGTACATAGAAAAGATCAATATAGTGTAAAGAATGATACAACAACCCGTCATTAACTATCACGAGGTCTTCACCTGGGTCCCAAATATCATAAAGACGCGGACAAACTTCAGACTGTAGAATGCTCAATTAAGATTGGTGGTTTTATCATAATGATGTAAGTTTAATCGCTATAGCTATATATATATATTGTAGTTTTCGGTACGCATCCGTCAAGGCACGTTATTTTAGTCAAGAGTTCTGTGTTGAGGCCGGCTATCGCATAAGCATACCCCTACACGTCTTCATATAAATCCGAATGTGCTATCATTGAAAATCGTTTTAATAATAGGCTCGATTATCATTTCAATAATAGGTTTTATCATTTTAACAATAGGTTCGATTATCATTTTAATAATGACAAGTTGAATTAAAACATGTAACACTATCGATGAAAGAGATATTGCAAGCTTTATTGCTTATCGTCCTGATTTGTGCATTTACCATCTGAACCAGTGAACTTATGGC
The DNA here is from genome assembly GCA_030564765.1 of Saccharomycopsis sp. NRRL Y-5750. Lineage (NCBI taxonomy): Eukaryota > Fungi > Ascomycota > Saccharomycetes > Ascoideales > Saccharomycopsidaceae > Saccharomycopsis > Saccharomycopsis sp. NRRL Y-5750. The sequence continues at coordinate 2,706 of JAKTZD010000032.1, read as the reverse complement.
TTACAAGCCTTGTGCCAATAAATTACAGCAGAGCTGTTCCGCAAAAAAAGGGCTGTACGGTATCCGCAGATTCTTGGCAGACTCTCTGACTGCACGAGCTTATTCACGAAGTCGTACCATGTTAACATGGTACCGTAGAGGGACAGTTACCGTAGATGAACGGCAAGAGTGTCCCGCTGTACAGCAAAAAGTTACTAGATGGACGGCAAGTTGCGCGCAAATTAGATGGACGAGAAGCTGTACGATAGCTCATAAGTTCTCGTGCTACGCTTCTCATGTAAGCTCTTGCATGCCGTTTTCACGGATCATATTCGTGAGGGTCGTAGCAGACACATGTGGGAGTCAAGGTTGAAAAAAATATATATATTTATAACATATTTGGTGATATTAATACGTTGTAAAAGACATATATTCCGAGTTTTCCTACATATATGCATACTGGAGCACAAAACACGCTGTCGAAGCAAGACACGCAGTTGCCCCATATCAACAACCCACGATTAGTTCGTACTCTCCAGCTTTTCTTTGAGGTAATGGCTCTGGATTTTCCTGTTCTTATTTGCTGGCCCAATGTTCAGTAACAACTGGTACTCTGTACCCCCAGTGATCTCTGCTTCAAAGTTTTCCTTCCTTTCTAATCAATATCATGCATCCTGACACTGACTGATTTCTTCTCTTCACTCACGATCAAAATTACTGCATTGACTTTGTGCACACTACCCGCTTTCCTTCATTTTCAGCTCTTTTAATGAAGAAGCATTTGATTAGCACTTGGAACCGTCCCAGCCAGGCTTTTCTGACTTGAATTTATCCGTTCGCATTGTTCTCTTCCTGACGCAACATCTTGACTCAAAGTTGTGGGCTTTCCGATCTGTGCTGAAGATGGCTTAGATTTCCTCCTCTGCTTCGCAAAACCTCCGAATTGTTTACTGCTTCGCAAAACTTGAAATTGTATTAAGAGTCCAAAAGTCTCGAGAGAGCATTTTTGATTCCCTGCCTCAGACCTTTAACATACTCTGCTTTTAGCTAGTTGTATACAACTTACCTCTTTCATATTCAATTTTTTGTATCGCAATGACAGAAAACGGTTTTTATTTGCGTGCTTCTCCTGCGTCTCAAAACAGCGAAGCTTCACACGCTATCTTCCAAAAAAGTTATGATGAGAGCCAAAGCGTAGCTGATATGAACGAAGCTGATAGGAACGCAGCAGAACTTATCCGTCAGATAGACATCAAAATGAAACAAGGTGAAAAGCTATTAGCTGAAACAGTTGAAATCATACAGTCTTTGAATCGTGCACAGCAATCTGATTCTCCAGATGCAGTAAACCCAAATGCTAATATTTTAGGCAGTAATGTTCAAAGCTTAGCCGTGCCTGAAACCTTTGAAACCACATATGTGGATCCACTTTTGATGTCTACATTAGACAAAATGGCTCGAACCCGAGACGCTGAAATAGAGGCTAAAATGGAGGCTAAAATGGAGGCTAAAATAGAGGATAAAATAGAGCCCAGAATAGAGGCTGTTTTAAGGCAGCAATCTGCCCCTTGTCTAGGCGGTATCTCTCCAAAACGGGATGGTAAGAGCCCTGTTTTGCCTGAAGATGCCTCTCCTCTCCCAAAAGAGCTTCCGCTAGAACAAGATCGAGCCCAAGATGACATCCTTTACTTTCAAGTCGCATCGGGGTCCAATAGTGAAGCAGCTTTTCAAGAAGCTGCTGCATATGGGGAAGCACCTTCCATGTTACCAAAATCGGATCCAACAAATGACTTACAGAGAGCATATGAGCAGGCTAATTTAATGAATCTCTGTCGGCAAAGTGACTCTCAGTCATCAGACATGATTGACTTTTCGTTCTTACACACACTGGGTGACGCCGTTGCAAATGCAACTCCGGAACCTCCCGAAGAGAACAAGATACAGACTTTAGAACCTCTTGAAGAGAAGCAAAAAAAAATTCCAGAACAGCCTGAAGAGAACAAGATACAGACTTTAGAACCTCTCGAAGAAAAGGGACAAGCAACGTCTGGAGAACAGTTGACTGAGGCAGAGAAAACGGTGGTCGCCGACTTACTACACAAGTATCAGCGGATACTCAAAAGTTTTCGATATGACGAGTATCGGAAATGTAAAAGTGCAGAGGTGAACTCGGCCTTTGGAGAGCTTCCCTGCACAAGATACAAATATAGTGACGGACAGGACTACTATTATCGCACTATCAGCAGAAAGACTTTTGCAAGATCAGTTCTCCAGATCACAGAAAGGGGGACTGAACTTATGGCCATGTTGGACGCGCTTTGCTTGGAAATTTGCGAGCGTCTCAACAGTCCGATGTGTGCTGCGCTGATAGGAGCTAAAAGATTGGTGCTGACCGCTTGGAGACGGATAACCAACGAGGAGCGAAATAAGCTATGCAGAATCTGCTTTGCGATTCACCAGGGGCTCTTTGGGTTCAGTTTGGATATCGTTAATGCGATGTTCGAGCGATGCGTTCATAATGAATCTCAAAGAAAACGTAGAGTGATCAATGCTTTGCTTCAATCGAGGCAAGGGGGTCCAAATTGAAGACTTGCGTGGACAATTTATTTAAGATCGAGAAATCTTCTGTATTATGATTTTTTTGAGGTTGTTTGTTGTTGTGTTATCTATATATTATATAAGCTTGAATTTATTTGAACAATTGTTTATTTTGTCGTAGTTGACCTA